>OZ007502.1:112749360-113319876 GCA_963931805.1 Microdon myrmicae
TAATAAGGGCTAGAGTTTTGTCATGTATTGTGTACATAACTACAGAGTATTTAGTGAAATTAACCTGATGAGGGGGTCGTTTACGGCCTAAAGGGTGTTTTCAAAAGATTGAAATGAGATGAGACTAAAATTCTCTTTTAGTAATCGACATATTCCGATATGTAATGTCATTCTTATATCAGAAACTGCTTTTGTCGTGCGTGATTTCATCGCAGGTTGATGCTTTTGCGGCTAATTGATTTGATTATTCAGGCCAGAAGTCATTTGAGCATATCACATGTTGGACACAACGTAATTGTTGTAAGAGCAAGCTTTCATTTGTTTTCGTTCCTCGACCGCAAACTTTCTCTTATCCGTTTTACTCTTAAGGGCTTAAAATTTGTGTCATCCTTTAAAATTAGCCGTATGACCTGAATTTTTGCATAGCACACAGTCTAGTTCTGGCGCAAGACGAATGGCCTTGCCCGGAAAAAAAAACAAATCATTATGAAAAAAAAAATTTTTTTTAACAAGCCTCAGGATTTGCTAAATAAGGCCAAGACCGGTTCCCGGTTGTAGTGCCGATGATGATGACACAGTCTAGTTTGCTTTCATCTCATCATTTTTCTTTTTCAAGTGGAATAGGATATTTAACATACTGCAACATCGCATTGACAACGCATGGATTGTAACACACGTTGGTTTTTATGGATTTTTTTCTCCAACTCACCATTTGAAAATTGTGATGTTTTATGTACGCAGCTCATCAATTTTGCTATTAGGGCTTAGCGAAACTATGAAAAAAGGCAATTTGCTATTGCTTATTCTTGAAAATGAGGTGGACAAAGGTTTTCATCATCATCATCTTCGGCACTACAACCGGGATCCGGTCTTGGCCTTATTTATTTAAATCTCTCCACCGGTCCCAATCTTGAGCCGATGTCATCCAGTTTCGCACTCCCAGGCTCTGGGTATCCTAGTCTACGCTATCCCTCCATCGCAGACTAGGTCTGCCGCGCTATCTCGTTCCACACATCCTGACACAAAGGACTTTCCGGACAGGCTTGTGGCGATTTCATATGGCGCCACCGCCACGTCGCACCTATAGTTTGGTAATACCCCACCAGAGAAGCATAACCAAGGTAAACAGACATTGTCCAAATTCATCGGGCATACAGAAAATGCACCTATGAACGTGGATTTCATGACATCGTCATGGTAGCGGAGACAATCAGAAACCTGGTTTTCGCATGGCATTGTATTTCTAGTGGACAAGACAAAAATTATTCCTATAACGACGAACCGATTGTCTGTGCGTTGCATAATAGTATTTATCGAGGGAGATAGCCCAACATGCAACGCACACCAAGGAATTCCAAACGGCGCCAAAAGCCAACGAAAATATTCCAACCAGTTGGTTTCCACCAACATGCACCATCTTCTCGTGTGCAAGAAACGGTCGCATCTGTAACCAACCGATAAGTCATGATATGCCGGACACCCATATCTTCGGTCCGGTAGCATTACACACGCGCAAGCTGCGTCCTTTTACCATCTCGTTACGGCGAGTATTTCGGTTGCAAAACGAATCTGCGCGCAATGTAGGAGTTAAGCTTGTCTGCTCAATGAAGTAGACCAAAGCAACACCACCTGCACAAGCTACCCTACGAACGATGCGATCGGCGGGATGCTGTGTGCGGTCGACGATCGCATGGATATTCATCATCCACTTACTTCGTATGGCCAGATAGCAACCCTTTCCAGCAATAGGTTCGAAATAACAAAAAATAAAGTAAACACCCTTCGTTATGGTGAGCTGCTGAAAGTTGCAGACGACGCAGTTTGAGTCCCATGTATTCCGTCTTCCTTTTTGTTTTTGCATGTGCAAAAGGAAAACGATGGTGTGAGTTTTTCTGATGTCCGTGGTGTGGGGCCATGGATCCGGTTGGACGAAATCTGGAGTCAGAAATTCAGTCTGAGATAAGTGTCGAACGAGCCCGGCTGTAAATATCTAATATTCTGTCTAATAAGTGTCTATCAATTTGAACGGAATAATTTACATTTTTATAATTCTTCTAACAAGTGTTCAATGAATTATAGTTGATAAGTACATCGTAAGCAAGGATTGAATTATCATCCAGAAACACCGTAAATATCTAATATCCTGTCTAATAAGTCTCTATCAATTTGAACGGAATAATTTACATTTTCATAATTCTTCTAACAAGTGTTCAATGAACCACTAGTGACATAAGTCTTGAATATCTTGATCTGGAATAAACACTAATTAGTATCACTAAGGAACCAAGTCGACCTTTTATTTGGAGTCAGATCGCAGTTGTGTGTTCGGAGGGTTGACGTAGGAGGATCAACCACTAGTTGTCCAGTTGCGCCAGTGATTACGGACTGTAGGGCGTCAAAGTGTAGCGAACCCGTGTCCTGGTGACACATAACTCAAAGACATTTGGATACTGTGGGGAGATCCGCCACAGGCTCCTCTTCGCTCATTCGGGCTAGGTGTCCCGCCCACCGGAGTCTACCGAGCTTGATGTTTCTTACAATATTTGCTTCAAGGTAGATTGCATACAACTCATGGTTGTAGCGTCTCCGGAATCGTCCTCCCTCACATACGGGGTCAACAATTCTCCTTAAGACGTTCCTCTCGAGTTCAGAATCCCTTCTATTGTGCACCCAGGTCTCGGATCCCTACATGAGTACTGGTAAGACCATGGTCTTGTACAATAGTAGCTTGGATGTTCTGGATAAATTTCGGGATTTAAAGAGCCTTGATAGACCATAGTAGGCTTTGTTGGATTTGATCAGCCGTTCGCGTATTTCTTCTTCCATATTGTTATCGGCTGATACTATTGACCCAAGGTAGTTAAAGGATTGCACTACTTCAAATTCATACTCCACTACCCTGATAGTTTGACCAACGTTAGGTCTTCTCTAATAGTATATAAAAATCTTACCCTATACAGCTCTTCTCTTGGCAGAAGTTGTCACCATGTACTTAGTTTTTCCCTCATTAATGTGCAGTCCTGTACAGGCGTCAATGTCATCTGCCTAGGCAAGTATCTGGCTGGACTTGGTGACAATAGTCCCTCTTATTGTAACGCCAGAGTCGCAGATTGCTTTCTCCAACGCCAGACTGAAGAGGAGGCAGGCCAGACCGTCCCCTTGTCGGAGTCCATTAAAGATGTTTATTGGTTTGGACAGCAATCTTGCTATTTTTACTTGACTAGTTACGGTGGTCATGGTCAACCTACAAAGTCGTATCAATTTGTTTGGAATGTCTAACTCTCTCATGGCATTATATAGGTTTACCCTGGCTATGCTGTCGTAGGGGGCGTTAAAGTCTATAAATAGATGATATAATGGAATCTTAAATTCCAGACATATTTCATCGCCTGCCTAAGGATGAATATCTGATCAGTCGCTGATTTGCCTGGGATGAAGCCACACTGGTATTGACCAATGATGGCTTTAGCGTATGGGGCTATCCGATCTTGTAAGATAGATGAGGGTGTCTTATAGGTGGTACTCAGCAATGTTATACCCCTATAGTTGCTGCACACTTTGATATCTACCTTCTTATGTATCTTCCGGGATCTCCTTTTGCCCCCATGTTGTATTTGTGTTTTTTGTGTGTGGGTAATTACTAGTTTGAATTAAGACTCACTTTCTTCATAATCCGTCGGGACATCTATCAGCATTCAACATCGCAATCTCGGAAACAATGCCTGTTGGGTTCTTGCATTCGCCAGTTTCTGTACTCAACTCGTATTTAACCGTGTAGAAGATCGAATTTGGGGACTTCTATAGTCCCTTAGCTCGTGAAAATATTCCGGTAACCGGTTGTCAATCACTTGTAACGTTGTTGCGAGGCACCGTAGTGGCGTCGAGCCGACGTTCTTTCTTAACGGCCACCAATCAGCACCCAACAGTCACCGAGTAGCCCTTTATTTCCTGTGATTGGAACGTTAGATATTCACCGTTTACCTGGGTACAGCTGCATCGCCTGGTAAACTGCTGCCGGGCCAAGATCCATCAGCTTGCGGCTCCAATGCTTGGGTAACTCAGCAGGAACAGTAAATAGAGATAACACTTCCAACGTATTTCAATTTATTAACAATGATCTTTACATGAAACAATTTACAGTCCGACAAAGAGTTAACACATCTTAGTACTTTCAACAAAAAGGTTTTCAATTTGTTTATTAATTTAAGACTTTTTCTTTTCCAAAAATTAACACGATGCTGATCCGACAAAACCAAAAAATTAACACCGGACAATTTCTCTGTTCCCTCCTGCTTCTCCGTTAACCAACGTTCTCTCATCATTCTCAAAAAAAACCGACAACAACGGAATTCAAAACCGTATTCAACAAACATTGACCCCTTTGTCTCTCTCGCTCTCCATTCACGTCCACTTCGAAAACCGAATTCGAACTCGAAGAACTGCACGATCCACACCCGAATCGGGGCGTGTTCGAAAACTCACTTCTGGATCGTGCAACTCCTCCACCACCTTACCATCATACTACCTTAAAACAAATTATGTTAAAATTACAAAATGATTAATTGATGGGGTGGCGGACGCCCGTAACACCCATACGTGCTCCACGATCTCATGAATTGCGTGATGTAACGTTGTCCCTCCTTGTTTGATCAGCTCAGCTGGTATGCCATCAGCTCCGTGGGCTTTATTTGATTTGAGCTGTCTTATGGCTTTTAATGTTTCTCAATGCTGGGTGACGGCAGCATTTGGTCTTGATCTTGCATTGGTGCAGCCTCCAATTCTTCTGTGAGCTGACCGTTTACCGATTCATTGAAGTGCACTTCCCATCGCTCCTGAATGCCTTCGGGATCGGTGATCAGAATACCCTCTTTATCCTTTCAGTATGTGCAGCGTGGTGTGTACCGTGTCAAACTGCCGATTATTTGGTAGAACTTCCACGCATGGTGCGAACCTCGCTCTCTACTTTTCTCTATTTCACAGACTAGATTCTTTTTCCAGGCACTTTTCTTTTGTCTGTGAAGTCTTTTTTCAGATCTTCTGAGCTCTTTGTGTTTCTCCTCGCGTACCCGCGTCCTCGGAGACTGCAGCATTCTTACGTTCAGCTCCGATCTCTACGACTACTCCCTAGGATGGAGTTGGCAGTACTAATGACAGTATTCTTAAGGTATGTCCATTTCTTTTCTATGGCCGGCGTTCCGGCCCCAGAATTTACTCTCCCTCCATCGAGCTCTTCGAGGGCGAGTCTTACGCATAACCAAATGTGTTGCCGGTGTTCACATTGCGTAAGGCAATCATGTTGATCCGAACCTGATCCGCGATGCAATACGTCTCCGTAAGGCAATCCGCATTAGGAAAACTGTACCAACAAGATAATGATCCGAGTCGACGTTTGCACCTCGATACGTTCGTACCGTCGTCAGGCTCGAGGAGTGGCGGCGATCTATCAACAGAGGATCAGTTTGTTTGCGAATGGCTCCATCAGGTGATAGCCAGGTGGCTTCGTGGATGTATTTACGCGGTAACATGATACTCACAACGACCAAGTTCTTTGATGCTGCCAGTTCGATGACTCGTGGTCTATTGTCATTAGTGTTCTCATGCAAACTATGGGAACTGCGTAGTGTCCGAAAACCGGCTCCCGACCTATTTTTGCATTCAAATCACCAAGAACGATTTTCACATCGTATCTTGGGCAGGCATTGAGGGCTCGTTCGACGTTCTCGTAGTATTTTTCCTTTTCGTCGTCAGGGGACTCCTCTGTAGGTCGGTGAACGTTTATGAGGCGTATGTTCTTAAATTTGCCTCGCACTCGAAGAGTGCACATCCTTTCATTTATTGCATTAAACCCGATAATGGCAGGGTTCAGTTTTTAGCTCACTAGAAAGCCTACCACGAGCTTATGGTGTGTTGTAAGACAGCTGTAATAAATGTCATACTCGTTTCGTTGAATAACACCACTCCCCGTCCATTTTATTTCTTGTGGAGGAGTTCACCACAGCAATAAATATTCCATCTTATTTCTTGTAACGCTGTTATGTTAGCCTTATATTCGGTCAGGGTATCGGGTAGCTGCTGCGCAGGTCGAGATCTGTATAGTGAGCGGACGTTCCATGAGAAAATTCTTAAATCGTTTAGCCATTTTCGTTTCCGTGGTTGTCGTCGTGTATCCGGTCCATATGCGAGGCTTGTTAAATTTTCCATAATAATTCATTTTTACGGGCTTGGTTATTAGCCTTGCGCCAACCTTTCTCAGGACGTCGCTGCATGGATTGGTTCACTACTTGGTGGGTGCCAAAGTAGCTATCCAGGGGTGTCACGTGGAGACTGCATGTCAACTTGGATTGAACAGAGACAAGGATCGTCCTGGCCTTCGCCGGGGTGCAAGCAATCAGTGACTTTGCCCCGTATGTTCCCGCCCATCCCCCCGGAGAATGGTTTTACAGAAACGAATTTTAAACTGTCAGTTTCGACATATGTTGGCACCAAATCTTAAGTGCAAAAATTAAATTAATTAAAGGGTGTGTAACATACTCGTGGTCTCAGTTTTTTGTATTAATAAGAATTGTAAACGATTTATTTTCACAAATTCATTTTTTGTTTTAATAAGAATCTTGATTTTACTTCTGTTACATAATTAACACTGTAAATTTTCACTAGAAACCAAAGGCCATACCGTCTGCCTGAGTGTAAGAAGCAGGTAATAAATAAGCATGTTCGGGAAATGCTAGAGAATGATATCATTCAACCTCAAAAGTCCGTAGAACTCACCCTTTCTAGTAGTTTCAAGGAAAGCGCGCCCCGGTGGAAAAGCCCGATGGAGCGTTGTGGTCGATTTCAGGAAACTGAACGCCAAAACCATCGGAGATGCGTATCCTCTCCCTCGAATAGAGGACATATTAGACCACCTCGGTCACCCACGCTATTTTTCCATGATCGATTTAGTCAGCGGCTACCACCAAGTCTAAGTTGATCAGAAGGATCGTTATAAGAAAGTTTTCATCACTAATTACTGGCACTATGAGTTTAGACGTATGCCATTTGGTCTAAAACGGGGCACTGGCTATGTTCCAGAGACTCATGAACCATGTCCTAACTGGGTTGCAAGGTATCGAATGCTTTGCTTGTCTGGACGCCATTGTCATCTATGGGAAGAATCTAGAGAACCATAATGACAGACTCCGGACAGTATTCGAACAATTGAGATACCACAACCTCAAATTGCAACCGGAGAAATGCAGGTAACTACAGAAGGAAGTAGTTTACCTAGGACATGTTTGTTCCGAAAAAGGGCCAACGCCAAATCCCAAAACGACTGCTAGTGTCAGGGATTTCCCCACTCCCAAGACGATAAAGAGTTGGCGCAAGGCTAATAACCTTGCCCGAAAAAACAAATTATTATGGACAATTTAACAAGTCTCGGATAAGGACTGAATGTCCAATCGTTTTTAGGCCTAGCGAACTACTATCGGAAATTTGTTCAACCATTTTTGAGGATAGTACGCCCCTTAACAAATTAGTTAAGGAAGGACGTTAAATCCATTTGGTCAGACAAATGTCAAGAGGGGTTTGATAAAATAAAAGTATTGTTGGAATCGCCGCTACTATTAATCTATACAGATTTTACCAAACCCTTTAATCTGACCACGGACGCGAGCAATGCACAAATTAAAAAATAATCATTTTTTTGGTCGGTTCTGTCCTGTGCACTCTCCTTCCACGCTTCACCATCTGATCCGATCTCCTCACCTAACGGCAGGACGGCCGCGACGGAGATGGGAGGACAATGTTAGGTCTGACCTTGAGGATATCGCATTGGCTGGTCAAGCGTGGAAGGAGAGTGCACAGGACAAGGAACAATGGCAGAGTCGAGTCAGCAAGGTCATGAACCTCTGGGTTCCCACAGGCCAATAGTAAATTTAACCTAACCACGGGTGCGAGTAATGAAGCATTGGGAGCCGTGCTATGGCAAGGTGAAATATCAAAGACCAGCATATCGCTTATGCCAATCGAACCTTGACTAGGTGGAAAAGAATTACTCCACCATCAAGAAGGAGTTATTAGCTATTGTGTGGGCGGCTTAGAATTTCGACTGTTATTTACAAGGGCGTACATTCACCGCGTATAGTGTATATGGATCATAAGCCGCTAAAGGAAGTTTTTAACGTAAAAGATCCCACGTCACGTAACTAGATTCCATCACAAGTTATCGGAGTTTCATTACAAAATCGAGTACAAGCCCGGTAAATATAACACCAATGCGGATGCCTTGAGTCCCATCCCGCAAAATTGTGATGAGCCTCCCGTACCACAAAGGCGCAATATAGTAACACGCACCCAAGCTAAGAAACTAAGGGGAAGCGAAGGAACCCAGGGAATTCAAAGGGATGAAAGTCTTCTCTTCACAAGGATCCCAATCTTTCCTGCACGGAATAAGGAATGGAGATAACAAACCCTGAGGAAATCCAGTACCTACTTCGGATATACCATGATCTTCCTTTGAGTGGACAGCAAGAAGTGGTTAAGACCAATAACAAAATACATAGGAACTTTTGGTGGAAGAACATGATACGCGACATTAAGCAGTACATTAAAGTATGCAAACAATGTCAAACCATGGAATCTTCACCAAACCTAGGTATGCCCATGGTAATAACCGACATTGCAAAAAATGCCCTTTGACAAAGTATATTTGAATAGAGTACGGCCTCTTGATCGAACTCCAACAGGTAATCAATATACACTTACATTTTAAGACTGTTTGTCTAAGTATATAGATTGCTTTGGCCTATCCAGTGCGGAGGCAGAAACCGTGGCCACGGTCTTCTTTGACCAAATAGTTGCCCGGTATGGTGTTCCGAAGCAACTGGTTACCGATCAGGGAAACAAGTTCCTAAGCAGCTTGTTTAAAACCGTGTGCAAGCTGGTCCGTACCAAGAAGCGTACCAACCACAATCGAACGGCGCTTTGGAACGAGCCCATCGTCTACGCGTAGAATATCTGCGCATTATTGTGGAAGGAAATTCCCAGTGATGGGACCAATACCAGAGGAAGGCAACATTCGTATACAACACTAACCTACACGAAGGTACCAAGCTTATGATTGCCTCTTTGGTTTCACCCCGGAGGTACCATCTAGTAGATATTAAACAGAGCTACCATAAGCTATTGAAGTAAAAACTTCAACATACGTACGAAATAGCAAGGCGTAACCTATTGATTTCCAAAAGGAAATCTAAAGGGTACCATGATCATCTAGCATCTAGTAAGTTGAGAGGGGGCACCCCCCACCCCCACTGCGATCATTCCCCTCCATCAAAATCCACGGCACAACTCTGAGTACCTATTGTTAGAGTTTTTTTTTATTGTGTGCAAAAATGCCTGCAACACCTCGTATGTCATAGCATTAATTATTGGTATGTAAAAATTGATAAATTACCTTTGGTAGCCGACATTGAATTTTTCCACTTCAACAAATATTTCTGGTGTGAAAGGAAACATGCGTTAGAGGTGAGAGTTCTTTATTTATGCGTTTTTGTGTACTACTGACTGACGTCAATTGGGCATCGGGATATTTAAATTTATCTTCAACACTACTTTTCCGAATGATTTTTCTAGCACTTTTAATCGCATCTTTTTGTCTAATCTCATCGTCGTGGTGGCTGGGTGTTTCCTTTTGTTATTGCTGACGTCCGCGCCATTTTCTTTTTGTTTCTAGTAAAATTAAAAACACAGATGTTTCTCCTAATTGATGTACGATTATTCCCGAGCTGATCAAGGTCGTACAAGCGCTGGTGGATGTGTGTTCTACACATGCTTGAAGGCTTTTTTTACACGAAATAAGTGTGTGGCGTTCCCTTAAATGTTAAAGCATTTAGCAAAGTGCGAGAAAAGAAAAGAGAGAGAATAAGGTAACGATGTGTTGATGTACATTGGTTTTGATTCGTGTGGTTCGGCTAAAGAACGATTGTCAGTGTTTATTCATACATGATTTTTAATTAATTGATGCCGATCCGTATTTTATTTATAACATGAATAATTCTTGGTTTTTATCCATACATCTGAAGTTAATTTGTAACGTCAACTTTTAGCGTATTCTCCGTTTGACGAGTATCGAGAGAGAATGTTTGAGAAATGGAATATATTCCCTAAATTCAGTTGAACAACGACTGCGGTAATATACGGCTAGGAGGAACTAGAGAGAAGACGGGATTTGAGAGCAGGATAGGTGAGGCTGAAGTATTCTTTGCTCTTCTAGCGTGGTAAGGTTAATTAGTTAGAGACACCTTCTATAATGGGGCGGGGACATGGGCCTTTACCAACACCGTCCTCGGAGGGCAAAACATAAGAAACATCGTTGAATGTTCTCAATTCTGCGGATTTGGGATACGTGGTATGGCGACCAGACCTGGCTGACATATTCAAGAAGTGGGGGAACGAAAGTAATGTAGAGCGATGGGATAAAAAATTCCTTAGACCAGCGTTTCACAAATCCGAGAGCTGAATTGTCGTAGAGGGTTATGTCGTCAATGTGTGAGAGAAAGTTTAGCTGACTATCAAGGTCTTGGATCGAGTCAACAGAGGATAAAGGTTGGTTGAACAAGAAGTAGTGGCGATGGCCAGGGGGGCTTCCGTGAAAACGTTATTGAACGGAATTTGTCAACATTAAGCTCCAGACGATTCTTGTGACACTACAACGAAAAGTTGTCCATGTCTGTCTGGAGAAGGAAAGAATCAAGTGGAGAACAAATTGTTTTGAAGAATTTGGTAGAGTCGGCGTAGAGAGAGATACAGGAATGCTAATCATATCGATATCGTTTATTGTTTCGCCAGCTGGGAACCGGAACTCCGTTGTTGCCGATGGTTCGCCAACTTGGAAACAGCAAAGGATGAATTCCGCGTCGAGTTCCTCCTCGACGAGACAGCAAACATGGCAACGGCGATTCTCTCGTCGCTGCAAGGGTTCCAAATAATGCCGCACTGGGCCCAAATAAATGATCGAACTAACCATCAACAAACTATACAAATCAAACTCAAAACGTTTCGAACAATATAAAACAAACGAATTAAACCGCGGATCGTCTTCACGAGATCCATGTACCTTTATTACACCAATTTAAATGTCACATTAAATAAAAGCACATGTGCTGAAGGCACCGTAAACAACATAACATTATAACTTTAACGTTCAACATATACAGGTGCTGCAAACACCGTATACAAAACAAATCAACACTGTGTGAGCACCGTACAGTAGTAAAAACAAGCACTGTGTGAAAACAGTAACATGGAAAACGTCACATGAATAGACAATTTTGCTTTTGTCTATTCAGCAATGGGTGGCGTTCCGTGTGGTATGTTTTTCCGACTGGAATAATGTAATCCATGTTGCGGAACTGCAACATTTATTGTTAACATGAATAGAGTGTGACTTAAATGACTGCCCTGAGAGAGGTCTCTAGAGGTGGCAAGAAAGGGATTTGAGAGAACACATTTGTAGAGTCGATTACTCAGATATGAAAACACCTACTTTGTTAATACGGATTCGAAGCCCAAGGAGAATAGTTTGAAAAGTATCAGTTTGTGCGAGATTTTATCGAAGGCTTTACTAAAATCAGTAGAAACAACGTCGAATTCGTTGCCTTTCTCTAGGTCTAGGAGTGTGTAGGAAGTAAATTCAACTAAATTACTGATGGTGGACTTACCGCCAAGAACGCCGTATTGCCTATGTGATATTAGGGATTTGCAGTGGAAGCATACATTTTGGTACAGAATGCTTTCCAAAAGTTTGAGGATGCAGGAAAGTTTGACGATAGGACGGCAGTTTGAGATATCGCCTTTGGGTCCCTTTTTATGCACGGGAGTGATAAACAAGGTTTTTCAAATATTGGGGAATTCCCTTTGAGAAAGCGATAGATTGAACATAATCAAAGAGGGGAAGAGATGACGGAGAAGCATTTTTTTAATGGAATATATCGGGCAGAACATCAGACTCGGGGGTGAATTCGTCTTTAAGTTGGATTAGTTTGTTTTCAATCATGGGTGGATCAATAAATTGAGAAACAAATGAACCATGGGAGAAATTTGTATAAGTATTTGAAATAGGTGAGGTCGGAAACGAAAGAGCCCTCGGTGAAGGATTGTTTTGAAAAAGGAGGCGAAGAGGTTCGCAATGACATATGAATCCGTTGAGTTTTCCGAGTTAAATGAGAGGAGGTGGGATAATCATCGGATTTACATTTGTGATTAATAAATTGGAAAAAAGTTGTCAGGGTAGTTTTTATTAGGTAGTTTTTGGTCCAAGTGGTGGACGTAAAGTCACCTCTAATGCCATCAGATGCAGTGTGGCGTGTGGCTATAGGTCCCAGTAATCGTTCGACACAGCGAGGGTGTAACATGAGTATTCATGATACGATGAGCGTGTAGCTCTGGGTACGGAGGCAATCAATGGGGTATAGGGATTAACTTTTAAGTATCTTAATAATGAATGGGGAACTAAACAAAGATGGATAGACAATAGTATAAGTGGTACGATAGGGTGTGAGCATGAGTGCGGTTTGTGAAAGTGTAGGCGATGAGCCGGGTGGGGTCGAGAGGGGCAAGAGAAGAGACGGCGATTAAGAGCGGGAGAGGTGAGATTGAATTCAAGGAAAGGGGGTAAGAGTTTGCCCACCCCTGCAATTTGCGAAATGGATTCATTAGAGCCGGAAGAAGTGTGATGGGCGGGCAAATGGAAGACACGGGAGTTTCGGAGGTTCGTGTAAATTGTGATTGAAGAGAGCAGACTTAGACAGCTGGTTGAACTTGAGAGAAGACGGTGGGTGAAGAGGATGTGGGCAAGAAATCAGCCCTCTTCAAGTGTTTTAAGGTTAATTAGGCAGTAACGATTTGTGTATGAGAGTAGAATCAAAGGATTTTCCCAATTCAATCCTCGGAGGGCAAAAGCAAAAGACGATGTTGGACGCTTTCGATCCTGGGAATATGGAACGAGTAGTGAGGATATAGAGAGGCGGAGGAATTCTTAATACTGGAGTCTATATCGTTAAATAGTATAACCGAATAAGAGGGGTCCAAGCTGACTGCCCTAGGGAAACCCCTGGCGTGGAAGAAAGAGATGGGGGGGGGGGGGGGGGTGGATCTGCATCTGACACGGTTGGTTCGATCGTTAAGATAGGAAGAAATCCACTTAATTAGTTGGGGCTCGCATCCAAGGGAGGATAGCTTAAAGAGGATGAGATTGTTAGAGATTTTGTCGAGGGCCTTGCTGAAATCGGTTGTGATCACATCGACTTCGTTGCCATTCTCTAAGGTACGGAGAGTGTGGGATGAGAATTCAACTATTATAGATTGGTGGTGGTCGACCTACCCGTAAGAAAACCATGCTGGTTGGGTGAGATGTTGGATTTGCAGCGGAAACATAAGGCGTTGTAAAGGAGGCCTTCGAAGAGTTTTGGAATATGTGACAGTCTGGCCTTGGGACGGTATTTACTAATATCATTTTTAAGCCCGTTTTTATGTATAAAGGAGTAGAAGCAGCAATATCCATCGATAGAAAGGTTTACAAGGACATGACAATGGAGTTTTTTTTATGACTTATAAGTGAAAAAGGCAGTAACAACTTTTGGGTCTCGGCTTCTAACCAATTATTACGGCTCTATGTTGCGCCGCTTTAATTCAAAGTTTTGTATAAAAATTTCACGACCCGATCAAATTTCAGAGCTCTCTTTCTGGACGGAGCTATTCGTGCTATATAGTACAAATATTTATATTTCCATATGGGTTTAATCCAAAACTTTTTGCGCTTAGACCATTGTCTTAATAGATTCGCCACCAATAACAATCAGGTGCATCGTGTATCGTTTAAGCAGCATTTCAGATGCGGGAAAACACTTTTCGTCGTCACTGGGATTCAATTCATATGGCACAATGTTTCCTTTTTGATTCATCTCAAATACTTTTAATCATCTAGAAGTTATTGCTTGATCAACATTTAATAATTCTGGGAGATCCTCTTGTGTTTGACACGGATTTTCATTGAGTAGTGCTTCCAATTCGTAATCTTCAAACTTGTTTGGCTTCTCTGGTCGTTTCTTGTCTTCAATCTTAAATCACCACATTTAAGGCATTGAAACCAGATGTCGTTTTTCCAATTTGCATCAAATTAAAGAAGAAAAGTAAACCGCCAACAAACGGGCTTTAGTTGTCACATAATTCAACATATTTCATGTTAAAAAAAAGTTTACACTTTGGCAAATTGGCACTAATGAAAACTAAGGCCATATGACGTAGCTTAAGAATAAAGTACGGCTCAGGTTGGTCAGATGTGATACAGCACAACGTGGACCATTACTTAGCAATCCCTCAAAACGAATGTATACATCCAATAAAAAATTCTAACTATTGTGTACAGCGGTAACCACGTATAAGCCGCCAAAAGGATGGGTCTATTACGCCAGCAACGATCGCTATATTGATTACTTTTTCCCCGGTCGCCAAATTTTGAAAAATGACGATTTCGACTAGCCTCCTCAATTGCCTTACTTGTTTGAAGTCCAAAGTTTATGTCGACAGGCCACATATCCTGGAAGCATTGGGAGACATTTGACAGGCTTCACGCACCTACCAAGTTAATGTAATCAGTTTTGAGGAGTATTTGTTTAACCAAAACATGCAGTGGCGAATGCATGTGAGTATAGCGCTCGTCTTGTTGGATGCATGGGCATCCCAAATAAAAAAAAACATGCAAAGCAAAAAAAAAAAAAAAAACACCAAAAGGAAAGATAACATATTGTTCGGTGGATTTTTAGCTACCGGAAGTGAAATGCTCGCTACGAGAAGCAACCATCACAATTTAGCTATATGTGCTATATGTAGTCAACTCTAATCAATCAAGCTATGATATGGGAGAAATACAGGGATTAGATTCTTTTATAATTCGTGACCAAAAGAGAGTTCTGATATAGTTCGGATATCTAATCATCAGTGATTAGGAGAGACAAGTTATATCCAAAAAGTATAAATCTGAAATACTGATATCATCTAGAATTAACTTCTAACACCAAGTTGAAAATATAGAAGAATTATTGTAGCTCCAAATATGATCATTTATAGAGACTATGCACAGGGAATCACGAATTTTGCATTGTCTGATGCGAAACTCTCGCACCATTGCAACGATTCGATATAAAGACAAATCAATACCGCCTCCGAGTGTATTGTCGGTTGAGGCTAAACACTATTTCAAATTAGATAAGTGAAAATGACTACTACATGTGTCACTCCCGTATAGTATGTTAGGTCTCCATTAAAACGCTAGAAATTTTCGACTCATAACTTGTCAAGAGTAATTAAAATACCACTTTCACATGGCAAACATAAGATTTAAGTAATAATTCGAGATTATTGATATTTGAGCGGCGCAATAGTTGCCCAAACATAATTAATGGGACTTTTCACACGCGTTTCCCAGAAAGATAATTGTTATTATAGTCTCACCCGTCCGGTGATTGTGAACTTAGTGTATACGGGAAGCTCATAGGAGTTGATTCTTATTTTTATCAGTTTGTCAAAAATTATTTTTTTTATACCTTGGGTCTCTGAAATATCTGTGCAGTGTTACAATTTGGAACACAATGGAGTTGAAAATCACAAATGTGGAAAATACAGAATCGATTTGTAGATGGATTTCTATTGAACCATCTCTGGACATTTTTACATTCTTCCACTCTATTCGATCTCAGTCCCGGTGATTTCAAAACTTTTTCAACCTAATTTCCTCTAGTTACGAATTCTCTTGTTCTTATTGATAACCTCTGACCAAATGTTACTAAACAATAAGAACTCAATCATTGAATTGTTCTCTTTTGAAATGCTTTGTTGTTAATCATTTGTTTAGTCATTTCCCGAATAGTGTCGTCGTCAATCTAATTACTTTGTGTGCCGCATCGAACACCAACCACATGGATACCTTGTAGCCAACAAAGATCCGCTTGGTCACGAAATGCATATCCGCCTTATTCATGCTGCGCGTTCAGTGTTCGACTTAATGAGATTGTTTTTCTTGTGTCTTACCGGTGTCTTTATTCATCATTGTTTTTTCTTATTCCGTTGTCTTTTAATTGTTCTACGCCTTCATTTCCTGAATACGTTTGAACTCTCTCCCGCTCTTAGTGTCGATGATTAACAATGTGCTGTTGCCATTCAATGTTCGCAAGTCCAAGTCCATGGTCTACCCAAGCTAGCCACTTTTTTTTAACAACAAGCACGCTTCGATATTCTGTTCTTTGGTATCAGTGTGCGTCCGATCTCAAGGGTGTTTCTGTGGCACTTTCTATTCAGATGCCAAATGTTTCACTAACAGATCGTTGCCATAATTTCTTGTTTTCATTCTTTTGACATCTTTTTGGTTTCTTGCCACCGCCTTATTAATGGAGATGACCAAAACAAGGAACTGATCAGAAAAATATCTTCATTTCATATACGCTGTTCTATAAAACGAATCTAATTTAAGATCACTTAACGACCTCAAGGAGGCTTCCGCGTCACTGAGGTCGGAAAACAGAAAATACAAAATTGTCATTTCAGATTCGCCGAGTGACCAATGTGACTGGGGTCAGACGATTTTTGAGCCTGTGGCGAAAACGAAAATCTTATTTTGAAAAACGAATCGAAATTGTATTTAAAAAGTTATTTAAACGGTTGCGCCGTTGTTACTTTGCTGCTTTCGTACCAAATAGGTGTTCTGACCAAAATTGGAAAACTATAGACAGAATCTTCGACAGAAATTCTATTTTGTCCTCAATGAGTAATTGCCTTTGTACATTGCAAATATAGGAGAACCAAGAAAGCGTACCGTGACTTGTATGTGTTAGATGAATGATCTTTATTGTGAATTCAAGAGAAAACTAGATCTTATAATTGGGGCGTTTGCTTTTAAAGTGGTACCGCCAGTCATATACGATCTATCTATGCTAGCAGTAGAAAGCGTATCGGAAAAGTATATTTTTTGAAAACAGAATTATTGATCGCTGCGTGTTCTTGACTTGCAATTAATGAGTCGTACACGTGGGCTTTTAAGGAAGGCGATCGTGGGCCTTCGACCGTAGAGAGTCGTGCGCTAAAAATAAAAAGAGGTACGCGTGAGTTTTCATCTGAATTGCTTCGAGACGGATAAGAGTTTAATGTACGTTGGATTATAGGACGAGGAAAAGTCGTAAAAAATATCGGATTTGCCTTGGTTATTGTTTTATGAATTAGTTCAAGTATTGGCCTGTTTTAATTGGCCAAAGAGATGGTTGCAGACGCTAAGACTGGTTTTGTTTCATCCTTTACGGGTGAATCGTTAAGTGTGATGCATCAAATTAAATGTATCCCATTGAGAAGGAATGTCATAACCGCTTTGTGTCTACTAAGAGAAATTAATATGTGATTAAAGAAATTTATAATACTAAACGAGGTAATTTCTATAATCATTGTTTTGCTACCTCTTTTGCTTGGCTTTATACTAATGCATACAGAAGAATGTTTGTGGTACACATAAGGTGTAGCGCCGCTTTAGTTCGCTCAAAAATCAGTACTTCTTTGAGGAGAAATGAGTAGATTGGTAGGAAAACAGTTAATAAGTGTTTATAAACACCCACTTCTAGAATGAAAAAAAGAAATTTTATTGGCATTTTCGCGCAAAATAGTGGCTGTACCGGATGTTTTCCAGGAGGATCCACCTCGAGAAACGTAACTGGAACAATTTTTGACCTGCAAACAAAAACCGAAGTGCTATTTAAAATTTAGATCAAAATACATAAGATGACGTAGGATTTTTCCCAAATATTGATTTTTAACAAAATGCCATCTTTTGAAAAAGCCAGAGAGGCGTTATCCCTTTAAATGTAGATACCTTGAGTTTTTCGTTTTTTGAAATATTTCTCTCAGGAAAGGCGAATTTATAGCCTAATGACAGCGGCCTTAGATACCAATAGGTAACATCATTGTTTAGATCATTATCTTCATCATCATCGGCACTAGAACCGCCATCCGATCTTGGCCTTATTTAGTAAGTCTCTCCACCGATCCCGATTTCGAGCCGATGACATCCAGTTTGGCACTCCCATCCTCTGGGCATCCTGCTCTACGCCATCCCTCTATCGCAGACAAGGTCTGCCGCGCTGACGCTTTCCATACATCCTGCCACAAAGCAATTTCCGGGTAGGTTCCTCTTCGCTTATTCGAGCTAGGTGTCCCACCCACCGGAGTCTACCGAGCTTGATGTTTCTTACAACATTAGCTTCAAGGTAGATCGCGTACAACTCATGGTTGTAGCGTCTCGGGAATCGTCCTCTAAGAGGCCAAGAGTTCAGCGTGCCTTTTATTGAGCACACAGGTCTCGGATCTATACATGAATACTGGTAAGACCATGGTCTTGTACAGTAGTAGCTTAGATGTTCTGGATACATTTCGGGATTTAAAGAGCCGTGATAGACCATAGTAGGCTTTGTTGGATTTGATCAGCCGTTTTTTTTTTTTTTTTATATTAATTATTAGACATCTCGGGAGAGGGGAACCTATAGCGCCGAGTGGGCGCCCCGAGATGCCATCAAATAACGGTTGCAGTTGCAGGTTGTAACGTTCGCGTATTTCTTCTTCCATATTGTTATCGGCTGATACTATTGACCCAAGGTAGTTAAAGAATTGCACTACTACAAATTCGTGCTCCGCTACCCTGATAGTTTGACCAACGTTAGGTCTTTTCTAGTAGTATATATAAATCTTACCCTATACGGCTCTTCTTTTCGCAGAAGTTGCCACCATGTACTTAGTTTTTTCCTCATTAATGTGCAGTCCCAGTTTTTGTGCCGCCTGTTCGATCTGGACTAAGAAGTCCTGTAAAGCCGAATCGGATCTATCGATGATGTCGATGTCATCTGCGTAGGCAAGTATCTGTCGGACCTTGGTTATAATAGTCCCTCTACTTACGACACCGGAGCCACGGATTGCTTTCTCCAACGCCAGGTTGAAGAGGAGTCAGGCCAGACCGTCCCCTTGTCGGAGTCCATTAAAGATGTTTATTGGATTGGATAGCAATCCCGCTATTTTCACTTGACTAGTTACGTTGGTCGTGGTCAACCTACAAAGTCGTATCAATTTGTTTGAAATGTCGAACTCTCTCATGTCATTATACAGTTCTACTCTGGCTACGTGGCCTTAAAATCTATAAATAGATGATATAATGGAATCTTAAATTCCAGACATTTTCCATCGCCTGCCTAAGGGTGAATATCCGATCAATCTCTGATTTGCCTGGGATGACCCCACACTGACATTGACCAATGACGACTTTAGCGTATGGGGTTATCCGGTCTTGTAGGATAGAGGAGAGTATCTTATATGCGGTACTCAGCAATGTTATACCCCTATAGTTGCTGCACACTGTGATTTGTCCCTTCTTATGTATGGGTCAAATTATTCCACGACGCCAATCTTCCGGGATCTCCTTTTGCGCCCATACGTGCTCCACGATCTCATGAATTGCGTGATGTAACGTTGCACCTCCTTGTTTGATCAGCTCAGCTGGTATACCACCAGCTCCGTGGGCTTTATTTGATTTGAGCTATCTTATGGCTTTTAATGTTTCCTCAATGCTTGGTGACAGCAACATTTGGTCTTGATTTTGCATTGGTGGAACCTGAAATTCTTCTGTGAGCTGACTATTTATCAATTCATTGAAGTGCACTTCCCATCGCTCCAGAATGCATTCAGGATCGGTAATCAGATTACCCTCTTTATACCTGCAGTAAGTGCAGCGTGGTGTGTACCGTGTCAAACTGCCGATTATTTGATAGAACTTCCACGCATGTTGCGGACCTCACTCTCTACTTTTCTCTATTTCACAGACAAGGTTTTTTTCCCAGATACGTTTACCAACGACATAGTGATCCGGGTCGACGTTGGCACCTGGGTACGTTCGTACCGCTATCAGGCTCGAGGAGTGGCGGCGATCTATCAACACGTGGTCAATTTTATTGCGAGTGGCTCCAACAGCTGATACCCAGGTGGCTTTATGGATATATTTACGCGGAAACCTGGCACTCACAAGTTCAAGTTCTTTGATACCGCCAGTTCAATGACTCGTAGTCGATTGTCATTAGTGTTCTCATGCAAACTATAGGAACGTGCGTAGTGCATGAAAAACGACTCCCAACCCATTTTTGCATTCATATCACCAAGAACGATGTCCACATCGTATCTTGGACAGCCACTGAGAGGCAGAGGCAGATGTGCCGTTAATAGGCCGACTACAGACTATAAAATACATGGTTACTCAAAAAAAAACTCATTACTTTTCTAACGTAGCCTATACGTGATGATACAAGCTAATGTCCATAAGGCCAAAGCATATGTGGCATAAACACGTATCGGGTATCGCCAGATCAGCCTCAGGAAAACTGAGTTATCTTTTTAGAGCCAAGAAATATTTTACTCCGGCCCAACTTCTTCTCCTATATAAATCTCAAATTAGACCCGCGCTCGAATATTGCTCTCATGTTTGGAGCTCGGCTCCTAAACATACCCTCGACCTACTTGAGAGCGTACAAAGACGAGCGATCCGCCTGATCGGGGACTCGGCGCTGACGTCGGGACTACAGTCGCTATCACATCGAAGGCGCGTGGCCGACCTCTGTCTGTTCTACAGATATTATCACGGGTGCTGTTCTTCGGAGATTCTTGGCATTGTTCCACGCAATTCGGTCTATATGCGCTCCACAAGACAATCCGACGGATCGCACCCGTTTGTGGTTCATCTCCCGACAGCGCGAACATCCCTGTATCAGAACTCGTTCCGTTACAGAGTGGGGAAGCTGTGGAACTCCCTTCCCACGCGAGTGTTCCCGGAGCGTTACAACCTGCAACTGTTCAAAAAGAACTGCAACGGTTGTTTGATGGCATCTCGGGGCGCCCACTCGACGCTATAGGTTCGCCTCTCCCGAGAGAAGTCTAATAAAAAAAAAAAAAAAAAAAAAAAAAGTAATCACACGTCAAACACTGAAATTCATAACTACAGGGAAATAAGTCTATCTCATACTCTTCTAATATCATCATCCTCATCGGCACAACAACAGGGAACCGGTCTTGGCCTTATTTAGCAAGTCCTGAGGCTTGTTAAATTTTCCATAATGATTTATTTTTTCTGGACAAGGTCATTAGTCTTGCGCCAGAGGCTCCCCGATGGGGAATCGAACCCCGGTCTACCGCGTGACAGGTGGGTATACTAACCACTATACTATCGAGGAGCAATTCTTCTAATATACTTTGTACATGATGTAATCTTAAGGCTCCATAGGGTAAGAGCATGTGCGTTAACCGGACTACAGACTACACCCCCCCCCCCCACCCCCCCAGAAAAAATGGTTTCACTACTTTGTTAACGTACCCCATACTTGATGGAATCGAATATCCATAATGGAAAATGAAATCTGCTGTCCGGTAGCCAACCTTCAGAATATAAAATTCACAGTTACAAAACAAACAAAAAAATCGGTTTCATTACTTTTGTAAAACACCTCGTCCAGTGGCAATTTTCTAAGGCACCCGTTCATGAGCAATTTGATGTCCATATGGCAAGAAGCATATCCACTGCCCAGTAGCCATAATTAATATAAAATTCATTTGTAAAGAAAAATTAGCATCTTTACTTTTCTAACTTACATTGCACATGATGCAATCTGCTGTCCATAACGCAAGAAGCACGTGCGATGTTGTGGCGTTTCTAACAGATCCACACACAGTATACAAATATACAAGCAAATAATGAAGAACGCCGAAAGAAATTTGAATAATCAAAGCACCAGAGCCGTATACCATGGCGATAACATAACAATTCCACATCAGTTGAGCGTACTTGAGTTTAGAAATCAAATTCGTGCACGCGGCTGTGGTTTGGTGTGTTGAGCATTGGTTCAATTTTTAGTGATTCTAACCGTCATAGCGTCAGTTCGAATCACACGTTCTTTACTATCGTCGCAATACGCGATAATTGGTGAACCCGACGTGATATGTATACACAACACACAAACTCCCATAAATAAACAAGACTTTACTACTCGATCAAGACTTCCGCATAGAGCACCGGCACACTCGGCTGCTCCGACGTCTTCTTGTTCACCCGTTCCTCGCTTCGTCGTTCCCACACGAAGTTGATCGTAACAAAGTTACTGAGGAGGGAGTAGGTGGCGTTTCTAACAGATCCACACACAATTTACAAGCAAATAGTGAAGGACGCCGAAAGAAATTCGAATAAGCAAACCATCACAGTCGTGTGGCATAGGGATAACATAACAATTCGACATCAGTTGAGTGTACTTGAGTTTAGAAATTGAATTCGTACACGCGGCAGTGGCCTGATGTGTTGAGCATTGGTTCAATTTTTAGTGATTCTAACCGTCATAGCGTCAGTTCGAATCACACGTTCTTCACTATCGTCGCAATACGCGATAATGTATATATATATATATATATATATATATATATATATATATATATATATATATATATATATAATCAGCCTCATTGCTTTTCTAGCATACCTCCCACATGATGCAATCTGATGTGCAAGAAGCACATGTGCTGTCCAGTAGCCAAACTTCATAATATAAAGTTCACGTATAAAAAAATAATAATAGTAAATCAGTCTCAATACTTTTCTAACATACATCTTACATGATGCAATCTGATGTCTATGAGGCGAGAAGTATATGTGCTGTCTAGTAGTTAGACTACAGAATTTGAAATTCAGACTTCAAATAAAATAAACAGTCCCATTACTTTTCTACCACACCTCGTGCAAGATGAAATCTGATGTCTATAAGGCAAGAAGCATGTATGTTGTCAGTAGACTACAGACTATAAAATTCATTTATAAAAAAAAAATAAAGAAAAATCGGTCTCATTACTTTTCTAACACATGCCGCACATGATGCAATCTGATATCCACAAGGCAAGAAGCATGTGTGTTGTCCAGTAGCGAAACTTTATAATACGAGTATAAAGTTAAATAATTAAAAAAAAAATCTGTCTCATTACTTTTTAACACACCTCTTACATGATGCAGTCCGATGACCATAAGGAGAGAAGCATATGTGCTCTCTAGTAGCCAGACTACAGACTATGAAATTTACACTTCCATAAAGAAAATCAGTCTCATTACTTTTCTTACAAACTTCGTGCAAGATGAAATCTGATGTCTCTAAGACAAGAAGCATATATGCTGTCTAGTAGTAGACTACAGACTGTAAGATTCATTTATAAAAAAAAAATAAAGAAAAATCAGTCTCATTACTTTGCTAACATACCTCACACATGATGCCATCCGATGTCCATAAGGCAGGACGCAGATGTAAAATTAGTCTCATTACTTTTCTATCGTACCTCTTTCATGAGGCAATCTGATCGGTCCACAATTTCAAGAGTTCATTGTTGCCGAAGATTTTTTAAAATGGATAATTTTGGTTCATCTGCAGAACGAGATTCACTGGTTAGGCTGCTTCCAAGCCATAAGCATAAATCACTAGTCACGGAAGGTATCTCTTAAGGTATTGGAACACCAATTATATAATCTTAGAAAAATCCAAGCCCGCATTGTTCTTTAAACTTGTCTATTTGTAACGATTCATGTCCACGTCATTTTGACCCTTGCTTTTTGTTACTCTTCTTGTGTCTGCAGCCTTTTCATCACTATGTTGTAGATGGTGCCTCATGGGTTATTATTTAGTTCATCCCATAGGAGGCAGGACGCTTCATATCTGCTTTTGTGGATCACATTCCTCATCTCCTACAACTGGGTATCGCACTACTACACTACACTACATTTACTAGCATCCGTTTTATTGTATCCACTCGTAAGGAAATCGTTGTATTTATTTATAATCCCACACAGGATTTTTTAAAGATGCCCATGACAAATTGTAAAAATCAAATTTATGGTTTCTTGGATCCGGTCGTCAAAAGCAAAAACAAATTAATTTCGAATTTTGGATCAAAATAATGTTTTTATTATTATAAAATTTACATATGAACTCTTTTTCTCCTTTATACAACGAAAATATTTTTATTAATAAAATGCATATGAACTAAATTTCTTCTGTATACAATAAAATCTTCATGAATACATTTAAATTGCAGGTGAAAACCACACGTGTAACGAAAACGATTAAATCCACCGGTACAGGTGGAAACTCCTCGACACCAGTTGCCAGAGAAACTTGTGCTTTTGAGGAGATTTGGGACGAGGAATATTTGAAGGATTTGGTAAAGTTAAAATAAAAAAAAATAAAACATTTCCACGTTTATTAATTTTCATTAACTCTTTGGAGCAGCTTGAAAAATCAACAAATTACGAGGAACGCCGATTGATACGCGCCCGAATAAGACAACTAATGGCTGAGCGCGAAGGTGAGACTTAATTATGAAAAATGTATCCTTTTCTAAAATGTTGTTACTTTAAAATTCAATTTAACTTCATAGTAATTTCATAAGGAACATTCTTTCAAAAACTACGGATACAGATGATTTTACAAGAAAACTTTTTAAGGACTAAGTGAATTCTCACGTCGATATTTTCAAAAGGACGCACATTTCCTAACACTGATTTTGAAACTGAGTGCACTTACAAAATATCTTTTTAGTGATACTTAAAGGGTTGTGCCAAGTTTCTAAATTTATTTTTTGTTGGGGTCGATAGCGGTTGTGTTACTTCTGAATAGCACCAAGGACCTTATTTTGTAGGTATTAAAAGTGTTTAATGTAGTTTCGTTAATGTATTTTGTACGCACTGTACATGAGTGTCCTTTCTCTACATACCCTTGTTATGAAATCTTTTTTTAATATCAGAAAAACAAGTTTTAAGGTTGTTGTTGTTTCATTCAAGTATTGAACACTTACTGTTGTTTCATGCAAGTACTGAACACTTACAACTAAATAAGAGAACACTGATTTACCTTGAGATTCAGTCTATGGCTAATTGTTATTTAGGGTATACATTTTTTCCCATCATTCCGCTTCCAGAGTAAGTTGGGTACATGACTGTCCATTCTCATCATAATTTCAATTACAGGGCACTCATTACGTTTGGAAGATGAGTACACGATCTGCTAAATTTTGTTACACACCAATAAGTTCGTTTTAATAACTACTCAGTAAATGTCATGAAATTCCCATTCTAACGATCACACTCGGTGACTCCCTGAGCAGTCAAAACCAACTGACCAATACTGATATCATCGAATTCATCATCATCATAATCGGCACTACAACCGAGATCCGTTCTTGGCCTTATATAATAAGTCGCTTAACCGGTCCCGGTTTCGAGCCGATGTCATCCGGTTTGGCACTCCCGGGCTCTGGGCGTCCTGGCCTACGCCATCCATTATCCATAATAATTTGTTTTTCCGGGCAAGGTTATTAGCCTTGCGTCTCCTTCCATACATCCTGCCAAAAAGGATTTTCCGGGTAGGCTTCTCTTCGCTCATTCAAGCTATCGAACGCTTTGTTTTTCTGGACGACTTTGTCATATATGGTAAAAAACTAGAAAACCATAATGATAACCTCCGTGTAGAGTATTCGAACAAATGAGACACCACAACTTCAAATTGCAACGGGAAAATGCACATTGCTACAGAAGGAAATAGCATACCTAGGACGCGTTTGTTCCGAAAAAGGGGGAATGCCAATCCCGACACGACTGTTAGTGTCAGGAATTTCCCTATTCCCAAAACGGTAAGGAACGTCCAATCTTGTCTAGGCCTGGCGAACTGCTCGCGGAAATTTGTTGCAAATTGCTCGAAGATAGTGCGCCCCTTAACGAACTTGTTATAAGGGGAGATTCTCATCTGAGAGCCTCAAAAAAGGCCATTTTTTCTCATAGAAGGAAATAAATAAAGAACTCAAACCGTTTGTCGCTTATTTACGAGATGTTTTAAGGAAAAAAATTGTTTTTTAAATATAGTGACAATACTTGTTGACACGCCTTGTAATGTGACCGTCTCATAAAAAGGTGCCTTACTGTTGGCCACTCTAACATCTGCAAAAATTATCATAAATCAATAATCGAAGAATTTCATAAACAATATGAGTATAGGCATGAGTTTAGTCATGAGTCATCCATGAAAATCGAAATTTAACAAAATGGCAGACATTTGCATTTTTAAATACGGGTTTTCACAATTTTTTCTCTTTTTAAAGTACTGTAATACAAATTATGCATATATCATATTGACTGTGTTAGGGACTCCAATAACTAAAATCTACTTTAAAACAAAAAAAGAAAAAAGGCGATCCGTCAAGTGGTTTTTGAGAAATCTTGGCCAACAGTTTGAAAAACATGATTTTTTAGGGAACGAGTTTAAAAATTTACTACCGATTTTTCTGAGTTAACATCAAAATAATATACTGTGTATAGAGTTGTACCCTCGATTTTTTTTCGGAGTCAGCATTCATGCGACATCTGGTGGTACATTTGGTAACTCTACTTACCATAGTTTGGATACATGGACGTACATTTTAAATATATTGATGAAAGATACGCTCTGCTCGATTTCAAATTTTGACTAAAATGGTGGGTCTCGTTTTTGTTCCATAACTTAAAAAAAAATTATATTAAAACAAACGGTTTTGGAAATATATTCTACATATAATTTACTACTACTATTACTACTATTTATTGGCCTATAGGAACCCGGAAATTCATGACCTCACCGACTCGGCTGCTCCAACGCTCCCTGTCCTGTGCACTCTTCTCCCATGCTTAACCATCTGATCCGATCTCCTCCAGGTCAAACCTTAGGAGTACATTGCCCTCCCATTTCCGTCGCGGCCGTCCTACCGGTCTCGTTCCCGTTGGTCTTCCGTAAAGAATTCTACATACGGTCCTTTAATATAATATTGTTACGTTTTTACTTTGCACACGACCGTTAAACTATGTCCAGTTTAAAACGATCCGTACTTTTTACGCGAGTTCGACCACTGGATCGCAAGAGTGCTTCAATGTTTTTAAGGACAACCTCTGTTTTCCTCCGTTAAATTCCTCAATCACGTGTTCTCTGGTGGTTCCGTCTGCTTCTGACGTTTCTGTCAGTTTCGTGTATTCTCCAGTATTCCTCTAGATGGCTCCAGAATCGGTGTGTTGATGTCGCATTAGTTGGCTAAAGGCTCGGTGGGACGCCATGAGGTCACGCTAACGGTTGACAAGTGTGTCGGTTTTGAATTTGTAACACTACCCCCCGCTTAGGTCTGATCGTCCCGATCAATCTCCAAATTCTATGATCCCAATGGGGATAGTCTCTCTATATGCACAACTTTTATCTTCCCTTGCCTCTTCCGTATGGGATACACCACATCGTTTAGTCGCTTTAAGACTTTATATGGGCCTTCCCACGATGTCTGCAGTTTTGGGGACAGACCCTTCCTCCGTTGGGGGTTGTATAATAGTACTAAATCGCCTTCTTGGAATCCCTCGGAATTCATGGCTCGATCATACCGATCCTTCATTTTGTTGCTCGTCAACCGCGTCCGTTGCCTCACGAGACGGTGTATTTCGTCCATCTTGGATTGGAGCACCTCCCAATAGCTGCCTCCGGCTTTAATAGTGGCACCGTTGCTACCGAATTTCAGGTCCGATGGGAGCCTCAAGTCTGTACCAAAGATGATGTGTACAAGTGGGTGTCCGGTAGTGTCGTGTACTGCTGATCGGTATGCCATTAAAAACATTTGGATGTGCTTGTCCCAATCACGCTGACATTTTTCGACAACTTTTCGCAAATGTTCCTCGAGCGTACGGTTGAACCTCTCAACCATTCCATCCGACTGTGGGTGCAGAGCTGTCGTCCGTGTCTTTTTGATGCCCAGCAGTGAGCACATTTCTTGGAAGATAGCAGACTCGAAATTCCTCCCTTGATCCGAATGTAACTCGATCGGTACTCCAAATCGCGTGACCCAATTCTGCACGAAAGCTTCGGCTACAGTTTTAGCCTCCTGGTTTGGTACCGCATACACTTCGGGCCACTTACTGAAATAGTCCATCACCACGAGTACATATTTGTTGCCGGAGTCACTAGTAGGGAAAGGGGCAGCTACATCCACTGCGACGCACTCAAATGGTGCTCCGGCGTTATACTGCTGTAACTTCCCTCTGCTTTTGACCTTTGAGCCCTTGGCTGCTATACATTGTGTGCAGTTTTTAATCCAGTTAGCAACTGAATTCCGGCCATTCACCCAGTAAAACCGTTGTTTTATTTTCTCCAGGGTTTTTGCAACGCCGAGGTGTCCTCCGCTAGGTCCATTATGGAATTCTTCCAACACGGCTGCTATCCTTGATTTTGGTAGGACAATTAAATCGGAGGTGTATCTACCATCATTGCTTTCCCATTGGCGATGTAATACTCCGTCTATTAATTTCAGGCTGTCCCATTGCGCCCAATACGCCTTGGCCACTGGACTTTCCGATGACATTCCTTCCTTTGCTGGTCTTTCATTCAATTCTTTTGCTTTCAGGATTTTGACCAAATCGGCATCGTCCAGTTGGCTTTTTCTCATAGCACTGGAGTCCCATTCTGCATCAGGTCCGAGACTCAATAAGCGGATGTCGACTATCCCTTCACATCGTTCAGACTTTGAGCAATGTACTTCCATCCTTTTTTTTAAATAGTACGACCGGCGAATTCCAAGGGCTTGTTGATGGCTCAATAACTTCATCCTTCTGCATTTCGTCTATCATCCGTTCGGCTTCTTCTCGTTTGGCCAGTGGAACTCTACGCGGCGCTTGTCGAATTGGTCTGGCATCAGCGGTACCTATACGATGTTGAACGATGTCCGTTCTTCCGGTTTTACCGTCGCCGTTGGCAAATATGGCGCTATATTTTTCTAGTAGTCGTTTGGCCATTATCTTTTCCTGTCCATCTAGCTCATTTAACCAGGTATCCATCATGGTAGGCGTTTTTGTGCTTTTATTCCCGGCTTCCTGGGGAGGGTTGTCACAGTTAACCACCGCTTCCACAGCTTGGCATTGTCCCAGCACTATTCCCTTATCAAGTGTGACCGGTGAACCAAACTTATTCAGTACTCGAACTGGGATTCGCTCACTCTCGCCCACCTGTACCAAGGTTCGGCCAAGCAATACCTTCGTGGCCGTTTCTGATGCTTCCACTACCCACAGCTTGCCTGCTCCACAGTCTCCCTCTACGTGTGCCCAAAGAACTGCTTCCGATTTGGGTGGAATCTGCTGACGAAAACTCACTCTCACATTCCTAATATGTGGCGCTCCATCTCCAGTGCTCAATGGTATCTCCATGTGTTCACATTTTAATATTCTCTTCTTTAGGTCAAGAGCCAGACCATTGTATTACATCGTCTATTATCCCAGCCACTAGGAAAGTGTGAGTCACCTCTAAAGTTCCAATCTGAACTTTCGTTTTCACTTTCCCAGAAATTGCAGCCTCCTTTCCTGTAGCTGTCCGCAGTTTATAACCATTCAACGGTTCGACATCATCTCCTACCAGGTCCGATCTAATGATGGAATGGGTTGCGCCTGTATCCAGAGTTAAGATCAGCGATCGTCCATTCACAGCTCCACTCACGTTTAGATTATTGTTGCTCCGACTTATTTGTGAAACGGGGATTGTGGGGCAGTCCGTTACGGGAACCAGCTTTTGCCCCTTTGAGCTGGTCCTTTTTAGTTTAACGATGGGTTTTCTCCAGAGGAGCCACGAGCGTTTTCTAGTCCTCGGTTTCCTCCATTCTCTTTTCCCTTGCGTGGTGCATCACAATCCCGTGAAAAGTGCCCAGATTTTCCGCAATTATAACATTTCCCGTCGGAGCCCATGCGTCCGGTTGACATCATTTGAGTCATAGTCTTTATGAGATCCCTCACACTTTTCTCCAGGGATTCGTTCGGTTCCACTTCCACGCGATGGACTCTATGCACTGGTTTGCTTAACAGACTTGCTGTTTCCTGTGTCAATGCAAACGACACTGTTTCCGCGAATGTCCTTTTCGGCGTAGAGTACGTTGCTCGTTTTGTATCTGCATCCTTCAAACCATTGACGAACGCCTGGGTTTTGAGTATTTCGATTACCTCCGCGGGTGCATCTGCGTTTGCCAAGTGCGCGAGCCATTCTATCTCCATTGCATATTCTTGTAACGGCTCGTTTGCTTTTTGGTAGCGATTCATCAACTCTATCTGGAACATCTGCTTCCTATGATCGCTGCCGTAACGCCGTTCAATCGCAGCCATTATTGCGTCATAATTGCTACGATCACTTGCAGGAACAGTTTGTAGCACATCGGCGACGGGGCCTTTCAGCGATACCACCAACGCTGCCACTTTGTCCGTCCTTGTCCAATGATTAGTCTGTGCTGTCGTCTCGAACTGTAGTTTAAAAACAATAAACGGCACAGTTCCATCAAAGGTTGGGGCCTTAAGTTTCATCGCATTGACAGTCGTAACTGGTACGCTTGACTGTCTTTCACGCACATGAATATCCAACTCCATCAGTTTCGATTCCAAGTGAAGTGGAACATCTGCTTCCTATGATCGCTGCCGTAACGCCGTTCAATCGCAGCCATTATTGCGTCATAATTGCTACGATCACTTGCAGGAACAGTTTGTAGCACATCGGCGACGGGGCCTTTCAGCGATACCACCAACGCTGCCACTTTGTCCGTCCTTGTCCAATGATTAGTCTGTGCTGTCGTCTCGAACTGTAGTTTAAAAACAATAAACGGCACAGTTCCATCAAAGGTTGGGGCCTTAAGTTTCATCGCATTGACAGTCGTAACTGGTACGCTTGACTGTCTTTCACGCACATGAATATCCAACTCCCTCAGTTTCGATTCCAAGTGATGTAGTTCGCCTTCCATTTGGTCCTGCCTCGCCCGCAACTTAGCGGCATTTCCTTCGATGTGCGCTAGTTGGTCCTTAACTTGTGACGTGTGTTCTGCCAACTGGTTCTTTATGCACGAGGACTGCTCCGTCAACTGATTCTCCATGCGTGAGGACTGTTCCGCCATTTGATTTTCCATACGTGAAGACTGCTCCGCCAATTATTCTGCCATTGCTTGTAAAAGCACGTTCATGTCGAATGCTAGGGTTGGTTGGGGTTCCATCAACTGCTCCTTGACCTCGGATGAAGGTCCCGTAGCACCTTGGTAAAACTCATAGGTTTCAACTTCGATGCCCTCATCCTCCAGAGCCTTCCGCAATCGTGCTTGCAGTTCCGCCTTTTGTCCTGTTCCGGGCAATCGTCGAGATTCCAATTCATCCCTCAATTGAGGTATTCTTAGGCCGGCAAACTTTACCATTGTCCACGATCACTCCGCGATCCCACTTCTGACACCAATTGTTACGTTTTTACTTCGCACACGACCGTTAAACTATGTCCAGTTTAAAACGATCCGTTCTTTTTACGCGAGTTCGACCACTGGATCGCAAGAGTGCTTCAATGTTGTTAAGGACAACCTCTGTTTTCCTCCGTTAAATTCCTCAATCACGTGTACTCTGGTGGTTCCGTCTGCTTCTGACGTTTCTGTCAGTTTCGTGTATTCTCCAGTATTCCTCTAGATGGCTCCAGAATCGGTGTGTTGATGTCGTATTAGTTGGCTTAAGGCTCGGTGCGACGCCATGAGGTCAGGCTAACGGTTGACAAGTGTGTCGGTTTTGAATTTGTAACAATATAATATCCCAATTTCATCATCATCATCATCATCATCATTCGCACTATAACCCGGATCCGGCCTTGGCCTTATTTAGAAAGTAAAATTTGATAAATTTTCCATAATAATTTGTTTTTCCGGGCAAGGTTCTTAGCCTTGCGCCAAAATATCGTAATTTACTACAAATAAATAAAAAATATCCAGGGTTCGATTCCCCGTCGTGAAGCCTCTGGCGCAAGACTAATGACCTTGCCCGGAAAAAACAAATCATTATGGAAAATTTAACAAGCCTCAGGACTTGCTAAATAAGGCCAAGACCGGTTCCCGGTTGTAGTGCCGATGATGATGATGATGAAAAACAAAAAACTGTTAAGAGCGACGAAGCCAAGAAACACTCAATCTTCGGCACTCGAATTAATTCTACTCTTAATTGGAGCGACTACGCGAAAAGCGCGGCCAAACGCATGGAGTTTCTTAAGAGATGCAACTCCACTCACTCCACCCAACCTGGCCACTATTTACAAGGCCTATATTAGACCAAAAATGGAGTTCAACTCCCATATTTGGCAAGGCGCATCCGAAACTGCACTACACGTGCTCGATTGGATGCAAAACGAGCAGTGAAACTTATTGGGAACCCAGCTGTGAGTCGATCAATTCCGTCGTTAGAACACAGGCGCAACGTATCATGCCTGTTTCTCTTCAATAGGTATTATCATGGTCGTTGCTCAACTGAACTTGCTGGATGTGTTCCGCCTTTTCAGACATTTTCCCGCGGTACCCATCAATCTGAGAATGCGCATCAGATATAAAGAGTCATTCTTTAGCGGAACCACAAGAATGTTGAATACTCTACCTGATCATATGTTTCCTCGTCGTTGTGATGTCCAGGCATTTAAGACATGCAATGTACATCGATACCTCCTTTCCTTGTCCACTTCCTCTCTTTCCGCTCGCACTGTGATCTGACATTTAAGGGTACTCCAAAATCGCCTTTTGGGCGCGCGTTTGTGTAAAAGAAAAAAAAATTAATGGAACTTCTTTGCTCAACAAAATCATCATCATCATCGGCATTACAACCGGAATCCAGTCTTGGCCTTATTTAACAAATCTCTCCACCGGTCCCGATTTAGAGCCGATGTCATCCCGGAATCGTCCACAATAAAATCATATAACGTAAAAATTGAAGAAATCACTTTTTGTCTTTGTACAAATCCAGCGCAACTGACACATGGATGACGTTTATGATGTCAAATTTGACACTGGTATCAGGCACATTTAAGAAAACAAAACAAAAACATGTTGATATTTTCTGTGCAATTTAACTTTAAAATTTGTCCTATTTTTGAACACAATAGATCAAAAATTTTGAGAGGTTAGTTTGAGTCTATTCATACATATTCAGTTATCAGAGTTACAGTCCTGTCTGTATATTATTGTTTTATGAAACGCCTCCAGTTGAATCGAGGTCTGTTTAATTATTCCTAATGTTTTTTAAAACTTCTTTTCCTGTCCACTGAATTTTCATATGTCAATGTATGTTGATCCCAAGAGTTCAAGACTCTGTTGTTACCCACTGTCAACCTCGTCTTGTTTAGTTGTAATTGTAAAAGCAATATTTTGTTGCTTCGATTACTATCCCATTAGTTTTTTGTCAAATATTTTTGAAGGAAATATCTTATCAAAATAACATTTTCACCTCTCTACATATTAGCACGAGGTGGCCTTAAATCGGAGGCAAACAACGAAAAGCCGATTACCCCAGCTAATGTTAAACCTAAATCCATTGAAGATCAAGAAGACGACAGTAGTGCTAGCGAATATGAAGAGATCATAGAAGAGTACACTGCTTCGGAAGACGAAGAAGAAGACGATATCGCTGAAGCTGTTCAACAAGTTCAAATTAAAGAAGAGGCTCAAAAGCCTAAAACCACAACCACAACTCAGGTACCAAAGAACGCACCTAACACAACAACAGTTGAAAAGACCACTCCGGCTAAAAACGATGATCGGTCATCATCAGATAACAGCGAATCAAAGAATTCTGATACAAAAGAACATCTCAACGCAAATACCTTACAGGACAACAGTAAGGGTGAGTCGTTGTTGATACCATTATTACAAGGTATTTTGCATAAAAACATGCCGCAAGCACGCCCGTTTTCGAGTGTTCCAAAAACTACAACGAACACAACAGCAACTGTTACGGATCAGAACAGCAACCATCTGAGAAGTAACATCAGAAATAGCAAATCAAATTTGAGTAGCACTCGTAGTAACATTAACAATTCTGGGTGTGATAGTGGTGTAAGTAGTGAAGTAAGTAAACCCTCTAGTTTAAGTCAAGGATCGACGAGTTTGCGGGTAGCTCCTCAACAAATCGAAGACTCAGGCACAGAGAGCGGAGAGGATCTACGATTGATCGCCGCTGGTCTACGTAATTCAATGCAAATTGAAGGTATTGAGGACCAAAGCGACATGAGTATTATTAACGAAGTCACAACCGCTCTCAATCGTTTAGAGATTTCATTGAAAGAGGGAAAAGACCTCGCCTTGGACAATAATAAGAGAAGCGCTCTCTTGGCTCTTGTTGAACGACTACAAACAGGACTTACAGCTCCTGAAAAACTTTCATACATTGCTGGAGACATTAACGACACCTCGTCACCGGATATTGAAGGCAATCGTTTGAACAGACAACGATTTGCAAAGAGAAGGAATCGTAACAATAGGCATACAGTGGGAGTGAGCAAAGAAGAACTTGCTGATGCCCGAAGGTATATGGAAGAACTGGTTTTAATGGATAATCTGTCTAATTGTACGACTCCAGAGAGTAATGCCGCTCCCACGCCTCCACAGTTTACTGTCCCGCAAAATTCGGATTCAATAGCGGATACCACCCCAAACACATCGAATCTTGCCCGCCCGAATCAGTTCGTTTCGAATAATATAAAACAATCAGCCATACCAGGATCACTGCACCCAGACGTGCAGTTAAGGCAGAAAAAGATCAACTCTACCTCGGGCCAAAGACAAAGTATTGGCGAGACGAATTCCCTAAGCACATCAGAGTCATTGATTCTCAAAAGGCCTCTTTCGGATTCATATGAATCATACTCCACGCCAAATAATAGGGTGACTTTCATCGAGGCCACAGAAAATAATGCTCGAACACAGACCGAAAACAACTACTACAATAAAGAAATGCAACCTGACCTCATAAATCGCATGTCCCCAGACTCACTGCGGATGAATCGCTTCAACACCAAGAAACAACTTATGAAGCGAGCCAACACAATTGACATTCCCAAGAGTCATCGCTATAATCCAGAATTCGATACAGACTCAGACCTTGAAGACCGCAACTCCTCAAATACCAAAGGTCTAAGAGGAACTGTTCAAGTAAGCGTTAAACGTAAACCTCGCCAAGTCATACCAACGTTTGAACCAAAAACCGAAAACGATCACAAATTTTTAGCCTTCATTCAGAAGCAAAATGCAACACCCGGTCTAGCGTGGGGAAATTCGAAGTCGGTGTCGAATTGGACAAATAAGTTTGGAAACATTAAAAATATATTTGAGTCCGGAGTGAACAACACAAATATGCAGAGACAAAAGGAACAAACTCATGCGGCTTCTTCTGCAAAGAATTTCTGGAAAAAAGCCGAGGAACAAAACATCTCAAATCCACCGAAGGTAAGTTCTGCGGTTTTGACATCAGCTCTAAAAGCAAAAGAACGCAATGAGAACATCTCCCAAGTGATGGCTCCGAAACCGGTTCTTATAAACAAATTTAGTCATAATCCACAATCAGCCTTTCGTCCTATTGATACCGCTTCCGACGAGTCACATATGCAATTCCAACCTATTGAGAAATCACTTAATGTCAACGCGTTCTCACCCACAAAATCGTTCAATCCCATCTCTCCGAGGAAGCACGTCTTGAACTCGCCAAACTATTCTCTCGCTTCGCCGACAAAATCGTGGATCAAGAAAAATACTGCAACCAATTCACCTGTAACCCTGCCGTGGACTGTGAAGGCTCCAGAAATCCAAACGCTAAAAACGACTGCGGCTAAATTCGACACCAAACCACCAGTTCAACGACATCAATCATTCAAGCAGCAACAACAACAATCTCAAAAGAGGCCTTCGCTGCCAAATACCTTCCAACCCTACACATACGACTATGTGGAATATCCAAAGACAAATTTTGCATCCAGCAGTCACTTAGCGTCCTACGCCGATTATACACCACCCAGACTTCTACGGGAGTGTTCTTTAACAAATCCATCAGCGGAACCGATTGTTTTGACACCCGACAAACCAGCTTACAGTCCCCACAGTCTTCAAACGTACGACTACTATACAGATGTTCTACATCCCACAGCGAATATGACTGATGACGACATTGACGAACTAGAAAGTATGACAGAGTATCGAGTAGAGGCAAAAGTTATGCAAAAACCAATAAGTCAACAGGCAATTACCGTCGGAAAGAGAACAGCCCACGTAGGGGATGATCAAGAACTGGAAAAGAACTCACGAGCTGCTAAGAACTTGCTAACGATTATGAAAAACATAGGCAATGGCAATTCAAAAGAAGACCCATCAAAGAAAGACAATCGAATTGCGATGCCGAATAAAAGTATAACGCCAGAAGGGCGATCTTACCAGGCCCCTATTGTGGAACCTCTCTTTCCAGATGTTACGTCGTTCGAACCAAACCGCATGCCAGAATATACCGGTATTCGTCCTCAGCGAACTAACCCCGTCGTTCAGTACCAACAAAATCCAGCTTACGTACCACTTCAAAACTGTAAACCCTCGGCAGCGGTGCTTCCATCGTATTTGCCTCAAGAACGCCCTAATTTTAATCATAAAACACGACCAGAAGTACCTAATTCACTGTCTTTCCACTCTAGTTCCGCTAGTTCGCAGGCGTATTCTTCGCCCAGTAAAACACCAGAGTCTACATCGTACAAAGCTCCGGCGATTGTCAACTATGAGCAGCAGATGAGGGACACAAAGCTCAATGGTGATTATTCGATGTCTAAGAAGGCAATCGTATCCAATAAGGATTATGATGAGTCCCCGTTGATTGTGAAGTTACCCCAAATACCTCTGGAGACGAGTTATACACGAGTTTACGACAAGCCAAGGAATATTAAAGTAACACGCCCGCCTCCCCCGAATGATTTTCAGGCCGTTCCGCAGAGGATAGATAAGGTACCTCAAACTTATCCTCCGCATATAACTCCTAAGGTGGAAGCTAAATCGGTGGCATATTTGCCTCCGACTTATCAGCCTCAATCCCCGGATTTTATTCCACAAAAGACTGACAATCATTTGAAGTACTATCAAGCTCGCAACGCACAAGAGGTGTTACCAACAGCATTGCCTCCTCGAAGTCCAGAACAGTCATTGCAAAGTCCAACATCTCCAATAATTCAACCATTAATGCCGAGGGATTTGTCGCATTCTCAATCCAGTGCCCGTTACCAAGAGGTTTTATCAAGTCCTAAAGTAGTGCCACCAAAAGTCCCACAGTCCGCCTCACAGCAATTGAAAAACTACTCGGAGGTTCATTCTTCGAGATCACATCAAAGCAGAGCCGCCTACAGCGAAAAGTATATAGAAAAAAGTCCCACCATCGCTCTGAAACAAACGTCTCTAGACAGTAATATAAGAGCACCTCTTATACGTCAAGAAAAAATCGTCGAAACCCGCCGCAAGAGCCTTGGGAACACTATTGAATCCGCCAAACACGAGTTAGAACAAAAAGCTGCGGCAATCAGAAAGGACATGTACACCGTACAACAGGAGGCGTACGCTGAACAATATAAAAACGAACGCACACAAGTTATCCAACAAGAGACTAAGGTCTATAAATCGTCAGCCCCCGACGACACTCCAGATATCGTGAAGTCTTCTCTAAAAAAAGAAGACATACCCATCCTGAAGAAATTTGGTCCACCCCAACGTCATTGTTACCTGCCAAATGCCTATCAGCAACCGACAATAAAAACAGACAGTCCCACGAAGCAATCAAAACCTCTTACACGGAAATTCTCAGATTCGTCATCCAAACGTGGTCCCGTGATTGTAACAACCCCGTCAACACCACAACCAGATTCGCAAGATCAAATTCCACGAAATATTGTCTTCAACAACATCAGCGCTTTTACGAGCATGTCCCGCAAATACTCCGAGGACTACAACAGTGGTTCGGGCAAGTTAACTAAATGTGATTCATGGCACCAGATATGTCAAGCGCAAAATGAGTCCCAACCAACGCCACCGAAGTTTGGGAGTCCAGAAAATAGCCTTAGACGTTCCAAATCTGGTCACGTTCTGGCTCTTCCGCGTCTCTACGAAGCTGGTTACGATAAAGCGGACATAACTGAAAAACAAAAAACGGTAGCGGCTTACTTCTCAGGACAAAAGTCTCCAACAAGTCTATCGAGGACTTCGTCGAAGAATAACGTCGCCGAGGAGGTGTCAACAGTCACCGTCAAGAAGACATCGATAAACCGCGTTAAAAGCAGCCAAAAGGCGTCGATTAGTAAACAAAGCCCGAGCTCTGGTTTATCACGGAGCCACACAATGCCTCACATTACGAACGTGACACTACTGGATGAATCGAATGTTGAGGATGCCTTTGAACAGTTGATGAATGGTTCCTAAATGCCACATTTGTTCTCTTGCTTTAGAACTTACACACGTCCATTCCAAAGATTGTTTAACTTTTCTCATATCACACTATTGCCCTAGAATTTATAAATATATAGATGTTATGCGTACTAGTTGTCTGTATATGGCGGCTTTCAAACGTGATCACGAATTATATAGCTACTGTATGTTGTATGCCGAAGAGGGACTCAATATGGTTTATGTTTAATTCTGCTTGGTTATGTGGTAACTTAGAAATAAAAAAATCAAAGTAATAATAGTAAAAGACGAATAACTTAAAAGTAAATAAAGCGAAAGAGACGTAGACACACCCTTAATAATACGGAGAAGCTCTCAGTCGTCCATTTCTATTCTACAAGCCGGACAAGTATTCTTCAGCTCAACCGCAAAAATTCTGTCCTTTCTTAGTGAGTCTACAGCAGAGTGCCTTTGATTTGTGTTACATTTGTGTATGCGTGAGTGTGTTGCCTTTGCTTTGCTGCTGATCATCATATACCACCATCTTATACTCCCTAGCTGCCATCTCATACCCCAAGCTATATTTTACTGTTCTAAAACTTAAGGCTTAGCATGCACCAAACGTAAACCATGTTGTCCCACTTCATTCAATCTTTAGCTTTTGTAATCAGTCTTCTGTTTTTTGATTTTTGAACTTGTTCAAAAGCATTTTTTTTAAAGCCCGCCACCTTGCATGCGAAAATGTGTTCTGACCATTTTGATTTTTGTCCCCCAAAATCGAAGATTTGCGAATTTTCGGTCAATCGTTTTTGTCCGTTAAATAATATTTGAATCTGCTCAAAATGTCGAGTTTCGAGACTAATCGTGAAGGCCTATCATTTAAAAAGATCAATAAATATATTTAGTACAAAATTTTTTTTTATTTTTTTTTGACCAGGATCATCAACGACAACAGAAAAAACCGAAACTAAGAAAGAAAATGGCGGCATTGTTACAACTACTACAAAAGGTAAGTGTGTTTTAAAAGCCAAATCCGCTTGTTATTTGCTCTCATCAACAAATGTATTTTTGATAATTAGTTACAACACGAACAGTAACTGGAGGTACAAAGCCGGTCTCCCCGTTTACAAAATTTCAACAACTTGATAAACAGAATTCCCTGCAATCTCCAAAGTAAGTTAAAACTCCTAATGGGCTTTTTGTCGTGATTCAATTCATTCAAAAACATTCTTTACATACATACGCCTTCCTTTTATTAGATAGAACTGTCTGCAGTTTTAACATTTTCAAGTTAAACAAAATACAACAATTTATACATAACATCTTGGGCAGAAGGTTGCAACAATACATCAACTCATTTTAGTTATACGTACATATATGTGTTATCTTAGACTACTTCATCGTATCCCAATCTTAAAACTTCGCTTTAAATTTATACTTGGCGATTAGTGAGAGCGAATGCATTTTTAAAAGGTAGATGAATGTAGAACACTGGACATGGCTACTTAATTAAGGGAATTATTTTTAGTCCTTTTAATTAAAAACAAAATAATAAATTATATGGTTATACAGTCGAGGTTAGATCACACTGGCAGGCATGCATTTTGAATTCCATGGTAGAGTCAGGGTATTCCAAGCATCAGATAGTTTAGCCGCCTAAGCAGTACTACAAACGAATATGACTCTTGCTAACGTGTCAACTTCTTGCAGACTCGAAAACAAAATTATAGTGTCTCAAAATTCTTCACATATTTTTACCATCACAATATTTTTATTGGGAGACTCAAAAATGATCTACCATAAGGAAAACCCTAATGAAGACACAAATTAGAAGAGTTTTGATATTCAAAAACCCTGTTACGGACCGACCTCGCGTCCAGGTCCCCCCTAACATCCACAAATCCCCTTTCGTAAGTTTCCCCTCTCTACCTCTAAAAGGAGAACAACTCGCCAAGTAGCTAATTTGCATAAACTACTTTGTGCAAATTCTACTTGGTAGAGAAAATAATTTTTATACGGCACGTCGAATGCATTCGTCGTATACATGCCCTCTCCTATTGCAGGAGCTGCAAGTCATGCGTGTAACCCATGTGTTTGGTGTACGCTTATCCCTACCTTGACTAGAGGAGTCGTTAAGATGGTCTCCTCCGCCTCTTTGAAGGTGTCGTGGTACCTCGGGCTTCTTTGGTTTAGACCCTGTTGGTCTTCTAGAAGTGTGTGGTGGTGTTTCCGACCTAAACGCGTTTTTCCCAGATTGTGGGCGTGTAACGAGGTGAGATCGTTCTGGGAATCTAGTGTTAGAGTTCCTATTCTGTGTCCCTACTACCCGAGACGCATCGTTTATAGGCCTATTTTGCCTTTGCCTCGATTCCTTGGGTTTGGTCGATTATCCCCGTAGGTTCTATCTAAAACCCTATTTGTTTCTTCTGGGGGATCTTGTTCATCCTCCCAGTAGTAAAATGGGTTAAAAATTGGCTGCCTATTTGGTGAGATGGGGTATGTGTCGTTCCTTTCAGGGGAAGGTGACTGAGTATAATACCTCGTTGGTATTTCATACCATCCACTCTCGATTCTCATTTCATTCTCGCTTTGTTCTAACTCGAGAACCCTAGCAATTATCCTATCGAAAGGGTCTGTGGGGGAGAGTTCAGATGTCTGCAGGGACATGGGTTCACTACACTCCCACCGAGTTGCGCCACCGAAGATTGTTCATAGAAAGTTGTCCGTAAGTAGGGGGTCCGGAAGGGGAAATGAAAACCCACGGCTTCGCTCCGTATAAACGTCGTTTAGGCGTTCCTTTTATTTCTCTTGTATAAATGACATTTGAGTCTTTTTATTTTGTACATGAATGTTATTTGAGTGTTCTTTTTGTTTCTTTTGTATAATGTTATTTGAGCGTTCCCTTTACTCCGCTACTTGTTCCCTTTAAGGAGACCGACTTTTGCATTATGAGAGGAAGTCTCGGTACATTAATAACACCACGCGAATGCAAACTAAGGGGTTAAGCACTGCACCGATGTGAGGGGGCAGTCTCCCTTGTTTAGTATTAATCGTTCTTTGGATGGACTGGCGCGAGTTAATTTACCTTCTTTTTTTTTGGTGTAATAAAACAAGTTGTCTTATTTATAAAAATATTCTTCTTCCTTTAATATAACGAGTTAAAAATGATGTTATCGCCAGGCGACTCAAGTACTTCTGTGTGTAGTCAAAAAAAAAAAAAAAAAAAAAAAAAATTGTGGCGAGAAGGCCGAATTTAGCGAGACAGGACATATGTGTCCTTCATCTTGTCTCTGACTTCTGGTCATCTTGCGATAACCAGAATCACCCACATCCGTGAGGATGTTGGGCTCGGTCTCGCGATCTCTGAAAAGAAAAGAGAAAAAGGGGGGGTATCCAAGGATAGTGTGGACAGTGTTAGTCCGAGTGTTCTCTAACTACTTTTATAGAGGGATGGTGGGAAAGAAATCGTACAAGACCGGTAGGTCTTGGGTGCGGTAGTGAACGCAGATCACGTCTTTGGCGTCTGATAATCTGCGCTTTGGTCGGTGTATATGTTTGTGTTTGTGCCGTCTTGTACTGTGCGTTCGTGTGTGTGGTTTGTTAATAGTAGACCCTAGTTCTGTGTGTAGTCGGCAGAAGGCTGTCTATTTATAGAAAATAACATCGAGATTTTAAATTGAAGACAGCGCCGTCTATAAGAGATTTGTTCAAAAGCTGCTTAGGGTAGCGTACATATGTTATTTTATCTTAGTAATATTTTTACACTGCAGAGGGCAGTGCACTGATATAATGATAGTAAGTGACCACAGAGGGCGGTCATATAATTGTTGTGAGAAGCTAACTTTCTCCCTTCTCGGATGAAAACGTCCTCGTTTTCTTTGGTAAATTGATTCCGAATGGTTCAAGCCCTTTGTTCCTTCACGTTTTTGTATGCTTGGTATCTTAGAATTCCGTACCTAGCTAAGAAGAAATCAACAGCGAAGAGTAAGACATTGAGGAGTGCATAAGTGAACATTTTTTTTTTTTTGTGAAAGACTTCCGTAATTTATTTCAGCTTTCAGGATTTTTCCTAATGCGATCCTTATGGATCTTAGTTCCATTCTCTATAGTGACGGTGGTACCGCATCGATTCTATTTTTATTATGATTTTTCAATGTCCTCTCTTGGGCTGTTTTTATATAGCTTTCCACTTCCTTTATTTTTTTGTCGCCAATCTGGAAAAATAGCTCGACAGGTTTTTGTTCTGTAACCGAATGGATAGTATTATTGTATTGTAAAACGGCATCATATATTATATCAATGGAATTAGTATTATTGTCTGATTTTAATAAGCGAATTATTTCTAATAACGTGGGATGGGCTCTCTCGATGTTAGAATTTGATGTAGAGTGTTGTGGAGGTGCAAGAACGTGGGTCACTCCCCTTCTTTTGAAAATTAGTTTCATTCGTTTTCCTCGAAAAAATGATGCGTTATCCGTCATTATTGTTTTAACTCTTGGAAAGATTTGAGTAAGTATCTCATTCACGATAAAATCTGTATTCAATTCGTTGGGAATAAATCGAAGATATAAATATTTACTAAAAGTATCTAGTGTTGATATGAATTTGTGCTTTTCAATTTGGAATGTGTCCATTTGTATATTTTCTCCGGGCATCTTTGGTATGGGTGTGGGAACTAGTAAGTGTTTCTGCGGTTGTCTGTTATATTTATTTTCTAGGCAGTTTTTGCAGTTTATAACTAATTTCTTACAATGTTTGATTAAATTTGGCCAAAAATACTTTAATGAAATTTCTTTTGCATTATTTTTAAAATTTCTATGAGCTCTGTTGTGTGTTTCCAAAATCAGTTCTTCCTGTCTTTCTGTGTCAATTACGTTTTCTAATCTTTTGGTAGAAAATGTGCATTTGGTTAGATCGATGTGATCTATAAATTGTTGTTGTAATTTATTTAATAATTCATTTGGACAGTGGATGCAATTGGTTTTGTTTGGTGAAATAGCTTTATTTAATTGTTCCATTAATTGATTTTCATTTATAATAGTAATTTCGTGACGATAGTAATTTAGGAATATTTGTTTCGATTCACAATTATTCTGTTGTCCCATTTTAATCAAAATTTGGTTTCTAAAGTAGTTTATAGGTTTATCTATAAGTGTGATTAATGGTGAAATATGATTTAGAGTTTGACGACTTAGAGCATACGCTACTACGTTTTCTTTTCCGGGTTTGTATTTTATTTTAGCTCCGTACTCTTCAATGATATTCATCCATCGACGAATTTTTGAATTTGGATTTTTTTCCGACATGGCATATGTGAGGGATTGATGATCCGTGTAGATCGTTAGATTGGATATACCTTGAATATACATTCTTAATTTTTATAGGGCATAAATTATTGCCAGTAATTCTTTTTCATTGGTGGCATAATTTATTTCTGTTTTCGACAAAGTTCTTGAGACAAAAGTGATTGGTTTGTTCTTCTGCGAGAGTACCGCTCCTATAGCATAATTAGATGCGTCGGTAGTCAAGTCTAAGGGTTCATCATAATTAATTTAATTTAAGTCAATATTAGTTTGGTGCTTTTTTTAATTTATTAAAGGCGTTCAGTGCTTCTTTGTTAATCTCAATTTTGTATTTTATGCTTTTATTTTTAGAAATGGGTTCTTCTGTCTGTAATAAGTCTGTGAGCGGTTTGGCTATTCGTGCATAATTCTCTATAAAACGTCTGTAGTAACCTGCTAGTCCAAGGAACGCTCGTAGTTGCTTAAGATTTTCCGGAGGTCTGGAATTCTTTATGACATCTATCTTTTCGGGATCTGTTTTTATCTTCTTATGGGAGATGATGTGTCCTAAATATTTTACATTATGTTGAAACAATTTACTTTTTTCTTGAGAGATAGTTAATTTGGCATTTGTAAGTGTTTGTATTATTATATTCAAATGCTATTGATGTTCCTCTTTATTTTTTGAAAAAACAATGATATCGTCGATGTAGACATAGGCGAACTTTGGTACGGTTTCTGAGTATGCTATTTACACAACGCTGACAAATAGATGGGGCATTTTTTAATCCAAACGGCATTCTATTGTATTCGTATAGAGCACCGTTTGCGACAAATGCAGTTTTTTGTTTATCTTCCTCCCGGATCATTATCTGATGAAAGCCTGATTCTAAGTCGATTGTGGAGAAAATCCTGGCTTCTCCCAAATTCTGAATTGTATTGGCTATATCGGGTAGGGGATATCTATCATTTATTGTGACTTCATTGAGTTTTCTATAGTCTATGACTAATCTCTTTTTTGGTTTATCGTTCTCATCAATGCCCTTTTTTGGTACCACCAACGCTGGTGAGCAGTATGGTGAGTGAGAAGGTCTAATGATATTATTTTCTAGTAATCTTTCTATCTGTTGTGTAACAAATTCTCTATCCGTAATTTTAATTGGATATACTTTTCCGTATATAGGGTCTTCGGTTTTTGTCCGGATTGTTGCTTCTATATTTGTTGTATATGGTAGCGTAGAATCTGTAATTTTATTATATTCCAATAGTTGCTCTATTTGGGTCATACAATTTTTTTTTTTTTATTAAATTTAATTCTGATTTCTCCTTTTTGAATGTAACCTTATTATTTGCTATGTCTATAACAGCGTTTAATCTTTTTAAGCCATCCATTCCTATGATTATATCGTATTTTTTTAGAACAGGAAGTTCGAAGAATTCTAATTCAGTACCGTACATATACATATCTCTTTTAGAGTTTATCATGGATTTCCCATGCATTGTTTCTATTCTAAATTGGTTTGTAGGGATTCTCGTGCTTAAGTCTATTGTTGATTTGTATCAATCAATTTATTTCAAAAGACAAACACTATCAAAACACTTATTCTCGTCTCCTCAGTTTGTATCTCCAATCTTACTCTTCAATTTCTCGACTTGTCTGTATCTCAAACTCAATTGATAACGCAAAACTCAAACTCAATTGTATCTGAACTTCCAAACTGAAACTAAAAACTGAACTAACTCTCCACTCGACTGCTTCTCAACTTGAACTTGCTAATAACGTTCGTACTGAATGATCTAATTTGTTCTTTATTATGTTTACTGCAGTATTATAGTCTGGTAATTCTATTAAATCGGATATTTCTTGCATAGCATTTTCTACTGAATATCGCCATGCAAGATATTTAGTTTTATCTCCATCAAATGTGGGTAAGGTTTTAAATGTGTCAAGATTTACTCTAGACGATGTTATTTGTGCGTTGTCTAGTCCGTTTAAGGTTGAACTGAGTCTTGGGATCTCCAATTTTGCTTCTAATTAAGCCATTTTTCTCATTACTTCCGCCAATTCAATTGCCTCTTTTGAAGGTCCTGCTTTTGCGTCTTTACGTATTTGTTCAAGGGCTAGTTCTAGTTCCCTAATCCTTGAATCTTTATCTAAGATTTCTTTGTTCTTAATATTTATCTGATTTTCCATTTTCCCAAATTTTTCTCACTTTATTAGATTTAGCACTACTCTGTCTTACCTATTTTAATTATGTTGGTTTTGATGCGTATCTGTAGTTGGCTGCTTACTGATGTTCTCCGATCTTGGATCTGCTGCGACAGTTGATCTTCCTGGAACGTCTGTAATGTAATTGTGTTTACGGTCTGCGCTTCCGCCCGACCTCAATTTCATATATTTAGTTTTTTATTGAAAAAAACTAAGCGTGACAACTTAAAAACATTTAATACACAACTTCACTTGCTAATGGTGAAGAATTACAAGTTGTGTATTATAATTGTCTTTTAACTCCACCAGCATATAGTGTGGGATTACGAGTTAAAGGATAGTTTGGTCCTGTGATTCAACGGTTTGATCACTGCAGGATCGCCGTTAATTTACCTTCTTTTTTTTTTGGTGTAATAAAACAAGTTATCTTATTTATAAAAATATTCTTCTTTCTTTAATATAACGAGTTAAAAATGATGTTATCGCCAGGCGACTCAAGTACTTCTGTGTGTAGTCGGCAAAAGGCTGTCTATTTATAGAAAATAACATCGAGATTTTAAATTGAAGACAGCGCCGTCTATAAGAGATTTGTTCAAAAGCTGTTTAGGGTAGCGTACATGTGTTATTTTATCTTAGTAATATTTTTACACTGCAGAGGGCAGTGCACTGATATAATGATAGTAAGTGACTACAGAGGGCGGTCATATAATTGTTGTGAGAAGCTAACTCACGCGATCAGAGATTGGTTTTTCCCCTAGACGTCTGTTACGATACATGTTCCTTTACTGCCGACACGGTTGGTCCACGCTTCATTCACGTTTGAGGAAAACCGAAAGAGTTCAATGAAAAGTGAATCGGCGAACAATAACGTACGGGAGAACGTCGTTTTCCTAAAGAGCACGGGCTTCCAAGGACGGAGTGCTCAACGGTGATGTACGGACGCTCGAATCCGACGCGTTATTTAGAAGTATTCTCCCGACCATAATAGGGCAACGACCTCGACTTGACTCCTCGGTGAGTTGGTATTCCCTTGATGTGTATGGCCCGGCGGATGGATAGCGACTACTTGGTGTGCGCGCGTTGGTAGGTGAACGACGACTGACTTATGAAAGAGAATGATTCATTCAATGCGTCGCACAGTGGGACGACCCATAGCAATAAATAAAAAAATCAACAGTTTTAGCGGTACTTTTTAGTGATTGGAAAGGCATCATAAATATATATATTTTATAAATCTAAAGAAATCATTTGGAATTCTGATTTGGTACAAATGTTACAGAGCGGTAAACTTTGACTAAGTAAATTTTTTTCGCAATCTTGAATTACAAGTGTTTTTTGATATAAATTAAATTTATTGTCAGTTATAATTATACGTATAAATAATAGTGATCATGGTATGGAAAATCATATTTTAATATATAGAAAAATGTGTTTGTTTCTTATTTTTATATATTGTGACGTTGGAAGTGCAAGTCTAATTGGAAAATGTAAAATTTTGTGATTTTTGTGTTTAGCTAAAATTTTTAAAAAACATCAAAAAGCGTCTTTGAGATTTTTGATGTTTTGTGATGTTCTATGTGTCTATTGATCATATCCATAAGCGAAATTTTGCGCAAATTTGGCTTCTCCAATTTTTTGACGTTTTTGTAGGCTTAACTCCATCAATCAAAAACGGTGACCTTTTCCAAAGATGGATTGAGAGTGAGAAGCCAGTGAAGATAATTGCTGTTGCTGAAAAATTAAGTGAATTACTGGGTCTAGAAGGGTCAGATGAAAATATTGAACCTGAAATTCAAAGAGTTTCCAAGTATTTTTGTTTGAAATTGCCAAATAAAGCGAAATAAATTTATGCAAATTAATGAAAGCTGGCTAAACCTTAATTTGACATTGCCAGCAAATATTTTAACTCATTGGAGAAATAAAAATAGTTTAAATGCACCAGGCACGAGCAGAGGTAGACCGTCAAAAAGATTTGAGGAATGCAGTGAACGCACGAAAAAACGTCGGGTTCATGAATTAGCTACGCAGCACAGTTCAGAAGAACTAAGCTATGCTGCTAACATTTCAAATCGGTTTTCAAAGTCTTCTCAAAAATCGAATAAGACGTTAACTCTGCAACAAACGCTAGCATTGTATTTAGATTTGGATTTGTCTAAGAGAAAATACGCTCTTCTACGATCTGTTGTAAATAGCCTTCACAAAGACTGTTTTCCCAGTTACTATAAATTGAAAAAATATAAATCTGATCTATTACCCGAAATTGCTGTTGCGTCGGAAACAATTGCTGAAGTTAACCTCCAATCGCTTTTAAATAAAACTGCAAAAAGCATTGTCGATATAGTTAAAGAAAATCTTCCATCCTTGGACACAAGTAATTCATTCAATCTTGTATGCAAGTGGGGCTTTGGTGGCAGCTCCGGGCACAGCAACTACAAACAAACATTTTTAAACAGTGAGTATACGGATAGTTTCTTGTTCGTTACTGCTTTCGTGCCACTTAAATTAGTGGATAACATAAATGGCAAAGAAGTTTGGATAAACTCCCGGCCAGGGTCAACCTATTTCTGTAGACCTATGAAATTAGTATTCCAGAAAGAGGATAGTACTCTTATTCTGTTCGAACAAAGCCACATGGAAGAATTAATTGCACATCTTCAACACTCCCAAGTCAGTATTGACGGCAGAAACATTAACATCAATTTTACTATGCTTATGACAATGCTTGATGGCAGTGCAATAAATACCTTAAGTGGAACTAATGGTGCTCAAAATTGTTTTATCTGCGGAGCCAAACTTTTCCAAATGAATCTACCTTCTGTAGAAAATCGGACGTCAAACACAGATAATTATAAATTTGGCCTTTCATCTTTACATTGCTGGATCAGATGCTTCGAATGCTTGCTTCACATCTCCTACAGATTGCCTTTTAAAACTTGGCAAATACGTGGTCAAGAAAATAAAACTACATTTGCAGAAAGAAAAAAAGAGATTCAAGAAAATTTTAGGCTCAAAATGGGATTACTTGTCGATATCCCTAAACCAGGATACGGAACCAGCAATGACGGAAACACGGCTCGACGCTTTTTCACAAATCCTGAATTGAGTTCAGACATTACAGGAAGCAATTTCGGAATAATATTAAGAACGATTGCAACTGGTCGTGAAATCAATGTCGAAAGATTCGCGAAGCTATTGGAAGATACTAAAACTATGTATCTTTCCAAATACAGCTGGTACTATATGCCTAGCAGCGTTCACAAGCTTCTTGTTCATGCAAAGGACATAATTTCATTTTTCGATTTGCCCATAGGTGCCCTTTCAGAAGAAGCTTTAGAAGCTAGGCATAAGGAAATTCGAACGGCCAGACTAGATCACAGTCGAAAGTGCTCTAGAATAGATTCAATAACTGATTTAATGAATCACTTATTAATTACTTCGGATCCTCTCATTTCAAATATAAGATTCAAAAGCCATATAGGCCTAAAATAGATCCACATATTGAATATTATCTACTTCGAAATGGTGCAGAAAGCTTTACGCTACCAATAGACTTGGCCGATATAGGTGGAACATCATCATCGGAGAGCGATAGCCATTAATAATTAACATACATATGCACATATTTGTTATTTCAAATTAATTTATTATACCTATACATAATTCTTTTATATTAATGTTTTGAAGTTTATTAAACTATAAAATTGTTAACATACTTAAATTTTTAAATAAAGTTTGAAAAAGCATGCACAAGCTTAGAAATCAAATTTTAAGTTTAAAAATAAAGTTCGCTGCTCAACTCTTTTTTTTTTTTAAGAAGCTGGACAGGCCATTTTTGCAGGTTGATACCTTTTTTTTAGGTCGTTGCATAGATATCAAATGTAAAAAGAGATTAAATGCAAAATATTCATATTTTAGTTACTAAAATCAGAGATATTAATTTTGCCATTTTTCCCATAGACTCGTCCCACTGTGCGTCGTGGCGGTGCGTCATGGCGAAATTAGGCTCGCTGCCAATTATGAAGAATTTTGGAGAAGTTGCTATGCTCGCATAAGAACTCAGTTCCAGCGAATTCTGGCCGTACAGGCTGGGTTGAATTCGTTGGTTGGGTGTACCGGGAAATTGGCTCTGGGGACGCGAACAAGTATGAACATGCATTTTCGGGGGAAATTGGTATTGCTTCGGTGCAAGCAAGGAATATTATTTGGGTGGAATGTTAACCGAGGTAATTTCGGGGAAATGTGCGCGGCTTGGTTAGTTGTTAATGTTCCGTTGAGGATTGGGATATGCGTTTGTTATGGCATATGGATTTCGGGGAATTGTGGTTGCTTGGTTGCGATGAGAAAACTGACCGAAGCAATTTTGGGAAAAATTATATGTGGGGTGGTGTAATTAAGGAAGATAGTTAATGTATGTTGTAGGTTGGAATATATGTTTTATTAAGGCATATTAATTTCGGGGAAATTGTGATTGCTTGGTCGCAAAGAGGGAATGAGAATTCGGTAAGGATTGACCGAAGCAATTTTGGGAAAATGGATGCGGGGATGATTAGAATATATTCGGTTGAATTATATTCTGTTGGGAGTTGGGAAAGTGGTTTTTATTGCAGATTGGGAGATGTATGCTGTTGGTGAGTTGTATACTATAGCGGATTGGGTTTTTGCCTGTTTGCAGGTTAGGGTTGTGGGTTGGTGCTCCGTGTGATGTAGAGAACCTCCACAGGTCTTTTTCTGATTGTACTATCAGATGCCTCAGTTGGCCGTTCCTGATTCCTACCATCAGAACCGATTTTGCTAATCTTTCGGTCTGAAAGGTGAACCCTATGCTATTTGCACTCCCATACTTACGTTTTGCCTCTTCATTTCAGTCCGTTACTGCTTGTGTTATGCGGTGGGTGAAATCGGCGACATCCTCTTCGCGGGATTGTCGCATACGCGAGAGTTTCGAGTGTAACTCTTTGTATGACGCGTGTGGTAGTAGCGTGCTTCGGAGTCTCTGTTCAAACTCCTTGAAAGTCGTTGGGAGTTGTTCTTTGAACATGCGGCGAGCTTTCCCAGTTAATTTCATGGGCAACCACCGCAGGAAAATGTTTTCCTCCTTCTCTGATAAGTAGCATAGCGGCGATGGGTTCCTCCGTTCTAATTCCTGCCGATAGCCTGCTTGTGCGGCTCCTCGATTGCATTAAGAGTAATGGCTTACGCGCGTTTAATTGTTTGCGTACGGAGAGACTACCCGGATTATTCTAACCGTGGTTCGCTATTAGCCGTAGCGAACAAAAGACACGATTGCGGAACAACCGACCCAACGATGAGGGGCAAGACCCAATGTAGATAAATGAAAAGAAAGAAGAAGATGAAAACCTGAAAAGAGAACACTAGAAACAACGGAAAATATTTGGGTAAATTATTTCTCAAATTTTCCTCCCAACGTTGAATTTCGTCCTCTCTCCTGTAATTGGACAAGAAACGGGGAAAGAGAGAAACAATATTTTTGTTTATTTTTGATTTATTATACGGCTTATTCTTGTATCCTAGTCGCTAGTTCCGCTAGTCGGCGTAGGGACGTTAGAGCCTGGGGGCTCTTCCCACCACTGGATTGTATCCCCGACGGATTTGGTATAATCTCAGCTGGTGGTAACCGGCTGCGCCAAAATTGTTATGATTTTATCACACAATTTACATTTAATATAGTTTATATATTTAATATATTTGAATATAGATTTGTTACAAGTGAAAGGGGCTTACTTGGGATTTTCTCTTGAGTTCTTGAGCGTCCGTGGTGCGGACACTGTAGCTGGTTCCTGGTGGCAGGTTGCAGGGGGCGTTGAGCTAATGCCGCCCTGTTCAGCAGTAGTGGCTTTCTATTCAAATGTTTCCTTATTATTTCTTCTGATAATTCTTCCTGTATGACTTATCTTGATAACGAAGAACTATATTGATAAAGTGTCCTTTATGACTTGTATTGATAATGTGTCCTCTTTCGAAGCTTTACGTCGAATGTCAAATATATTTTTATTTGCCGTTGACGTTTAATTTATATCCGGCGCCAACGCCGTTTTTTATTATTTTCTCTACCAAGTAGAATTTGCACAAAGTAGTTTATGCAAATTAGCTACTTGGCGAGTTGTTCTCCTTTTAGATGTAGAGGGGGGAAACTTACGAAAGGGGATTTGTGGATGTTAGGATGTGCCTGGACGCGAGGTCGGTCCGTAACAACCCACATTCTTACTCCTTGCGACCAGCACTTTATTTTCTTTTTTTTATATAACAAAATAAGCTCAAATTTCCTATTTTTATCACCCGAATTAACTGGATTGTTTCTCAAGCGATGCAAGAAATCTTCACACCCTGTTAACTTTTAACGTCTAAAGTTCTTCCAAGACCAGGAGATAAGATAAAAATAATACACTTTCCAACAGGCAATAGAAATTTCTGGATATTTATGAAAGGTGGTTAATAATGTAACGAGCTTAGGGTTCGCTGGATTAATTATTCTCGTGAAATAAGAGCCGTGAAATCAATTTGCTGTTTTTCTTTATTCGTCCGCTAAATGACAACCGTTACTTCATTTCTCCTCTCTACTGCTCATAGTCTCCAGTTTTCCAGTACTTTGTTTTGGAGACCTGCCAGATGTCCAGTTGATTGTCATAGGCGTCACACTACCCTCCGTCTAGATTAATTCGTCCCGAACTAAGTTCACTGGTCCTCTGGGTTAACAAAAGTTGCCAGTCGGTCACGATGTACCACTTTCATTTTGGCGTTCGGCCTTCGCTGTATCCTACGTCGGTCACGATGTACCACTTCCATCTTGGCGGTCGGTGGTGGAAGTATGGCGGTTCTGCCAAACCCCACGGCCCACTCACCTGAAAAACCCCCATAACTGCTACCCAACTTCCGTAAGTTCGCTAATGCAATCACATTAGTACCTTAAATGCTTTACGCATTAAATAGAGCAATTTATAATCTAAAAGCCCCTAGAAGAGAATTCTTACCTTTCATGCATCTCTTCGCATACAAATTTCCTATAAGAATTCTCTCCAAGCTTATCATAAATTCCCTGAAAGAAAATTCATCGGTTCATATATAATACAACCGCATAATCAGGCAATCTTACCCTTTAGTTGGCTAATCCCAGCCTCAACATGTGTACAACAAATCCCTTTTCATACACATTGGCTGGCGGCCTTTTCTCCTAACAATAAACAACCCAAGCAGCTGCATATAATTAGCGCAATCGACGCTGAAGCCAATTTCCCTAACTCGCACCATGTTCAAACAAAAGAACGCCGTTCTTCCGCAGTCATTCTGGCGATACGACAAGCAATCTACATCGTTTGAAGTATCCCAAATGCATCTCCCATCTAATGAGTTACAACTTGTTTACTCAGTTGAAATCTTAGATCATAAATTCCCTTTGTCCTACATATTCCTGGATCCGTTTACCAGTGACCTTGTCACATAACCAAACACAAACCCAATTAGCATCCAATGAGATTCGGCTTGTTTGCTTAGCCGAACTCACATCTCATTGATGCACATTTTTCCGTTTTTTGTTTTAGTTTCGTTTCCATGGCTTTGATCCTTAAAAGAACCAATGTACACACATACATGTGTACCGTAATGATCTTCTGTATGAGATCTGTTTGGTTACCCCAAAGAGAGACTTTGCGTCTCTCTTGGAATTCGAAAATGCACCCCTTAATTAAGAGAGGCAGTTTCACTGGCCGAATTTCCTTTGACAACGAAGGAATATCGTTGAGTCCTTTACCTTCTACCGACCATTCAGGTCGCGTCACTCCCGCTGTCCGTAGCGCAGCGGAGGAGCGTAGATATACACAGTCGAGTTGCAAAGTGTCTTGAGACGTTATTTTCAAAAGCCCTCATTCGTGTTAATTGATATCGATTTGCGAAATTCCGCTTGGAAATCAAAACAAAATTAAGTGCTCTTGCAAACGTGGTCTAAGTGCAGTATTAAAACTCTAACATATTTAGTAACGGCTAAAGATGAAGTTAATAACGGACGCGAAATAAAATAAAGAACATTTACTTCAACAGGATAACCGTGTTTTTGATTTTCCGACAACAGTTCCAGGATGCATTAATTTCTTTTGCTTGTGTTTTTCTTTCGGTCTGCGGCAGACACTTTTAAAATTGGTGGAGACGAAGAGAATCAGCGCCGTACGCCGGTGCACAGTGCTTCGCTCCCTACAAGTTGCCAGTCGGTCACGATGTACCACTTTCATTTTGGCGTTAGGTCTTCGCTGAATCCTATGTCGGTCACGATGTACCACTTTCATCTTGGCGTTCGGTGGTGGAAGTTCTTGCCCTTCTTCCGAATTTTCTAATGCTCTCCTTCTCGCGTCAGCTCTGGCCTGCCGCAATTCTTCATTTTCCCAACGACGGAATTCCTCTTGCATTTTAGGGATCTCATGCGAATAGTATAATAGAAATTGCATGTGCACATCCTTAAGCTCTTCTGGAGTTTGCACATCACGTAAGCGATCTAGAACTTCATCTTTAATTACTCGCATATCATCTGATATTGGAGCATCTGTCGATTTCATAAGCATATCCAACTGATAGTTCGCAACTTTTCAAATAAGTGGAGAAGTTTGTTCTTTCGAGCCGACAGTAAACCCCAGCGTGCGTCGTAGTAATAGATTTTCCATAGATCGTTGCACGTTAATTCTGGTTTCACGTATTCTTTTCTACAGAACGCAATGAACGGCACTTTTAGCTGTTGATTGCACCTAAAATCTAGAGCTTGCTTGATCTTTCCCACCGTATGTTGTGGGTTACTATAGCGGTCTCGACCTCCAGCATCAGTTGATTTCTCTTGTTCGGAAACAGTTGATTTACAAAACGCCTGGTTGTAAATCCATTCCGCTTCATCTTGTAGTTCATTGGGTCCCTCTGGAACAGGCGTAACCGGAACTTCGCGCATTTGCATTCGCTCAGGAATATCCGTTTTACGGATTTCATTGCCCAAATCCGTAAAGTGGCCTCAACCTTTCTCAGGATCTCGCTGCATGCATTGGTTCACTACTTGGTGGGTGCCAAAGTAGCTATCCCGGGGTGTAACGTGGAGACTGCATGTCAACTTGGTTTGAACAGGGACAAGGATCTTCCTGGCCCTCGTCGGATTGAAAGCACAGACATTACCCTGTATGTTCGCTCTCATCCCCCTAATGGTGCTCCTCAGAGTTCCATAATCTCGCCCTTTCCGTTAATCATTTTTATAATTAATCTCTTATCTTTTATATACAAAGGAGTTTAGGAGTGCAAAACAATGGCCATCGTTACTTCCTTTCTTTATCCTTTTATATTTTTTCCGAACTTCTTTGTTCTTTGACATTCAGAGTACCTGAAAAATCCCTATTGTGTGTGTGTGTGTTTTATCTAAAAACATGGTGCGAATGTTCAATTGAAGTCTGTGCGGTGGAGACGGTCGAGAAATACTCTTATTCTTTTCTTCTGTAAAGATGTAGGAAGGTGCGGACCCTAGAAATAATATCAGCTAACCTAACCCATATGTCCAGAAACAACTATTCTAGCCGTTTCTATTTTCTTGGTCTGTAGGAACCCGAAAGTTCAAGACAGCCATTTTTTTTTATCATTCTAATAAACACATCACGTTAGCAAAGAGTACGAAGATAGGGAAACTTTCTTTATGACTGTGACATTGAACAAATAAGTAAAGTCCGAAGAATTATAAGTAGAGTATTTAGTCTTTGGATCACCCACCACACAAAAGTAAATCTTAAATATTTAACACATTTATGAGGTCATCATCATCAATAATTTAGTAGTAAGAAAATTTAGTTTCCACCCACCAAAAGAACTTTTACTCCGCTCAATAACGACACAAAAATCCCAGGATACGGAGCTATAGTAAAACGAATTCACAATCAGAATATATCCTTAATATTCTACTCTGATATTTTCTATAACAATCAAGAAATTAAATTACTTAATTGAGTTTGTTTTTAAAATTGAGAAAATTTATATCGACATTTGTTCAGATCCCCGCTTACGCCATCAAACCCAGGGGGTTCTAGTTCCACGCCAATATTCAGGTTTACTGATCCGGCATTAAATGCACGCGCAGCCACTGTTAAGGAGCAACTTTTACAGTGGTGCCAAAGTAAAACGCAGGAATACGAGGTATCAAGGCAACGTTGTGAACAACTACATTCGTTATATAACTTTGCTCTTCTAAAATTATTATTATTTTAGTTTTGTTTTATTTGGTTCATTTTGTACATAGAAGTTTATTTTTAATTTTAACTTTAGTTCTACCAATTAATGGAAATTCACTTTTTGCTATAATATTGTTTTGCAACGCCTTATGATAGAAAAAAAGAACTTGAGTTTAGAAAGAACTTCTTAATCATGCTTTTTTTTAATTAAAATAAATATGTTGCTTATTATTTGGTTAATTTGGTAGTGTTTGCTTTGCCACTTATAACAATATCACGCTTCAACGGGTTGGCTGGGGTATATATATAGTAAACATATTCTTTTGATGTTGTATAAAATAAATAGTAAATAAGTGTTTTGAAGAATTATGGCGCTATGGGAACAAATTGAATTATATAAGTGAATTATAAAACACGAAAGAAAGGAATGTAGCCAAATTGGTTAATATTATAGTATAAATAAGGGAGCTAGAAATATTACATATTACAAAGCATAACAGACACCTTTAAATATAAAGTAACATTTTTAATCATATATTTTTTTACATAAGAGTAGTAAACCTTAATGAAAATATTAAGAATAATTATGTTATATATGTGGAGCAATATGCTTCTGACAAGATGCCTGTAAAAACCGTACCAGATATTGAACTTATACAATCCAGTGGTAAGTAGTCCGGAGACACCTTTCCCATCAAACCTAAGCTGAACATGGAATTCGATATAAAATTAAGGAAGCTATTGAAGAAAGTAGTTCAACTTTCGATTCTATGAATCAAATAATACAGAGGATAACTGAAGACCATTCGAGAGAGAAAAGGACAACAAATCAGAGACCAAAATATGGTCAGATTCCGAGTTCAGGATGGTCATTAAAGCAAAGGAGTTAACCGATCGGTTTTGTAAATTAAAAAATGCAGAGAAACCGGACAGCATTTAAAAGGACGAGGAACAACTGTAACATGCACATTCAACACCTAAAGTTCCTCCATGAGCAGAGGTAATAAATATATTTATTTGTGATAAACATATTAGAGTGATGGCTTATCATACATTCCATCGCTCCCAGTTACTGGCAATTCTATCGACAACGCAACAGAGAAAGTGAATCACCTTGTTACACATTTGGCAGCCAACACAACGCTCTATTATATCACACCGTCTGTTTATTTTTACTACACTTCTCTCGGAAGAAGCGAACCTATAGCGCCGAGTTGCAATCAAATAACTGTTGCAGTTCGTTTTTGAATAGTTGCAGGTTGTAACGCTCCGGAAATACCCGCGCGGAGAGGGAATTGCACAGCTTTCCCGCTCTGTAACGGAACGAGTTCTGATGCAGAGATGTTCTTTAACAACGAGTGTTCGATCATTAAAGTGTACTCTCTTTAAAATTTAACTCTTTTCCAGATTTAAGTATACATAATCATACTCTTTTCCAGTTCTGGATATACATGATTTGTCCAGAAAGAAATCCAACTTAAAAACAAAAACTAGATTTATTAAGCATATTGTTACAAACGTTTAGAAATCTTGAAGCAATCCCCTTGAACATCGAGACACTTTTTCCAGCGGCTCTACCACGCACAGTAAGCCCTCTGAAAGCCATCAACGGGAACCTCTACAATAGCCCTTGGCACGGTGGCTTGGATTTTTTCTATGAACCCTATTTAGAAAGAATCTCCCTTACCTGGATCGATCTGAAGTGGACTGTATATTGATGCACAATTGTTTGGTTACGCTGCCACTAGTAACTCCACTGCAACTCCACAGGCGATGGCCTCTGTGGGCATTCGGCGGGAAGGATCCAAGGAATGTCCTTGGGATTTGCGAAGACTCGGACGTATGATGATTTGGAAAAGCATAAGCATTAATGTAGTATCTCTAGAGAGGGTTACCGAAAGTCATCACTGAATCGTCTCCACTGACAGGACTCTAGTTTCATTCGTACAACCGCTCACTCCGCGCCCTTCGGAACAAGAGAAATAACTTGTGGAACATTTTCCTCAACACGCGTTCCTTCCAAAACTACTCCAACTATCTCGGTTCCTTTTATAAATTTTCCGAACTCTACAACTCCCTCTACTTCAAATACCTCACAAAAACACAATCCGATTTGATCAATGACCCCAAATCTTTTTTCCACTTCATAAATTACAAACGTAAATCCGACGTCTATCCTAACTCCCTTTCTTATGGCGCGACTACTTCAACCGGCCCCTAACTATTGCCAATCTATTCGCTTCGTTTTTCAATAAATACTTCACAGCCATCTCCTTCGAACCCAATCCGTCTCACTTCAAAGACTTGCCCGAATTCTCCCTCGGCCCCTTCACCCCTCAAATTATTCAGCGTCACGTAGTTGAGGAGAAATTAAACTTACTCAAAAACGAGTTCAGCCGTGGACCCGATGGACTCCTGGCTATATTTTTAAAGAAATGTTCCACTTTTCTTTCTCTCCCGATATCAAAGATATTCAATCTATCCGTTCCACAAGGGATCTTCCCTAGTATCTGGAAATCCTCCTATGTCACCCCCATACATAAAAAAGGACCTAAAAATGATATCAGCAACTATCGTCCCATCGCCAAACTGTCTATAATCCGTAAACTGTTCGAAGAGATTCTTTATAACGCCTTATCTTTCCATTGTAAATCCATCATCTCACCCAACCAGTATAGTTTCCTTTCGGATAGGTCGACCACAACCAATCTGATCGAGTTTCTCATCCCATACTCTCCGTGCCTTAAAGAAGGGTAACGAAGTCGATGTAATCACCACCGATTTCAGCAAGGCCTTTGACAAAATCTCCCATAATCTCATCCTTTTTAAGCTGCCCTCCCTAGGATTCGAACCCCTATTGATCAAGTGGTTATCTTTTTATCTGAAAGATCGATCCTACTGTGTCAAATTCAGATCCTCCCTTTCCAATACTTTTTTTCCCACGTCAGGGGTTCCGCAAGGCTGTCACTAGGTCCCCTCCTATTTATCCTTACCATCAATGATGTTGAGTCCATTATTAAATACTCATCCATCACCCTCTATGCGGACGATACCAAACTCTACAAAACGATCACCTCTCCTCTCGACTCCTCACTTCTCCAAACGGATCTCGGCAGGTTCTCAACCTGGTGCCGTAATAACTGCCTTGAAGTTAACGTTGTCAAATGTCACTCCATCACCTTCTCCCACAAACGCCTACTTCCCCCCCCCCCCCCCCACGTTCCTACTTCCTGCTAAACCACCAGATATCATCTGTACCCTCGATACGGCGCCTCGGGATCTTATTTGATAGGGAGCTTAGCTTCATCCCGCATATTGATGATATTATTCTTAAGGCCAACTCTCTCCTTGGGTTTGTGAAACGCTGGTCTAAAGAATTCTCTAATCCTTACGTTTCCCGTTCTCTCTACATAGCCTTCGTCCGCCCTCTTCTTGATTACGCCAGTCAGGTCTGGTCTCCACACTACTCGCCCCATATCCGCAGAATCGAAAGCGTTCGACGTCGTTTTCTGCGTTTTGCCCTCCGCGGACTGAACTGGGTTAATCCTCGAATTCTCCCCCCCATACACAAGCCGGCTCCATCTGATTAACCTCAACACACTTGAGGAGCGCAGAACTCATGCCGATATCCTTTTCATCCACCGCCTCCTTTCAGGCACAATAAACTGCCCAAGCTTGCTCTCCATCATTGCACTTCACACTAACCCCCGTAACCCTCGAAACCCCTGTCTCTTCTATCTGCCCACCCACCACACTTCTTACGGCTCTAATCAACCCATTTCGCGAATGCTGCGGTGGGCAAACTCCTACCCTACTTCCTTCGATTTCAACTTTACCTCTACCTACCAACTAGGTGTCCCGCCCACCGGAGTCTACTGAGCTTGATTTTTCTTACAATATTAGCTTCAAGGTAGATCGCGTACAACTGATTGTACCGTCTCCGGAATTGACCTCCCTCACATATGGGGCCAACAATTCTCCTTACGACCTTCCTCTCGAACGTGGCTAAGAGTTCAGAGTGCCTTTTATTGAGCACCCAGGTCTCGGATCCATACATGAGTACTGGTAAGACCATGGTCTTGTACAGTAGTAGCTTAGATGTTCTGGATAAATTTCGGGATTTAAAGAGCCTTGGTAGACCATAGTAGGGTTTGTTGGATTTAATCAGCCGTTCGCGTATTTCTTCTTCCATATTGTTATCGGCTAATACTATTGACCCAAGTTAGTTAAAGGATTGCACTACTTCAAATTCGTGCTCCATTACCCTGATAGTTTGACCAACGTTAGATCTTCTCTTCGCAGAAGTTGCCACCATGTACTTAGTTTTCCCCTTATTAATGTGCAGTCCCAGTTTTTGTGCCGCCTGCACGATCTGGGTTAAGGATTCCTGTACAGCCGATTCGGTTCTACCGATAATGTCGATGTCATCTGCGTAGGCAAGTATCTGGCTGGACTTGGTGATAATAGTCCCTCTAGTTGTGACGCCAGAGTCACGGATTGCTTTCTCCAACGCCAGGTTGAAGATGAGGCAGGCCAGACCGTCCCCTTGTCGGAGTCCATTAAATATGTTTATTGGTTTGGACAGCAATCTCCCTATTTTTACTTGACTAGTTACGTTGGTCATGGTCAACCCACAAAGTCGTATCAATTTGTTTGGAATGCCGAACTCTTTCATGGCATTATATAGTTCTACCCTGGCTATGCTGCCGTAGGCGGTGTTTAAGTCTATAAATAGATGATATAATGGAATCTTAAATTCCTGACATTTTTCCATCGTCTGCCTAGGGGTGAATATATGATCAATCGCTGATTTGCCTGGGATGAACCCACACTGATATTGACCAATGATGACTTTAGCGTATGAGGCTATTCGATCTTGTAGGATAGTGGAGAGTATCTTATAGGCGGTACTCAGCTATTTTATATCCCTATAGTTGCTGCACAGTGTGATATCTCCCTTCTTATGTATATCTGATCAATCGCTGATTTGCCTGGGATGAACCCACACTGATATTGACCAATGATGGCTTTAGCGTGTGGGGCTATCCGATCTTGTAGGATAGTGGAGAGTATCATATAGGCGATACTCAGCTATTTTATATCCATATAGTCGCTGCACAGTGTGATATCTCCCTTCTTATGTAATGAGCAAATTATACCACGACGCCAATCTTCCGGCATCTCCTCTTGCTACCATACGTGGATCACGATCTTATGAATTGCGTGATGTAACGTTGTCCCTCCTTGTTTGATCATCTCAGCTGGTATGCCATCAGCTCCGGGTGATTTATTTGATTTGAGCTGTCTTATGGCTTTTAATGTTTCCTCAATGCTTGGTGGCGGCAGCATTTGGTCTTGATCTTGCATTGATCCTCCAATTCTTCTGTGAGCTGACCATTTAGCAATTCATTGAAGTGCACTTTTCATCGCTCCAGAATGTCTTGAGGATCGGTGATCAGATTACACTTTATCCTTGGAGTAAGTGCAGCGTGGTGTGTACCGCGTCATACTGCGGATTATATGGTAGAACTTCCGTGCACAGTGTGGACATCGCTCTCTACTGTTCTCTATTTCACAGACTAGATTTTTTCCCAGGCACTTCTTTTGTCTGTGAAGTCTTTTTTTTTCAGTTCTTCTGAGCTCTTTGTATTTCTCCTCGCGTACCCGCGTCCTATGGGACTGCTGCATTGCCCGGTATGCAGCATTCTTACGTTCAGTCGCTAGTTTTCAAACCAGTCGCTCCGATCTCTACGACTACTGCCTAGTATGGAGTTGGCAGTACTAATGACAATATTCTTATGGCATGTCCATTTCTCTTCTACGCCCGACATTCTGGCTCCAGGATTTACTCTCCCTCCATCGAGCTGTTGAGGGCGAGTCTCAACGCATGACCAATGGTGTTACTGGTGTTCTCATTGCGTAATGCAACTGAGTTGATTCGAATCTGATCCGCGGGTGTAATATGTCTCCGTAAGGCAATCCGCACTCGCAAAACTATACCAACAAGATATTGATCCGAGTCGACATTGGCACCTCGGTAGGTTCGTGCCGTCATCAGGCTCGAGGAGGAGCAGTGATCTATCAACACGTGGTCAATTTGGTTGCGAGTGACTCCATCCGGTGATACCCAGATGGCTTTGTGGATACTTCACGCGGAAACCTGGTACTTGCAACGACCAAGTTTTTTGATGTTTTTTTTTGTCATTAGTGTTCTCATGCAAACTATGGGAACCTGTGTAGTGCCTGAAAACCGGCTGCCGAAGTATTTTCGCATTCTAATCACCAAGATGGATTTTCACATCGTATCTGGGGCAGGCAATGAGGGCCCGTTCGGCGTTCTCGTAGTATTCTTCTTTTTCGTCGTCAGGGGACTCCTCTGCAGGCGCGTGAACGTTTATGAGGCTTATGTTCTTAAACTTGCCTCGCACACGAAGAGTGCATAGCCTTTCGTTTATTGCATCAAAGCCGATAATGGCAGGCTTCAGTTTTCGGCTGACTAGAAAACCTACCCCGAACAGATGATGTTTTGCATGACAGCTGTAATAAATGTCATACTCGTTTCGTTGAATAACACCACTCCCCGTCCCTTTTATTTCTTGCGGAGGAGTTCACCACAGCAATAAATATTACGAACTACCTTGACGGGATTCCGATTTATGTTATTATTATAAATGCCTTTGCGTAAATCAACAAAGAGGACGATCATGGTCCTTAAATTACAATAGAAATGAACTTTTTAAGATACCGGAAATATGCTATCACATTTATATTTTCATCTAATGTTATTGTAATCATTTAGTTTTTATCAGCTCAGATTTTAAAGTGATTTTATAAATTGGAATTGCACTTATATTAGTGTCATGTTAGTTTTTAAAATGTGTTTATATTATAGTTAATATTTTATTTTATTATAAAGAGAAATGTGCAAAAATATGAAGAAAATGTAAAGAACTTATTTGTAAAATTGTACCTAACATTTTAATTGAAATTCTGCTTTTGTTGTTTATTTTTGTTCTATTGGATCTTTAAGAAGTTCAACCAAGTAATTAATGTTGTTAATTTTATACCAAATAAGTAAGCGATCTATTTTTGTTATACATGCACACTTGCAAATAAGAACAACACATTCTGCTTTCATTAATATTTTATATTTTGCGGCAAACCCCCAAACAGGCTCATGCATTATTATAATCAGAGTCTTTGCCTTGAAATCAATTATGTTCTAAAAATAGATATTGTACAACAAATTCATTTATTTTCGTGTGTTGTATTCATTTGTATTTCTATTTCAAATTTTGTTCCAATACGCCGCATTTTATTAACATTTTTATATAATCCTGTTATAAATATACTTTTAATATGATTTAATTGTTTTTGTTTTTGGAACTCTATCCTAGAATGTTCAAATAACTAACTTTAGTACGAGTTGGACAGACGGATTAGCATTTTGCGCCCTCATACATCACTTTTTGCCGGATGCCTTCGATTACAGTAAATTAAATCCAAAACAGCGAAGACATAATTTTGAACTCGCTTTCCGAGTGGCTGAGTAAGTAATATTTCCAAATGAATACCAGTTTTTTATACTCTTTAAATTTATTTATTATATAGGGTGTTTCACGGGGATTTTGACGATTGCAAAATGCAATAGCTCGCTAAGTAATAGTTACAATGAAGTTAAAATTGTACACAAGACACAACATTTAATCACTTTTAATTATAAAATATGACATCGGACAACTGATGACTATTTGTGGTTACACAAGACTCGAGGGGTTTTACCCGCTTTTGTCCTAAACATATCTACTTCATTAACATCAACAAACTTATCATCATTTCTTTTTCTGATATATCGTATAGGGTTTTTTTAAATTTTCGGTAGGAAGGTGGAAATCTTCAAAAGATACTCTGACCGATCCAGAGGCATGGGGGACTTTTACCAACTAAACCACTTCCCGCCAGGCACATATTCCCGTCGATCCCCGCGGAACTTTCTTTTGGATATTCCATTGCGGGACGGGACGGAGTTTACCTGTTACTCCGCTCGTCGCGTCGCAACTACTGCGTCACGACATTTAGAATATGATTTTCTACGGGCCATGTTTGTTTGGAAATTAGCATATATTCTATTACTCCTATCGGAGTAACGGCCCGTCTCGTATGTCTCTCCAAAATCGTGCGTACGGTCTCGAATCTCACGCACCTTGTAAGTACGTGTTCCTTATTTTCTATTTTGCCTTCGCAGTACAAGCACTATGGGTGATTGACATGCTTATACTTGTGCAACTATTGCCGAAAGCATCCATGTCATGATATCAGCTAAATCAAGTGGTAATCCAGCTCGTCATGTTTTCTTTTCATCCAGGTTTCTACATCAGGTATCATAGTGTGGATCCATCTTCCTTTGGTGGAGGAATCCCACCTTCGTTGGCATTATCTTAGGGTTGAGAGCTCTAATTGTGGCCGCATTCGCCGACAATTCTCTAGTGAAATCTCATGCACCGCAACGTTTTCTTTAGCTGCAATATCACCCCAGATATTTATAGCATCTTCGGATACCGTTCGGAATGCGCAACATACTCTTAGTGATACCAACCTATGTGCCGAGTTCACTCCCCTCATGTACGATTTATACTGTGCAGCTGCCCATATGTGAGTTGCATACATTATAATGGAGGTCTTGACACTGGTTATCAGTTTCCTCATGTGAATTTAATTTGGATGTTCGCATTGTGTGAATTCATGTGCGGGATTCTAATTGCGATCTCATCACTCGGTTATGGAAATCTAGGTTTTGGTGTTGTGTCGTTTATTACACAAGACAATGTGGGTCTGACTTTGCCTCATCGGACAGGCTCCTTCCACGGATGCTTTTATGTCATTCGTTACATCCAGTCATCAGGACGTTCCAGAGAATGTGAATAGTCATTGTTTTGCTGAATCCTGAGGTTTTATCGTGCCTATCTCATCAAGTGTTTGGTGGCTTGTAGGGTTTCCACAGGTTTCTTTGTCAACGAGGTGTAACAGAATAGTAAGATTAAAGTCATAGGAAGGTCTTGGATCAAGGAAGGTCTTGGGTGGGGTAATGTTAATTTATTTTTATTATTATTTATTATCACATTATTAAATTTATATTAAGCTAACTGCTGGAGCCTTTTGCTCTATGGGACCTATTTTGTTTCAAATCTCTATTCATGGGTGCAGCAGTATTGCAGATGTTTTTTTTTTTTTAATAGACTTCTCTCGGGAGAGGCGAACCTATAGCGCCGAGTGGGCGCCCCGAGATGCCACCAAATAACTGTTCCAGTTATTTTTGAACAGTTGCAGGTTGTAACGCTCCGGGAACACTCGCGTGGGATGGGAGTTCCACAGCTTCGCCGCTCTGTGACGGAACGAGTTCTGATGCAGGGATGTTCGCGCCGTCGGGAGATGAACCACAAACGGGTGCGATCCGTCGGATTGTCTTGTGGAGCGCATATAAGCCGAATTGCGTGGAACAATACCACAAATCGCCGAAGAACAGTGGCCGTGGTAATATCTGTAAAACAGACAGAGGTTGGCTACGCGCCTACGATGTGATAGCGAGTGTAGTCCCGACGTCAGCGCCGAGTCCCCGATGAGGCGGATCGCTCGCCTCTGTATGCTCTCAAGTAAGTCGAGAATATGTTTAGGAGCCGAGCCCCAAATATTCGAGCGCGGGTCTAATTTGGGATTTATACAGAAGAAGAAGTTGGGCCGGAGTAAAATATTTCTTGGCTCTAAAAAGATAACTCAGTTTTGCTGAGGCTGACCTGGCGATACCCGACACGTGTTTATGCCATGATACATTCCCACAGACCGTGACGCCGAGCAATCTCAAACTTTCCCCAGCCTCGAGGGCCCGGCCATTCATCATCAGCTGTGGAACCGCTGCTCCACTTTTCTTTGTGAATGTTGTATATTGTGTCTTCGCTGCATTGAAGTCGAAGAGATTGGCCCTTCCCCACTGCGGGATCCTATCTAGATCCTGATTCAGAGAGTCAATCTGTCTATATCTTAGCTGATGCGACGCAGATGCACCGCAAAACTGAACACCTTGTTATCCGTTGTCTCCAACAAATCATTTATGTGAAGCAAGAACAAGGCTGGAGCCAAAATAGAACCCTGTGGCACCCCTGAATTGACACGATACAGATCCGAACACTCGCCGTCCACAACAACCCAGATCGATCGATTCCCGAGGAAGCTCCTCGTCCAGTCGCAAAGCTGGTCGGAAAGTCCATATGAACGAAGTTTGTTCAGCAATGCCCCGTGCCAGACGCGGTCAAAGGCCTTGGAGATATCCAATGCGACCGCCCTTGACTCACCATGCCGTTCAATCGCAAATGTCCATATATCGGTTATAAGTGCCAAAAGGTCGCCCGTGGACCCCCTATCACGGAATCCGTATTGACGATCATTCAGAAGTCCGTTGCACTCCAAATACTTAATTAACTCTATATTGATGACTTTTTCCATTACCTTAGATAAAATAGACAGTAATGCTATCGGACGGTCATTTTGTGGGAGACACTTTTTTCCCGTCTTTGGGATTGACTGAAGTCGAGCGATTTTCCAGCAGGCAGGAAAGCTCCTCCGTGCCTTAGATAAGCGGAAGAGTCTGCCAAGAACCGGCGATAGTTCTGGAGCACAGTTCTTAAGGACTATTGCTGGTATTCCGTCTGGACCGGCTGCCTTCCTACAATCCAGTTCACGTAGAATGCGTTGAATAGTACGCGGACGAAATCCCACATCCCGCATCGAAGGCCGTACCGGCGGGATCACAGGTAGCTCCAAAAGACCGGGATCGAGATTTGAATTCGCGGAAAATAAATACGCGAACACATTAGCTTTATCCTTTGAATTCGCGACTAACGTCCTGCTGTCTGTCACCAACGGAGGGAAAGAGGAGGTTGTGAAGTTACCGCTGACAGCTTTTGCGATTGACCAGAAGGAGCGCGAACCAGTTGGGCACCGAAGGAGCTTATTGATCACTCTGTCGTTATCAGCTTTCTTCGCGGTATCAATCGCCTGGTTGCACGCGTTTCTGATTCTAACAAAATTCGTTCTATTAACATCGGTGGGCTTGGAGCGTCATTGTTTAAAAGCTCTTTTTTTTTCGCTGTAATCTGCTCGCATTTTTTGTTAAACCACGGTTTATCAGATGAACTTCTTTTGATGGAATGTGAAATGTAGATCTCCATCCTGAGAAGAATAACCTCTGATACTGACTCCGCGCAGGCGTTAACATCGGAGTCTCCGAAGCACACCTCCGACCATGGAAAGGATGCGAAGAAATCTCGCAAATCGTCTCAGTTAGCAGCCCCATACTTCTATACATGGCGAAGCTGCCTAGGCCGATTATTCGCTTGATACGCAAGTGCTTCCGCGGCAGATACCAAGCAGTGATGTGAGTTTCCCAATGGCGCAGAAACTTCTACGGTATAAATACTCGGTTCGGATGTCAAAACCAGATCCAGGGTGTTCGCATAATCGGCTCGGGAATCCGGCACTCGCGTTGGTTCCCCCACGAGTTGAGTCAAGTTGTGGCTTACAGCAAACATCTCCCCCAGCCTCCCAGCCTAGTCGGTTCTGTTAGAATGTAACAACCAGCCGGAATTGTGCACATTAAAATCGCCAAGGATGACAATTTCAGAAGCCGGGTGATTGATCTGTATCCAGTCGATGGTATGTGAAAGATGTTCGAAAAATGTCGCCGGTCGATCGTCATTCAGGGAGCGGTAAAGACAACAAAGAAATTTAACGGCATTCCTCAGCACGACCCTCAACCATATGATGTCCATATTATTGGGTTCCAACGCCTCCATCCTCTGGCAAGCCAGATCGGACCGCGCGAGGACGCAGACTCCGCCCTTTAAACGGAATCTCGAATATAAATCGTATCCGGAGCAACGAAGATATGTCGAATCAGTTGACGAATCGACCTGGGTCTCAGTTAGGGTAAGGATATCAGGTTTCGTTGTTTGCAAATATTGATGGACGGCGTTTACATTCGTATTGGTGAAACCGATGCCCCTGATTACAAAATGCCGTCACCAGTCGAGCGTGGGCAGAGCCTCGAGATTGAGCCCGGTAATGCGATGACGAACCTCTCAAAGTTCCATTATTTATCATATCTGCATGATGCCCCCCCCCCCCCCCCCCCCCCCCCCCCCCCCCCGCGCCGGAGATCCGATAGGGAAACTAGTTTACCCCTGGAATTCTTTATATTAGAAGGTACCATCACATCCGAAACACCGCCAAAGATTTGTTACGACGATATCGCGGAATGTACAGCGTGACGGGGTGGTATCTCACCTTGGGACCGACTACCACCTTATCAACCTTTTCTCGAACAGGTCCATCAGCCAAGCTCCGGCCATTTGACGGAGCCTAAAGCTTGCTGTTTCGTTTTTCCGTTTTTTCTGTACATAATATTTAGGTTTTATTTTTTTTATTACTCGTAAATTTATAGTTAATATTACTTACGAATTTCTTTCTACTTCATAGTGAAAAAGCCGGGATTGCGCCGCTACTCGACGTCGAGGATATGGTGGTGATGAAACGACCCGACTGGAAATGCGTTTTTACTTATGTTCAAACTATTTATCGCCGATTCCGTAATTGCCAATAATCTTCCTTCAAAAAAACAAACCAAATAGTGATAAAATTGTATTAACTTATTTTGTCCATTTGCTATTAATCATAAAACAAAATTATTGAAATATCAGTTAGGGCGTGTTGATGCATTTTGAAGAAGGAAAGCAATAAAGCCTCAAAAACAAATTAATCTTTTTGATATATTTATACAATTTCAATTGATGTTATTTATGTTATATGTTTTTTTTTATTGTTCAAATTTAAATAGGGTGCTTGATGTTACAGTGAACTTTGTTTTTTTTTTTTTTTTTTTTTTTTTGTTTAATTTATTTCATACCAAGTGCTGTCTGACTTTGATACTCGAAACTTCTGTATTATTTGAACTATCGATATATATAATTTTAAACTTAATATTAAGACAACCTTTGTAATTGTAAGTTTGATAAAACGCACATGAGTCGTCGTTATTTGTTATTCATATTTTTCATTGGAACAAACAAATTCATACGAAAGAGATTTATTTGGAATTTGTCTCAGAATTTACAAACTAACAGAAGAGAAGTAAAATATTCTTCACAAATTTGGTTGTATGATTTTATTATTGTGAAGCAGACGTATTTTTTTTAAGTTCTTGAAAAAGAGAAACGAAATATCAAATATGTAATACTTTATTTAATGATTAATTAACTTACGAACTTAATACCCATAGGTATATTATACAAATATATGTTATTCACACTTTGTACTAAAACGATTGCAATTAAAGTGGATCAGTTAATTACTTGCAGTTAATTTTGTAACACTTTTACACATACACAGTGTTTGTTAATAAAACTGTTTACTGATACACTTATTAACTAATTTTTTATGTCAACAATTTGAACAATTTTCTAACAATGAAATACATTTTTTGATTCAATGATGGAAGCAATAAATTTTTTTAAAAAATCATATAATTGTTATTTTCACTTTATTGTTTCATAAATCTTCAATTTATATATTCAAACAAAAAGGAGGTTTTTGAAAGATCATCATCATCATTGGCACTACAACCGGGAGCCGGTCTTGGCGTTATTTAGCAAGTCTCTCCACCGGTATCCGGTCCTTATCCGAGACTTGTTAAATTGTCCATAATAATTTGCTTTTCCAGGCAAGGTAATTAGCCTTGCGCCGGTTTTGAATGATATGATATATAAAATAATGTTCTTCGAGCGACAATTTATTGCGGTTCTAATTTAAAAATACATCTCATAAATGGGCCATAGTTGTAAACATAAAGAAGCATTAATCTGAAAAAGGGAAGAAGATACAATTCATTTTTTGTATCTTATTTATATGCACGAGTTGTGTTTGGTATATACTATTGTTTTAAAAAAAATAATTTTCTTCAGCTCGGGGAGCATCGACTTTACTTTCATCGTTGTTACAATAATAATACACACTTACAAAATGGTCTTTTTCCTATTTGTACTTTTTAAACTTACCTTACCGCGACGGGGAAGATATAGAGTCTGAGTAATCTAGTGTTTTCGTATCTTTATCGGTTACATGAGTCAGACGTTATCTCACATGTTCTTTAAAAAAAAAAAAAAAAAAAAAAAAAAAAAAGGGTGGTGTTTCGCCAGCTGGGAACCGCAACTCCGTTGTTGCCGATGGTTCGCCAACTAGGAAACAGCAAAAGGGGGGTTATTTCTGCGTCTCGAGCAGAACAGCAAAATAATGCCGTTCTTGCCCAGCGAATGACTGCCGCATTGGGCAGTAATTAAACACAATTTTTGCACATACATTAATTTAACTTTATTTACGATTTAAGAGCACGTTAACAAGTAAACTAGCACCAACTGTCTCATTTAAACGTTATGAAAAAAAAAAACAACAGGTGCTGAAAGCACCGTATACAAATCAAAATTCTTAACAGTAAAACAAGCACTGCCTGAAACAGCAACATGGAAAACGTCACATGAATAGACAATTTTGCTTTTGTCTATTCAGCAATAGGTGGCGTCCCGTGTGGTATGTTTTTTTCCGACTGGTATAAGAAATAATATATGTTGCGGAACTGCAACAGGTGGCGAGAGGCCGACTTTAGGGAGACAAGGACAAATGTGTCCTTCATATTGACTCTGGCTTCTTGCGATAACCAGAATCACCCACATCCGTGAAGATGTTGGGCTCGGTCTCAAGATATCTGAAAAGAAAGGGGAAGGAGGTATCTCAGGATAGTGTGGACAGGGTCAGTTCAATTGTTCTCTACCTACTTGGATGGGGGGATGGTGGGAAAGAAATCCGGTAGGTCTTGAGTGCGGTAGTAAACGCAGATTACTTCTTTGGCGTCTGATAATCTGCGCTTTGGCCGGTGTGTATGTGTGTGTGTTTGTGCTGGCTTGTACTGTGCGTGCGTATTTGTAGTAGACCCTATGGGATGGATCCAGGAATCCCCTATTATAAAGGAGAATGTTGTTGGGAAGGGTGCTTTCTTCAGTTTTGTACTGAAGAAGAAATTGTGGTGGTCTGATCCGAAGAGATCGAAAGAGAGAAGGGTCAAGAACGCAAGACTCCTGTACAAGTGGGTTCTCGCTGTTCTGAATGCTTTCGAGGTACTTATATGCTAATTGTAGCAAGTACTCGTCGATAGGGATAATCGAGGCACCTTCGTATAGATGAGAGTTGGGGTAATGGCGACCGTCAGGCCTTCTAAAGTGGTTGATGCATCTTCTGAGGAGTTCTCTTTCGAAAACTCGAAGTCTTTCCATTTGGGCCGAAGATATGCAGGGCCATATGGGAAAGACGTATGATATTCCAGATCGGATTAGCTGCTTATAGCAGAGAAGCTTAACTTTGGTGTCAACTTTGTTGCTCCACTTCAAGATGTTGCGCAGTTGCTTAAACCGACCGAGGCCCCTTTGAAGAATGTGGGTCACATGTTTGATGAAATTCATTTTTGGGGTATAAATGACCCCAAGATATTTCATCCTGTCCTGTGGTCTAATCGTAGTACCTCTGTGGGGTTTTTCAGGGTTCGAAGAACCGCGCATCACTCTTTCCCCATTTCCCACTGCAAATTCCTATAACTAACTTCCCTTCTTAGGTGCATCCCCCACGTGAAAACATAAACCCACGGCAAAAAGTACCACCTTGACGTGGCAATAAGACTCGCCTCGAGGCTTGCTTGCATCCACTGCATCATGTCCTATTACCGCACGGTTACCTTTTCATGTAACCGACATCGAGTTCGCGCATACACATGCATGACATGTTCATTCTTATTTTGGCTAAACCAACAGCGACCGTTCCGTTGGTACAAGGTCTCGTCGACCAACGTGATGGTTGATACCACATCTGCAAGCCAGATTTGCAATATTCCGGCAACAAAACTTCCAATACAGAACAAATAAACCTTTGTTCTAGCTTACCGATGGTGAGCGGTCTTTGTTGATTTTACATCACAAAGGAACCCAATTCCGCCTCCTGTTATTTCTCCTTCATACTTACCATTGAATTTTTGCGTTTACCCAATGTAAACGGAAAAAGATATTTTCGCCTTGACGGCAGCATCTTCCTTAAATCAACATGGTCCCATACAACCAAATTTCCCATTAACGGCTGCCAACCGTTCGCGGACCTAGAGACGAACATGTCCATCATCTACATAGGCGAGAAAATTTTCGGTGTGTTTTTCACACCAGAAAGGTCTATCGCCGGCAAGCATTACCCTGACCAATTGTGTAAACAGCCGCTGACCCCATGCAACGTTGGCGAACTCGAACAATGAGTATCCCATCGTTTGATCATTGAAATAGCGTTTCTATTTACATAAGAATGCAGAGACCTCTTTCTTCCGCTAATGATCATTACGATGGGTTGCAACAACAACGCCTGCATCCCCTTATGCTCGTTCGTTGCTGGTATTCAGTAACTAATATGATAGATGGAAAATTCTTCCCATGCAATCTTTCCCCGGTCACGATTGGCTGCCGCCGAGTGATCGCCTTGCTCCTCCCCATTCGATGCTATTCGCTGCCATGGAGATCTGATGGTTGTGAATGGCAAAGTCAGTCAGATTTAATTAGCCAGGGGAGGCGGATAATCACCAGGAGTCGAGAGCTAACGTAAGCGATCCTATTAGAAAGTTCTAATGTAATAGGTCGTCTCGTTGAATTCATTTTACATCTGTTCGTTGCTATCTGATCGAATTAAATAACCTTTGGAATTAAAAATTTATGGATTCGCACTGCAAATAATCTTTTTAAGCTGATTTTCAACCATTGGATTCTTTTAAATGTTTTTTTTGATGAAGGCAATAACAGGGAGCGTATTAGTTGAGACAACAAAATACGAGGGTTGCCTCTTATGTTTCGGGATTTGGCAACCCTAGTGTTGCAATACGGCAATTGACAGCTCTGTCGTAAAGTTGGACATTTTTGAGGTTATACGCACTCAGAACGTTTTGACATACGAGCGCTATTTGTGTTGTTTACAGTAACTTAAAAGATTCATCTCGGCCCAAAAATGGAATTAAATCGTCAACATTTTCGTGCGATTATTTTTTACAACTTTCGGCATGGATTAACTCAGCAACAGTGCATGGATGAACTTAATTCAATTTTTGGCGATGAAGCTCCATCAAGGGCCAGTGTTTATCGATGGTATGGTGAATTCAATCGTGGTCGTAGTTCACTCCAAGATGAATTTCGTGAAGGTCGTCCAAAATCAGTTTTGTTCCGAAAACCATTGATGCTGTGTGCGAACTGATATTGGAAGATCGTCATGTGACCTATCGTGAGATTGAGACAACCTTAGGCGTTAGTGGGACCAGCATACATTCAATATTGCATAAACATTTGACTGTCAAAAAAATTTGTTCGCGTTGGATCCCACACAATTTGTCAATCGCAAAAAAAAAGGCTCGTGTCAATTGGTCGAAAGAAATGCTCAAAAAATACGGTCGCGGTGCTTCAAAACACGTCTATGACATTGTGACAGGTGATGAATCGTGGATTTACGCGTATAAGCCCAAAAGTAAACAGCAGTCGACTGTCTGGGTGTTTCAAGATGAGCCAAATCCAACAAAAGTTGTTCGCGCACGAAGCACTTCCAAGCAAATGGTCGCCTGTTTTTTTCGGAAAAACTGGACATGTCGCAACCGTACCACTAGAACAACGCAGAACAGTCAATTCTGAGTGGTACACAACCATTTGTTTGCCAGTTGTCTTCCAAGAAATCAGGAAAACCAACCGCCGAATGCGCGCTCTCACACATCGGCTGCGACAACTGCATTTTTGAGCACCCAAAACATCGATTTGATGGGTCATCCGCCGTATAGTCCTGACTTGGCACCGAATGACTTCTTTTTATTCCCGTACGTAAAAAACAAACTGAGAGGTCAACGTTTTTCGACACCTGAAGAAGCGGTTGCTGCATTCAGAATGCATGTGTTGGAGATACCTCAATCAGAGTGGCAAAAGTGCTTCGACAATTGGTTCAAACGCATGCAAAAGTGTATAGATCTTCATGGGGAATATTTTGAAAAACAATAAAGTGATTTTCGATGATCAATATTTGTTTTTGTTCTCTAATCCCGAAATATAAAAGGCAACCCTCGTACCTTGTGCATTGTGATACATTTAAGCGATATTTAATAGTGTGACAAATTGATAACACGTTTACGGAGAACTGTTAGAAAGTATTTTGAACTTACTGTTTCACAGAGTGATCGCTGCCGTAGTAATTGTACTTAAACAAATTCATTTGAAAAGAGTGTCGGCCTCATCATACTATTAGTAAAGTTTAATTGTAAAGACAGTGTCACCAGACTACATTTTAGTAAAAAAATTATGTTCAACATCAAAAGAAGAAATAAAAATAATTACACCAAAACAATCCAGTGAGTTTTGATCTTTCATTTTCCTTGGTGCTGGGATTTTTGTGCTGCTTTATTCCGCGAATAATCGTTTGGGTTTATTAGTGAGCCGGTGTCGTACGTCGGCATATAAACTTTTATCCCACACCTCCTATTTGTATTCGGATATTCTGTGAATATCGAGAAGTAGGTTGGGTGTGTTTACTACTCAGAATGATAGCTACTGCTTTAGATGGGTTAAGCCGAATTTTCCATCGACTGTAATACTGATACAGTTCGTCCAGATGACAGTTAAGTCGGCTTGTTGCGAGTTTTGGGCTTTTAGATGACGTGTACACTAGGACATCCAGAAGCCAGAGACAAGATGAAGGACACATTTGTCCTTGTCTCCCTAAAGTCGCCCCCCCCCCCCCCCCCCACCCTTTTATTTTTTAAGAACGTGAGATAACGTCTGACTCATGTAACCGGTAAAGATACGAATACATTCCTAGATACGAAAACATTAGATTACTCAGACTCTTTATCTTCCCCGTCGCGGTCAATGATCTGAGACGCGGTTCGTAGAGAGGAGCTGCCCACGTTGTTCAAGGAGATGAATGGGTTCTGGAGGATGGCAGACTGATGTGTCCCGTGTGTGAGGGGGGACATGGGATTCTTGAATGTCCCAAGTTTAAAGGAGTCCACGTAGGTAAAAGATGGAAAATGGCAAAAGACGCACGACTCCGCTTCAAGTGCTTTCGACACCAACATCAGAGGGCAACTTGTAGAGCTCCGCCCTGCAAAAGATGTGCTAGGTGGCATCACACGATTCTTCACCGTGCATCAACAACAACGATGCGAGAAGAAATCCAGCTGCGTCGTAGCGTGGTCCGTCAAAACGGCGAACCGAAAACTGAGGCAAGAGAAGAAATAGTTAGTTCCGTCTACATCTTGGGTGGCGGAAGGGTCTATTTAAAGATGGTGCAAGTGTGCCTGTACGGGCCAAAGGTATCAGCCAAAGTGTTAGCTCTCCTTGATGAAGGATCGACCGTTTCATTGCTGGATCCATCCGTCGCCGAGAAGATTGGGGTAAAAGACAAGCCCGAACCCCTCGTTTTAGAGACAGTCGGCGGACAAGGTAGCAGGAAAGGCGAGTCGCAGAGGATCCAGTTGAAGATCAACGAAACCCACCGAAGGGAAAGATATCGGCTTAAGCGAGAACTATCGACGATTTGAAGCTGGACAAGCAAGATGTGACAAGGGACACGATAAGAATATGCAAGCACTTGCAAGGAATTGAACAACAACTGACCCACAGAAAAGAAGAAACACTTTTTCTCCTTGGCCAAGATAATTGGAGACATAGTCACCAGGAAGCTGGGAAGGGCAGAATCGTCGAACCAGCCGCCTCGCTCACCAGTTTAAGATGGGTGCTTCACGGGTGCGAAGGTAGAGACAATGTGCCAGTAAAATTTGTGAACCATAGCAGGATAGTGGATGACGAGACAGAAGCATTACTTCGTCATCATTTCGAAATCGAGGCCATCGGAGTGCAGCCGCGTCGTCCAAGCAATGACGCAGACAGAAGGGCGTTGGGGGTACTGGAAAATACTACAAGACGATTGCCATGCCGTAGATTCGAAACTGGGCTGCTGTGGAAGAGTGAAGACGGAATGATACACGGAACAAATAAAGAACTTGTTGGGTAACGGATACGCAGACTTGCCTCCTTCAAGTACCGTTCCGGGAAAACCCTTTTATCTTCCCCAGTTCGCCGTGATACATCCCACTAAGAAGAAGCCGCGTATAGTTTTTTGACGCAACTGCAAGATTCAATGGGAAAAGTTTGAATGACGCCCTATTAACGGGACAGGATTTCCTTCAATCGTTCTTTGGGGTCTTGGTCAGATTCAGAGAAAACCCGGTCGCGGTGGTGGCAGATATTAAAGAGATGTTTCTTCGAATTGAAATGCGAGAGGCGGATCGTGACAATCGGAGGTTTCTGTGGCGCGGGAGTAGCAGCAAAGGAAAGCCAGAGGAATATTGGATGACTTCAGTGGTATTTGGGGTTACATCATCGCCATCAACAGCTATTTACGTGATGAACAAAAACGCTGAGGAATTCAGGGAACATCATCCAGCCGCAATGCGGGCTGTACACGGGAACCATTACATGGATGATTATTTACAGAGTTTCGGGACAGTAGAGGACGTTATGGGGGTGACGAAGGCCGCATATAAAATCCATGAAACGGCAGGTTTCCACCTAAGAGGCTGGGCTAGTACCAGACCAGAGATACTCCCGGGTCTTCAACGGGAGGAGAGGAGGGAAATCCAGGACTTAACAAAAGAGGAGAAAACCCTTGGACTCAGGTGGTTAACAAAGTAAGGCACATTGGCCTTCAGCCTGGGGTTTCGAAACAGTCCTCCGGATATACTTGGCGGAAAAGGGACTCCTACCAGGGGGGATGTTACCAGTGCGGTAATGTCCACTTTCGATCATTTGGGACTCGCGGTATCAGTCCTTATGCAAGGAAAGAAGATGATATAAGACATCTGGAGCGCCGGCATTGGATGGGATGACAAGATCCCAGAAGAACAGGAGGCGGCTTGGACGAAGTATTTACGAGAGGAAGTATCCCTCCTCATCGAATTAAAGATTCCTCAGTGGTTATCGTGGAGTCGGAAGGAGGGTGAACTTCACACCTTCAGCGACGCCAGTAAAGAGGCGTGTGCAGCAGTAGTCTATTGGAGAACTGTGGGCAACGATGGAAGAGTGAGTGTTGCTCTGATAGCTGGTAAAGCACGAGTGGCACCAACTAAACCAGTCTCAATGCCGCGACTGGAACTACAACCAGCATTGCTAGGCAGCAGGCTATCAGCAGCAAACAGAGAGCTGGAAGAGGTGGCAAACGGGAAAGGATCCAGTGGAAGTTCATACCGCCCGGATGTCCGAACATGGGAGGTGTATGGGCAAGGCTCGTGCGCTCGGTAAATACAGCTCTGTTTGCCATTCTGCGCAGGAGGGTGCCGCCAGAAGAGGTTCTCCATACATTAATGACTAAAGTGGAGCATGTCATAAATTCACGACCGGTTACTCCCATATGTGCTGATCCGCAGGAAGAAGAGAGCCTGGCCCCCGACCATTTCTTGGTGGGGCGATCCTGCGGAGCAACATCGCCTGGCGAATTCAATGACTGCAAGCTCCTGGGAAAAGTGAACTGGAGGACTGTCCAGCGGTTGGCGGATCATTTTTGGAATATCTACCTACTTTGATGCCGAAAAGGATTTCCGGACGACACCCTGCGGACCCACAGGTCGGAGACATAGTCCCGGTGCTGGATGCGTCACTACCACGAAACACTTGGCCTCGAGGGGAGGTCCAAGCCGTGTATCCGGGATCAGACGGCAGAATCAGGATCCTGGATGTGAGGACAACATTTGGACTACTGCGAAGGCCGACCCGCCGGATTGTCGGTTTGGTTCCCATGAAAGCGTCGCCACAGTAGGATGAAGTGCCTTGCACTGCGGGGGAGACTGTTGGCGACGTAACATACGAAGCCGAGGACGGAGCAACACCCGACTGCATACTGGCGGACTGAGGATCGGCAATTTATACCAGTCGCTCTCTTTGTTCCTGTGACAACTTGCGAACGAGGGAACGGGGACAAAAGAGAAAATAAAAGCAGTGGTGGTTGGAGAGTATAACCAGTACAACGCAAGCACCGGGCAAGACTACAACGCCCGTTATCCAGAGCAGAGTCCGGTCTGGAGGTGCACAAAATAAAGAGATTGAAGTTACATATAAACAAATAAATACCTATCTAAACGTGATGTTTATCATTGTATATCAAACAAATAAAGATAATACGTTTATACTTTAAGATATTTACCCTTGGGCAGGAGATGGGAAAATGTCTGGAATTGAAGATTCCATTATATCATCTATTTATATACTTTAAGACCACCTACGACAGCATAGCCAGGGTAGAACTATATAACGCCATGAGAGAGTTCGACATTCCAAACAAATTGATACGACTTTCTAGGTTGACCAAGACCAACGTAACTAGTCAAGTAAAAATAGCGGGATTGCTGTCCAAACCAATAAACATCTTTAATGAACTCCGACAAAGGAACGGTCTGGCCTGCTTCCTCTTCAACCTGGCGTTGCAGAAAGCAATCCGTGACTCTCGCGTTACAACTAATGGGACTATTATCACCAAGTCCTGCCAGATACTTGCCTACGCAGATGACATCGACATCATCGGTAGAACCGAATCGGCTGTACAAGAATCCTTCACCCAGTTCGAGCAGGCGGCACAAAAACTGGGACTGCACATTAATGAGGGAAAAACTAAGTACATGGTGGCAACTTCTGCGAAAAGAAGACCTAACGTTGGTTAAACTATCAGGGTAGTGGACCACTAATTTGAAGTAGTGCAATCCTTTAACTACCTTGGGTCAATAGTATCAGCCGATAACAATATGGAAGAAGAAATACGCGAACGGCTGAACAAATCCAACAAAGCCTACTACGGGCTATCAAGGCTCTTTAAATCCAGAAATTTATCCAGAACATCCAAGCTACTACTGTACAAGACCATGATCTTACCAGTACTCATGTATAGATCCGAGACCTGGGTGCTCAATAAAAGGCACTCTGAACTCTTAGCCGCGTTTGAGAGGAAGGTCTTAAGGAGAATTGTTGGCCCCGTATGTGAGGGAGGACGATTCCGGAGACGCTACAGCCATGAGTTGAGCGCAATCTACCTTGAAGCTAATGCTGTAAGAAAAATCAAGCTCCGTAGACTTCAGTGGGCGGGAGACCTAGTTCGAATGAGTGAAAAGGAGCCTGCCCGGAAAGTCCTTTGTGGCAGGATGTATGGAAGGAAACAGCACGGCAGACCTTGGCTGCCATGAAGGGATGGCGTAGACCAGGACGCCCAGACCCTGGGAGTGCCAAGGTGGAGAGATTTGTTAAATAAGACCAAGACCGGATCCCGGTTGTAGTACCGATGATGATGATGATGTTTGTACTTTAAAATCAAATAACGCGAAATACAGTCTACTCATTGATAGGCGATCTGTGCTCGTGGCATTACCGAAACGCTGCCTTGCATTAACACGAACAAAATTACATATACGTACTTTTCTCAGGCGTCATCTCTTAATTGAACCGGAAAAAAACGTATGCATACACCTGGTACTTATACGCGAGTTTTGCGTTCTTGAGTCAGTCCTCCTCGGATCTCTTCGGGTCCGACCGCCATAATTTCTCCTTCACTACAAAACTGAAGAAACCACTCTTTCCAACAACATTCCCCTCTATAATAGACGATTCCTGGACCCATCCCATAGCGTCTACTGCTCATACACTACAGACATGCACGCACAGTGCAAGACGGCACAATCCACACACACCGACCAAAGTCCAGATTATCAGACGCCAAAGAAGTAATCTGCGTTTACTACCGAACTCAAGACCTACTGGTCTTGTATGATTTCCACCTCACCAGCCCTTCATCCAAGTAGTTATTGAATTAAGCCTGTAGACACTATCCTTAGATACCTATACCCCACTTTTTATTTCTCAGATATCTTGAGACCGAGCCCAACACCCTCATGGACGTGGGTGATTCAAGTTGTCGCAAGAAGAGCAGAAGCTAGAGACAAGATGGACACATTTGTCCTTGTTTCGTTTAAATCGGGTTCCCGCTACGATACGATCTGCCTATCATGTCATTTACTAAGGCAGAATAAAAATCAAGACGTATAACAAAACCTGTAGTTAGTCAAATGAGTAGAATGTCTAAAGAGTTTCCGTGACTTATTCCATCACACAAGAGTGATTTAAAAGATATTTGACAAGACACTCAATCACAAACAATAAGTTGGTGCTCAATACTATGTGAAACTTTTTCTGTATTTACAAAACAACCACTTGCAATTCTTTGCGGCCCGCAAGAGTTTATTAAAGTTGTGGTTACAAATTAGTAGAAGAAATCCATGAAATTAGGGGACAAATCCATATCGCTGCCTGCCTCTGAGTCTTGTTCGCCAAAGTCCCACCAGTGTTTGAGAACATTTTTAATTAGGATGATTCTTGTTAATGAAAATTCAAAAATGTGGAAGAATATTAAACCTGTAGAAGAAAGCGAATAAATTAATTCATAACTATTGTTAAAATCCAAAACACGTTCTGGTACTTGAAGTTAGCAATATCGCCGGAGCCAATACCATAATATGCATCGCGTTGTTTTCTTCTAGCTCAAGGTTGTCCATGAGTTGAATCATCTGAAACACCAAACAAACAGAAATACAATTAATTACAAAAACAAGGCATCCGGCATAAAAAGAAAAGTTACCTGAAATAGAATTACATAAGATATCGGCGCAACTGAGAAGAGGTGAATAGTGTTTTTCAGAATGTTCCCCAAATATTTACTTTGGAAAAAGGACCAAAATAAACGTTTGTAGTTACGCTCCTGTTGGGCTATTTTAAACCTGGTTCCACATATCTCACAATTTGTGTTCCCTCTGTGGATTATCCAGCGTCGCAAACATTTCATATGCACGTAGCCCTAAATTGCAGACGTCATAATTTGATATAAACCTTTAGAACAAATTTTGACGATTTGTCAGAAATACTTACAACACTGCCTTTGCAATCACATGGACACTCTTGTATGGTCAAATCATTTCGGTGCCATCGACATATTCTGCACGAATGTCCCTGTTCATTAGCAGAACAGACACTCATTAAAGAATCTGTGGTTTCTACTGGAGTTCTCATATTGTGATGTATGTTGGAGTACAACCTCATATAGGTATTTTCATCCAGCAGGGGAAGCAAGGTAAAATGTCGAAGAATATTGTAGGTATATTGGGTGCTGGGCATTTTCCTAAATTCTTCCACGATCTTGCAGTTGCATTTGTAAGCAAATAATTTAGTCCATTTCACCGAAAGAAGAGGAAACCGAAGACGTTAAAATTTATATTAAGAAATTGTAATTTTTTTTCACAAGACCGTCAAAGTTTTGAAATTCACTTTGAACAGTCATAGATTGCTTTTGAATGCCAGGGTAGCTGAGATTGGAGTAATTTGGGGAATATTTCAAAGTTAGTAATTGATGCACATATTACTAGCTCGAATAAGTGCCAAGAGGATGAGGATAATTGAGGCTACTGTAGAAATAGCGACACATAATTCAACTTCAGGAAAAAAACAGGGATAGGAAAAAGAAGTACATCTGCATCAATTGATTGGCCTTAAACAACTTAAGATTCTAGAAAATAAATAACACATTCGTGTCGTTTGTGAACATATAATCAACAGAGTGTTCCACACTGGAAATGTTCGACTGAAGAACGGCACACTGTGTTTATCCAGAATAATAGAAACGCTTTTCCTCTTGTCTAACAATGGAATGGAACGTATCTTAGTTTTTCCATTACTCAATTTTACATTCGTTGTGCGGTTTTTATGCGTCTGGCTAAACATACAGGCTAAATAAGGCCAAGCCCGGATCCCGGTTGTAGTCCCGATGATGTATGTAAACAGACAGACAAATATGTAGGGTGGCGCAAAATTTATAATCCAATTTCGTTTTTGAATTAATTTTATACTAAATAAAAATAATGATTTTAATTGATGGAATTGGATCTTTACAATTACAATTTTGCCTGTTAAGTGGAAAAGATGATGTCCGTCAAGTGGCTGCCGCGGCATTTTCCATGACTTTCCGCAAGATTTCCGATGATAACTGTTCACATTCCTGTCGAATATTTTCCTTAAGGGCTGCGATTGTCTGAGGGTTGTTTGCATAAACCCGCGGATTCAAGTAGCCCCAAAGAAAGAAGTCTGGGATGGTTAAATAGGGGCGATCTTGCTGGCCTTGCCAAATCGCCTTAACGGGAGACCAGGAAACGCTTCCTTCACAGTATTCATTGTGGCTTGTGCTGTGTGTGCGGTTGCACCGTCTTGTTGAAACCACTTGTTCACCAAGCCCTGCGCATCCAATTCCGGCAGTAAGAAGTCATTTATTATGGCTCTGTAGCGTTTGCCCCCCCCCCCCCCCCCCTGCTTGATCGGGGGCTTAAACTACAATAAACCACTCAGGCCATGCTGATGGAAACATACGCTTCCAGTAGGGCCACCCTTCTCAGAAAGGCTAGCGAGGAGTAACACACAAAGATCTACCACCCCTAATCCAGGGTGTTATGCGTCACCGTGCCCATTTGGATGGTTTGCAGCCGGGGGTGTACCGGCTGTATTATAACGGCACCTCTCTGACACAGGGTCGAATCAGAGCAGTAAGCAGACCATACTGTATCAAAGATGGGCTCTGATATGGTGTACTATTTGAAACCCCAGACTGTTCCCACGAAATGAATAATCAATATACAAAGAACAATCCCACGAAAAACCCGGTAGGCGTAGGTGTGCTGAGCCGACACTACCATAAGAGAACAAATCATCAAGAAAACACCGACTCGGCAAAAAGAAGACGTAGGGAAAAACGGAAAAAGCGGGATATACGCGTCGGGACGGGGAATATTCGAACGTTATATAAACCAGGCGCGATACAAACGGTCGTAGAAAACGCAAAACAATATAAAATGGACAGCGTCACACTTCAGGAAGTCCGACTCCCACATCAAGTAATCGAAACCAACGGGTCTACACTGGCGTGTGGAGATACCGATACACATAACCTCGGAACCGGCTTCATCATAAGCAAGAAGATTACGCCCTATGTAAAAGTGGTGAAATTTATTAATGACTGAATGTCGGTGCTAAAAATACAGGGCCCATGGTACAGTTATATATTTAGAAACGTACACGCCCCAACAGAATCTACAGATGAAGAAGCGAAGGACACGTCCTACAATACACTACAGAAAGTATTTGATGAGATCTATCATTCGATGTTAAAATCCTCATCGGGGACCTCAACGCGAAAAGTGGAAAGGACGATATCTTCCAACCAACTATACGTAAAGAAAGCCTACACGACGTATCAAATGATAATAGAATTCGAATTATCACGTTCGCAGCGTCAAGCGATCTGGTAGTGAAAAGCACAATGTTCAAGCACAAGCAAATCCATAAAGAGACATGGATATCACCCAACGGCGTAACGCGTAACCAAATAGACCACTTCCTCATAGACAACAGACACCACTCAAACATCATTGACGTAAGATCATATAGAGGAGCAGATTGCGACTCCGATCATCTTCTAGTGATGGGCAAAATCAGGAGTCGGCCCGCAGCAAACCCACATGGGCAGTCACGGGAAACGAGCAAAAAGTTCGACATTGATAAACAAAAAAAACCTGCGCAAAAGGGCTGAATATCAAGACGAACTAACGAATAGATTTAGCATCCTGGAGAATGGGAGCAGTGACGAAGAGGAAGCCAATAGTGAGGACTCTAAATGGACATCGATCAGAGACACAATCAAACAAACAGCCCAAAAGGTATTAGGATTTAAGAAAACAATTAAGTCCAAACCTTGGTTTGACGATGAGTGCAGGGCGAAGATCGAAGAACGTAAACACCTCAGAGTGATCCACTTAGAAAGATATGATGAAGTCAACGCAGAAAGATACGCGACGATTCGGAGAGAGACAATGAGGCTCTTGAAACGCAAAAAATACGAATGGGGGAAGACTCGGATCGAAAAAGTCCTAGAAACTGCCAGAGCAAATAACATCAGGGGTATGTATGCCGGCATAAATTTAATTAGAAATGGCTATCATGACAAGATGGAAGCAGTACTTTGAAAACCTGCTCAATGTGCGGAGCCATCAACCACAAATAAACGCACCAGACGTACATACAGTCGAGCCTCAGATCCCAGAGCCCTCTTTCAACGAAGTTGTAGACGCAATAAATCGATTGAAAAACAACAAGCCTCCCGGAGTCGACTGCATACCTGCAGAGCTTATGAAGCATAGAGGAGTGGCAACCGCTTGAAAGATCCACCAACTCATTAAAACAATATGGGATAAGGAAGACTTTCCGGAAGAATGGAAAACCTCAATAGTCGTCCGCATTTTCAAAAAAAGCGACAGATCTGACTGCGAAAACTACAGAGGAACATCATTACACCCAACCGCATACAAAATACTAACAAATGTCATACGGGCGAGAATCACACCGTACGCAGAAGAAATACTAGGAGACTATCGAGCAACAAGCAACCAAATGTTCACAATAAGGCAACTGTTGGAAAAGAAATGGGAATACGGAGAGACGGTTCACCAAGTGTTTGTTGACTTCAAAAAAGCCTACGACTCAGTCGCAAGGCAAAGACTCTACCATATTGTAGTTGTGCTGGGAATCCCGAAAAAATATGCCGCCCTCATTCAAATTTTCATGGACGAAAACAAAGGGCGAGTTAGAATAGAAAACCACATCACAGAACCATTTGAAATCGGGGACGGTATAAACAGGGGGATGGTCTCTCACGATGTCTTTTTAACCTTGTGTTCGAGTACGTCATCAGAGGGGTACAAGAGGATAACATGGCCGGATAATCTCTGAACGGCATCACACAAGTGCTCGCATATGCGGATGACATCGCCGTTGTGGGCGATAATCTCGAAACTATAAGTAAAAACTGTGAAATCATCATGCACGCAGCAGAAGAGGTCGGCCTAGAAATAAATGAAGACCAGACAAAATACATGATTACGGCGAGAGCAGGTGGACCTCAGGGAACACATATAAACGTCAGAGGCAAGATATTTGAAAAAGTTAAAGAATTTAAATATCTGGGAACGATACTGACGGCCAGTAACGAAATGTCGAAGGAAATTAACAAAAGACTACACTCCGGCAACCCTAGTTGGCACGCAGTCAGTAAACTGCTGAAATCCAAACTGCTATCACGTAACATAAAGCTGTGTGTCTATAAAACCATAATAATGCCGATTTTTCTATACGGATGCGAAACATGGGCTCTCACAAAACGGGAAGAGAACAAATTCCGCGTATTCGAGAATAAAGTTTTAAGGGGTATCTTTGGAGGTAAATATGACAAGGAGATAGAACAATGGAGGAAACTCCACAACCACGAATTGGAAGAGCTATACCGCAAACCTACAATAGTGAGAGTAATCAAGTGGCGAAGATTAAGATGGGCCGGACACGTGGCGCGAATGTGCAACGAAAGGACCGTGTGTAGAATTCTTGACGGTAGACTAACGGGAAAGAGACCCGTAGGGCGGCCGCGACGGAGATGGGAGGACAGTTTTAGGTCTGACCTTGAGGAGATCGCATCGGCTGATCAAGCGGGGAAGGAGAGTGCACAGGACAGGGAACGATGGCCGAGTCGAGTCGGTGAGGTCATGAAATTCCGGGTTCCTACAAGCCAATAAATAGTACAATAGTATAGTATTATCATCATCATCGTCATCGGCACTATAACCGGAATCCGGTCTTGGCCTTTTAGTAAGTCTCTCCACCGGTCCCGATTTCGAGCAGATGTCATCCAGTTTGTCGCTCCCAGGCTCTGGGCGTCCTGGTCTACGTCATCCGTCCATCATAGAAGAGGTCTGCCGCGCTGTCGCCTTCCTCACATCCTGCCACCAGATCTGCCGATAATGTCGATGTCATCTGCTTAGGCAAGTATCTGGCAGGACTTGGTGACAAAAGTTCCACTATTTGTAATTCCAGAGTTGCGGATTTCTTTCGCCAACGCCAGGTTGAAGAGGAGGCAGGCCAAACCGCCACTTTGTCGGGGCCCATTAAAGATGTTTATTGGTTTGGACTATTTGGCTATTTTTACTTGACTACTTACATTGGTCATGGTCAACCTACAAAGTCGTATCAATTTGTTTGGAATGCCGAACTGTCTCTTAGCATTATATAGTTCTACCTTGGTTATGCTGTCTTAGGCGACCTTAAAGTCTATAAATAGATAATATAATGGGATCTTAAATTCCAGACATTTTTTCATCGCCTGCCTAAGGGTGAATATGTGATCAAACACTGATTTCCCTCGGAAGAAGCCACATTGATATTGACCAATGATGAATTTAGCCTCTGGGGCTATCCGATCTTGTACGATATAGGAGAGTATCTTATAGGTGCTACTCAGCAATGTTATACCCCTATAGTTGCTGGACAATGTGATATCTCCCTTCTTATGTATGGGGTAAATTATTCCACGACGCCAATATTCGGGCATCTCCTCTTGCTCCCATACGTGCTCCACAATCTCATGAATTGCGTCATGTAACGTTGCACCTCCTTGTTTGATCAGCTCAGCTCGTATGCCATCAGCTCTGGGGGCTTTACTTTGATTTGAGCTGTCTTATGGCTTTTAATGTTTCCTCAATGCTTGGTGGCGGCAGCATTTGGTATTGATCTTGCACTGGTGGAGCCTCCAATTCTTCTATGAGCTTACCATTTAGCAATTCAATGAAGTGCACATCCCATCTCTCCAGAATGCCTTCAGGATCGGTGATAAGATTACTCTTTTTATCCTTACAGTAAGTGCAGCGTGGTGTGTACTGCGTCATACTGCGGATTATTTGGTAGAACTTCCGTGCATGGTGCGGACCTCGTCCCCTACTTTTATTTTTTTATTTATTAAGTGTTTTTCTTTTTATATGTACGAAGTATTTTTATATAGTTGACATATAATTTACAAACATTTTGTTTTTTGGTATTTCATATTAGTATTGTTTTTTCTTTGTGTTCTTTATTTGCAATATTTTAATAATTTATAAATATATTCACATGTGGGTTTGTTTATGGGTTTGGTGATTTTTATTTAATTTGCGGATATGTTATGTTTTTGGTTGTATTACATTTAGTCCTCTCCTGGTCCCCATTGGTAAAAATGTCGAACCTAATACCGCATAATTTCCTCAGGCCCATCCCGCTATTGGAAATATGGTTTTAACCTATTATTGTGCACCACCACATTTCTTTTGCCAATTTAAATGACAGCGTTTACCAGGCCTTGGATTGGTGTACATTATAGGGACATCTCCTTGATACGGAGCAGCTTGCACACGCTTTTAAACAAGCTGCTTAGGAAGTTGCTACCCTGATCCAACTATTTGGTCAAAAAAGACTGTGGCCACCGTTTCTGCGGATGCGGGCGGGCTACCGACAGGCCACGAACTACTCGGCCGTCATACCTGTTGGTCAATGCAAACCACAACAGGCCAGCGGACCGCACCGCAACCCCCTTCCCCTTGCCGGCAATACACGCGGTACCAACAACCAGGTCCACTCCCAACAACGACCCAAGCCCAGCCACAATCCAGGAACGCATCAGCACGACAGTTCCAATCCCTACCACCGCGCCTTCTCGGGCAAACCAAACCCACCAGACCCCTAGCTACCTAACTTGCTTCCCGTCACACACCGATCTATTCATTCCGCCCTACCTTTATTTCGTGACTACGTCACTGGGAGGGTGGGCGGGGGGGGGGGGGGGGGGTAGTGGGGGTTCTCTATATCACAAGGAGAACCAACCCACAATTCCTACCTAACTTCGACCGCTAACAGCGCGTCCCCATAATGCAAATCTGCAATAGCACATACTTCCCAATATGCAACAGCATCCGTCCCCAAATTTGCGATCGCATACATCCCCAAACTTACCAAGAATCCATTTCCCAAGCTGTAATAAAATGCATATTCAAACTTACAACGGAATTTTAATCATCTCCCTCGACTACATCAAACCGCATACATTTTTCCCAAAAACCACTTCGGGTAATTTCCTACTTAAATTATCTTTCTTGCTTGCAGTTCTAATTTCACCCGAAAATCATTCCGGCTCACTTCCTGCTTAAACTATCTCCTCGCTTGTAACCAAACAACGTTTAGTTTCCCCGAAAATCATTTCGGCTCCCATCCTACCCAATACCAATTCTCCTTACTGGTAAGTCACCAGCAAGATGCGTTGCATTTCCGCGAAACAACCATCGCAACGACCAAGACCCATATCCCTTTGTCTAACCGACAACTCATGCCCATACTTGGTTGTGTTTCCAAAACCAATTTCTCCGTGCACATAGCGACAGAGGAATCTAACTCAGCCTATACGGCAGTAATTCGCTGCAACTCAATTCTCCATAGCAACCCTTTACAAGTTCCCAGTAAGCAGAAGTGAGCTTACTTCGCTATGACTCAACTGCCACGACACGATGAATGAATTCTTGCCCTTTTACAGTCAGTCGTTACACAATCATCACCGCGGGCGCCTACGCCACAAAAGTCGAAAAATAACCAACATAGGAGTCGGGAGCAAGTTACAATCACCAGCGTGTTTTAAATTACATGCAAGATTCGAATTATTGGATTTATAGTATAGACGTTCAATAGTTTGTTTCTTGAAGTGTTGCCTCTACAACCATAACATGTCAACTAATTAAGAGCTTTACTATTGGAACAATATTCTTGATGTTACAAAGTGATTGGCCTTGTGCGATACTTGCCACTATAACCATAACATGTCAACTAATTGAGAACTTAACTATTGGAACAATATTCTTGATGTTACAAAGTGATCGGTCTTGTGCGATACTTGTCACTATACCCATTGCGTTAGTAATATATGTGCGGTATAATAACATCCATTACATCGAGTTCAAATCAATAAAAACAATTTACTACAAACCAAGGCAAGTGTTTTATTACTCTTCTTAGCGGACGAATCGTTTTGAGCAATGGTACAACCGAGCACAGCTCGGAGGGTTATTTAGTGATTCGATAAGCGCAGTACTCGAAATATTGAGGAGAAAAGTGTCGGAAGAAAGTGAACCCTTGTCCCTGCAGACATCTACTGCTGTTCCACCCGCACAACTTCACACCTGTTTTGGGGCCGAAAGGGGGGAAGGGTTAGAATTAGGGAGAGCATTCGGATTAAAATTTGGCTTGGAATAGTATTTTACTATGCTATTTATTGGCCTCTAGGAACCCGGAAGTTCACCACTGACTCGGCTGTGCCATCGCTCTCTGCCCTGTGCGCTCTTCTTCCACGCTCGACCATCTGATCCGATTTCTTCAAGGTCAAACCTAACATTGTCCTCCCATCTCCGTCGCGGCCGTCCTACCGGTCTCTTTCCCGTTCGTCTACCGCTAAGAATTCTACGCACGGTCCTATCGTTGCCCATCCTTCCCACATGTCCGGTCCACCTTAATCTTCGCGACCTGAATACTTTCAGTATTGTAGGTTTGCGGTATAGCTCTTCAAATTCGTGGTTATGGAGTTTCCTCCACTGTCCTGAATCTTCGTCATATTTACCGCCAAAGATACTCCTTAAAACTTTATTCTCGAATACGCAGTATTTCTTTTCTTCCCATTTTGTGAGAGCTCACGTTTCGCATCCGTATAGAACAATCGGCATGATTATGGCTCTATAAGCACGGAGTTTAATATTACCTGATAACAGTTTGGATTTCATCAGTTTACTGACTGCCTGTCCGCTAGTGTTGCCCGAATGCAGTCTTTTGTTAATTTCCTTCAACATTTCATTATTGGTCGTCACTATTGTTCCCATATATTTAAACTCTTTAACTTTTTCAAATATCTTGCCCAAGACGGCAATGTCATCCGCATATGCGAGGACTTGCGTGACCTCGTTCAGGTATGATCCGGTCATGTTGTCGTCTTGTACCTTTCTGATGACATACTCGAGGACAAGGTTAAAGAGACATGGTGAGAGGCCATCTCCCTGTTTTAGTCCGTCCCAGATTTCAAATGGTTCTGAGAGGTGGTTTTCTATTCCAACTCCCTCCTTATTTTCGTTCATGCAGATTTGAATGAGGGCGCCAAATGTTTCGGGACTCTCAGCTCAACTACAATATGGTAAAGTCTTTGCCTTGCGACTGAGTCGTAGGCTTTTTTGAAGTGAACCGTCTCCCCGTATTCCCACTTTTTTTCCAGCAATTACAATTGAAAATGTTTACATCGAGTGTGTGGACTAAGGAGCGTAACTTTTGCAGCTGGTTCGAAGCCACGAGCTCATGCGACTGTTTGATGGGGGTCGCATTGGTAGTCAGTATCGCGTAGTAGGACTGCAGACATTTACGCGAACATTCCCGCTGTTGGTCGTGGATGGTGAGTGATCCTGTGGCGGCATGGATATTGGGTACTGAGGAGCGTATTGTCAATTTTTTTTTTACACAAACGTGCGCACAAAAGGGGGTTTTGTAGGACCCTTAAATGTCAGAGCACAGTGCGAGCCGAAGGAGAGCAAGTGGATAAGGAAGGGAGGTATCGATGTACATTGCTCTTAAATACCTGGACATCACAACGACGTGGAAACACCTGATCAGGTAGAGTATTCCACATTTATGTGGTTCGGCAAAAGAATGACTCTTTATATTTATTTGTGCGCCTGAAGTTTACTTTCAACGTAAATTGATGCGCATTCTAAGATTGACGGGTATCGTGGGAAAATGTCTGAGGAGGCGAAACACATTGAGTAAGTTCAGTTGAGCAACGACTGTGATAATATCTATAAAAGAGAGATAGGCACGATACGATGCGCCTATGTTCTAACGATTGAATTGATTGACTAACCATATTCAATGTAAAGCTGTTTAGAATTGACTGAATTTAACCTTTTGGAAAGTTTATTCGAAGTATGCTATAAAGCATCATAAAACATTTTTCATTAAAAGAAGGAAAAGAATATAATATTGTAGCGAGCTTAGGGTTCGCTGGATTAATTATTTTAAAATAAATAAGAGCCGTTAAATCGATTTTGAATTAGTATAACACTTTATTAGTCCGTAATAACAATCGTTACTTTTTACCGTACACTTAACGTTTTCTTTATTATCGCTTCCGTAATTATCGCGTATTTTACTGCTTACTTCTCACTCGAGACGTATCGCTTGCTTCACGTTCTACTTCTTACCCCTCAGCAATCGCTTCTTTCACTTCCTACTTCATACTCCTCACTATGCTCTGTGTGCGACGTATTTATACTGTTTCAGCGTTTCGTTTCCGTCCGTTCCATTGCCTTGAATGTTCTACTGTTCCTAGTCTCCAGTTTTCCATTACTTTATAGAATATTCTAGTACTCTGTTTGGGACTCTCTAGAATATTCTAGTACTGATTGTGATATGCGTCACAATATTTACAAAATAAAATTGCAAAGGTGTCAAAATAAAATATTGAAAATGTTGCTGAATTTGCCATGGCATTATTCGACACATGAACTACATGAAAACGCTAACGTTAAACCGGTGGAGTTCCTTATTGACAAAATCAATCGAAACTTCTTCGTCAATTGTTCTTTTTCTGACAATGTTCTCGTTTACCGTCTTGCGTTATCCTAAATCACTACATATGTACTCTGCCTATGAAAATTATATCGAGGTCATTACTATATAAAATAACCGAAAGCTCGTGCAATATTAGTCTTAAGATTCAAATAAGGGTTTTTTCTTGTAGTTTTCCCTTAATTTATTATTTGTTATTCATTAAAATTGTGCTATTGTCGTTATATAGATTTAAGATTATAGTTGTAAAGGAATTGCTATCCTAAATCTCTTAAGTACTAGTTGTAAAATATACCATAAATGTAATTATTTACTAAATAAAAATTGAATTGAAAAAATTTACAAAATGGTCCAAAAAAGTTGCTTATATTGTTGTTTGTCTCACTGTGCTCCACAGCCACATTTATCTGATATTATCACTTACTCTAATTGATTACTTTGCAATATTTCCAAAATCATTATAAAAGTTCCTGAATGTTCTACGTCAGATGTAAAGGAAATTTTTTTAAATTTATCGTTATATATTTAGGGCTTCAAAGCAACCTGTCGTGGAACGCATCCCACCCGCTTCACAGCGAAAAATATCCAACCAAAACAAATTCACAAAAACACACAACTCGCCACACACCACACACCGAACGAATTACACCCCACAACACAATACACAACTCACCACACCTAATACACCATACACACAGAGCCAAATAACGACAGAAAGTCAGTTCCAACATTGCGGAGCGTTGTGTGACGGTGTGAAAAAGTGTCCGCAGTAGGCTAGGAATAGCAGCAGAATTAGCCAGACATTAAACTCCATAGACGAATAAAAAAAGCTAAATAAATAATTGAATTCGTTCTGTGGCAGTCGCAGATAAAGTCGATAATCTCCTCGTGAACGGGAACAGATCGGCAACATGGCGGAGGAAGTGCTTTTGAAGAGTCCGCCATCCTTATATAAAAAGTGTTTGCAGTGCTTTGTGTCGAGCCTGAAATATGATGTGAAAACAATGGATCGCGTGAACCAGCTGCACCTCCTGCCTCCTGGTGTGCTTAAGGACATCTATGCCGCGGTAAGTACCGTTGTTGATTTACATAAAATCAATTTGCAATTGGGTTCTTTTTTTTCGTACCTCTGCTGGTCCGAGCTGCGCCGGAAGATGCTTTGTCGTTCTTTTATATTTGGCCTGGTGAAATTTATTCCCGGTGCTGAATAGAGACGAATGTAACGTTATACATTGTTGCAGCATCAAATGGGAAAGTGAGAATCGAAAACAAAACGTCCGAAAGCCGTGGGGGGAGGCACAAGATTGCCCATGTCGGTCACACATTACACATCACACAATCAGCTGTGGTTCCATGGTAATGGCGAGTTTTCACTTTTACCTGCAGTAATGACTTTCTTATAATCCTGTTGTTTTTGTTTTGTATATTTTTGTCATGATTTTCCGCGGATGGGAGCGAGAGAAGAGAATGCCGCCCCGTAAGACTCACAGAAACATGACTGGATAATTGTAGTTACTACTCATCGTCCATCTGGCTTAATTCATTATTTGACTTGATTGTCGAAAGGAAACCGAAGACCTTCAACAGCTAGTCGAGAGAGGAATGAGAATGAACTCAACCAGCCACCAGTCGCGTATCGGACCCGGTTTCGTCTCGTGTCGTTTGCGTTTCGCATGTCTACGCGTACACAATCGCCTTTAGTATACCATTCAAAGCTGTTGATTGGATTAATTAAACCGAGTACCCTGGGTTAGTGGTGCTGTGGTCGAGCTTTGTCTCTTGGAGCCCTCAGAATCTATCGTGGTGCTTCGTCATTGGTTCCTTTGTTGTTGACTGGACCCTCAATTCTAAAAAAAACGAAAGCAAATAGTGCTGATGTTCAATCCTGATTGCATATGCATGAGAGGTCTATTTGCGGTTTACTCCATCTCTTCCTGGTACCATTTGAATCGTAGTTAGGTTTGTTTTCAACGAAATTGTGCATAAACTGTGCCTCAGTTCTATTTAAGTCGGCGAGTAGCAAAACAGTAGGAAAGGATTACATACGAGTCGATGAAGGGCATTTGCATGTCTAGTTAAGCAAGTACAGGCTAAACTGGAAATGAGACAAGCGCATGGTTGAATGCTAATGAGTCGGTTTTGTCCCCCAAATCTAGTTTTGGGGCGAGCTTAAGAAATCTCAAGTCTAGCTATTCGGCTTTATCGGAAGCATTCGTAGGACTGACTCATAGTCACCAGCCTTTACATACTCACGTGCTCGCGAGTGAAGTTTTTTAGTTCCGCACCTTGTTGTACACATGGAACCGTCCGAAAGGTGGGTCATAATTGTCCTTTCTTGTTTTGCTGTCTGTGGTTTACTCTGCGTGGTGTGATCAAAAAGTATGTGTAATTTTTAAATTCACGGGTAGTTAAATCATATTGTCACGAAAATAGTTTTACTTTGTTGACAATCTTGTACCCGACATATGTTGACATTTGCAATCAATTTAAAAAGTTACCTTATCTTGGTCTTTGTATGCTCATACGTGTCATGAGTTTTCCATTATTTCTTGATCACACCACTTTTCTAATAAAACAAAAGCGACTATTCTATTCGCCATAAAAGTCCAGTTTTTGTTTTTGACGACCGTCGACCGTTGTTTTTGACGCTTCCTTCGAATATCGTTCGCCAGTTTCAAAGTTTGTTCGCAATTTCGAAACTAGCGTCGTTCAGAGATGCCACGGCACTTCCACTTCCCCACTAATAACATAATCACAAAACCATCTGGCATCTGTTGGAATAGGACTGCGTGTCATCTGGGACGTGAACAGCGTGAAACTTACTTTTCCTTTTCTGTTGGGTGTCGCTATTTGGCTTCATTTCTGCGCCTGCGCTGTGGATTGAAAATCAACCCTGCCTTCCCCACCTGCCGCTATCATTGCATCCGATATCTTATCATTGGTACGTGCAGGAACAATTTTTTTCGAGCTACATTAGCTGGAAACTGACTGGAAGATTGGTCAGTTTTGGTCGTCAGATCGAAGGTTTCGACGACGATATGTACGCCATAGAGAGGTCTTGATATTTTTGTCGCCTGCTTAAGACCCTTCGGCGTTCACTGTAGAAAGTTTTTGTCTACATCGATCGAGTACACGAAAAGTTGGACCTAGATCTGAGGCGTTGTTTCACATTGCCCACTGAGACTGCCACATTTGTATAGCTGTTCAAATCGTTGAACGAAGTTGCTTAGCCCCGTGCTCTATTTTCCCTGACCTTACGCATGCGATCGCATAAATCGCGCACATATTATACGGGATTGTGTGGCGGTTCCCTATCCCCGAACTGTTCTCCAAGGAGAATTAGGTTATTACCGTGCGTCGACCAAAGCTGCGGAATCCTCCATGTTTTATTTTGTGCTTGTTCTCAAATCTAAGAGGTCAGGAGGTAGGGAATCGAGCAACTGGCTGTGGTTATGACACGGAGGCGCTGCTTTGAATGAGCATCGGATGTGGGTTGGAACATAATCCTGAGATTCTTGTGGCTGTCCGAGTAATGTTGTTAGCTGCTTGAAAGAGTTCACCTCGAACCATAGTCCTAGCTCTACTCTACTCCTTTTCTGTGAACACCAAAGCGCATGTCCGTCGACGCATAAAATACCTTTGTGATGCTTTCTGCTCTTACGGTTCGTAAGGATATTGCTTCTGGCCAGCGTGTGAAGCGGTCAATTATCACTAGATATATGAGTACTGTTACGGGTTAGTTACGTGGACGGCTAGCTCTCAGGGGGTCCATAAATTTCGAACTGTGTTATGGACTACATTAAAGGTGCCTGATCAAGGATATCTGAACACAGATAAGCCCAGAGGAACCACCATCACCAACATCGGCACTACAACCGGGATCCGATCTTGGCCTTATTTAGCAATTCTCTCCACCGGTATCCGGTCCATACCCGAGACTTGTTGAATTGTCCATAATAATTGGTTATTCCGGGCAAGGTTATTAGCCCAGAGGAACGCCTTCCATCTAAATCCTATCACCGATTCTATCACTGGTTCGATGTGCCGTGGTATCTGTTCTTTTCTTTCGCTCGCAAAGCTTCCTTTACCACTGATGGGGGTAAACTCCATTGTATATCCAAACGGAGAGGAACCGATTTCGAGCACTCCTTACCACTGGTGGGGGGAAGTACTCTGGGGGCCCTGAAAGGCCCGATTGGAACCGACTACTTCTTGAAATGACAAAAGTATCTTCCTATATTGGCGCAAGGCTAATAACCTTGCCCGGAAAAACAAATTAATATGGACGATTTAACAAGTCTCGGATATGGACCGGATACCGGTGGAGAGACTTGCTAAATAAGGCCAAGACCAGATCCCGGTTGTAGTGCCGATGATGATGATAATGATCTTCCTATATATAACTTATTTACAATTAAGAAACGGCCTTGCGATCCTTGGGCTCTAGAACATAATTCAAGCGCTTAAAAAAATGGAGGGAAGGCCGAGTTAAACGAGACAAGGACATCATTGTGTCTGGCTTCTAGCTGCCTTGTGGCATACATCCGTAAGAATTTTGGGCTTGGTCTCGGGATATGTGAAAAAAAGCAGGTGGGGTCTCTACTTGGATGGAGAGATGGTGGAAATGAAATAACAAACCAGTCGGTCTGGGGTGCGGTAGTAAACGCAAATTACGTCTTCGGCGTCTGATAATCTGCTCTTTGATCGGTGAATCTGTATTTGGTGCTGTCTTATAAAGTGTGCACTTGTGTATATATATAGTGTGTCAATAGTAGACCCCTTAGTATGGATCTAAGAATCCTCAATTATAGAGATCACTTATAGGGGAAGGATGCTTTCTTCAGTTTTGTAATGCAGGGGGATTCGAAGAGATCACTTATAGAGGGAGAGTTTTGTTGGGAGGCATGCTTTCTGCAGTTTTGTACTGCAGGGGGTAATGTGACGTTTGGATTTGAAGAGATCACTTATAGAGGGAGGATTTTGTTGGGAAGGATGCTTTCTTCGGTTTTGTACTTCATGGGGTATTGTGACGTTTGGATTCTAAGAGATCACTTGTAGAGGGAGGCTTTTGTTGGGTGGGATGCTTTCTTCAGTTTTGTACTTCATGGCGTATTGTGACGTTTGGATTCGAAGAGATCACTTGTAGAGGGACGATTTTGTTGTGAGGGATGCTTTCTTTAGTTTTGTAGTTCAGGGAGTACTGTGACGTTTGGATTCGAAGAGATTACTTATAGAGGGAGGATTTTGTTGGGAGGCATGCTTTCTGCAGCTTTGTACTGTTGGAGGTATTGTGACGTTTGGATTCGAAGAGATGACTTATATAGTGAGACGGTTTGTTGCGAGTTTACGGCTTATTGGTCACGTGTACACAAAAATGTCGTCCCCTAACAAAGCTGTTTTTACTCTCCCATCCATAGGGCGAGTAATATTTGAGATGTAGATACTAAATAGGATGGGACCGCAAATGGAGCCATGTGGTTACGCTTGAAGCCCATCATATCAAAACAAAGAAATCCCTCTGGTGGAACAAAGCCATTGCAACGAATTCTCATAATACGTGATATTTAGGTCCGAAAATCAGATCGTTAGAAGAACTTGTTATGTTATTTACCTGGACTTCCGGGCGTTCCCTTGGGGTCGGCCATTCTCAACTGAGGAATATTCGCTGGGGACTTCTCCTTTGGGGCGGCTTCCGGCTACTCTAGCCCGTTGGTGAACTCAGCTGGGAGTTGATCGGCCGGTGTCCACTTCTGGTCCAGGTTAAGGGCCAGATTCAAATTCAAATAAACCTTTGTCCTTTGATTGGAATACGACTCAGCGTTGTTCTGCTCGATGCAGAGCCACTTCGCAACTGGGCTGAGTTTCCTCGAGAGAGAAAGTGTTTCTCTCGTGGTGCAAACGAGGGAGAAGGATTTCGCTGGTGAGGTCCCGTGGTGGTGTGCGTGTAGTTGATCGTGAAGATCACGCTGCCTATCCATGCGGTGAAACAAAGGATAAACGAGATGCATTGTTTTACTCATGCACGAGGTCATGAGAAACGAAGCTGACAAAAAAGGGAAGATGGACAAAAGGCATTATGAGATGTGCATTGCAGCTGAATAAATAAACCGCTAGTCATCCGGGAAATGGTGCTAAAAGGAAAGATGGGACGATGGCATCATAAAAGTCTTGGGTTGATAATGCCCTTGCGTAAATAGACGCATAGCCATTAGAAAAAGATGCTAATGGTTTGGGATATCTTATACAATGAAAATTGTATATCGTATCTTGGGTCGGTGGACGAAACGAATCCCTTGTCAGAATTTGTATATGCAGGGTAATTCTTTTGTGGCAAAGCACGAAATTGGTGATTGCTTATTAGTAGGAAAACATCATGGGTTGGATATTATGCATGTTTACACGCGAAGGAATTCGGTTTATGGCACATGACGCTAGATGCGGCATTTGCTTTTGTCCCTTGGACAAAGGGTCTGCTAGATATGTGCATGTGGGAAGATTAGGGTGCACGTGAGGGATAAAATTGCATGGCAAACAATGGTGCCGGAATAGTTTTCCTACTTATGATACATGTATGCAGATGAATTATTTTCCAGCGAATTCCACTGGTGCATTGGATGTGTAAACAGAATCTTTCAGGTATTTTCATGAAATGCGTTGAAAGCATTAATGTCCTTGAGAACCGAAACGTTTTCAGGTGCCAATGCGATTGCATTGGCGGGAAACAATGGGAGTTGGGTTGTAGTTATGGGGGTAAGTAGGCAGTGGGGTTTGGCAAAACCGCCATACATCCCCCAAGCGCGATCTTCACATAAAAAACGTTATGGTGACAATTTGGTGGGCATCGAAAGGACCAATCCACTTTTCAGTTCTTCAACCAGGAGAAACGATAAACGCATCAAATATTGTGAGGAAATCGACATATTTCATGCCAAATTGGGTGAAAAGCAACCTGCGTTGGTCAGTAGGCACCGCCCGATCCTTTTGCATGAGAATGCTAGACCCCATACCTCACAAGTAACGGTGCGAAAACTGTTGCAGCTAGGATTTGAAATTCTTCCGCATCCACCATACTCTCCTGACATTTCCCCCACGGACTACCATCTTTTCCGCAACCTGGATTCATTTTGCTGACAGAAGGTCTTCCGGAACCGAGTTGAGGTCATAAAAGCCTTTGAAGATTTCATTGCCTCAAAAAGTCAGCACTTCTACGAAAAAGGAATATTTGACCTTATATCACGTTGGAAGAATGTCATAGATGCCAACGGATCCTATTTTGATTGAATAAAAATTTACGGAAAAATAATATTGGCTTTCAAATTTTTACTATAAAATCGGACGTTTCATGTGGAACAACCCAATACCAAGGGAACCGGAAAAAAACGTATGCATACCCCTAGTACATGCGTTGCCAGGTCTGTTGTGATTTTCCCATAGATGGAGGAGAACTTTCGGCGGGTTGCCTTTCGTGTTTGCACAAGTAGTACCTGAGGGGGCTAAAGGCCTGTTTTCCAGGTTAAGGTTAGAATGAACGGATTCGATGTTTTTCCAGTAAAGATATGGTTTATGGATGTTTTTCCAGTAGAGAGATCGGCGAGCAATCTGTGGCAATATGTGTTTCATGAAGCTCTTATAATATTGCCTGTTGTAATGTTGATGATTCTACCACGCTTCCTCTAGAAATTACAACATTCTTTACGATATCGTCGAGGTCGGTTGTACTACATGATTTTTGGGTCAAGTACAAAAACGTCCGCTGTCAATTGATTATTCCTACCACACTTAGCCCATCAGGCGTGACGGTCTCTTGCAGAGCATGCATTTGTGCGTGTCACCAAGCTATGACGGATATAGTCGTCAAAGGAATAATTTTCGCTGTTGAAATAGAGTCGAAAGACTGTTTTATTTAAATTAATCATGTTATCACTAATATTTACACAGTCGATTGACATAAACATATAATATTATATATTAGATAAATAATAAACGAAAAATCTAGGGAAAAATCAAATATCTATAAAAGATAAATATTTATACTGTCCTGTCTTGTGGTATTCACGAAAATAAGGTCATATAGTGGCACTTTCCGCGTCGGAAACCAATACCACGATTCTTTTCCCTTTTAATAGATTGCATCCTTTGGCGAATGATTGTTTGTTGTTGAACTATCTGATATATAAATGGGCAAATGTTACCCGCTCAAGCGTGAAACATTAGATATGTTTGGTCGAGATTGTGCTGATTTTTGCGAGTCGATGCGGATACGTACCAAGTGTACGCTAATAAAAGGTCTGCCAACGTTACACCATTTATATATATATTACGAATGAATTTAAACACATATCTAGAAGGTGCAGAAGTAATTATATTTAGTCATTTCTCTAGTCATTCCCGCGCTGTGGAATATTCAGCCTTTAGTTTTTTCTTTGCTGTTGAATACGTGTTTCTATTATTCCTGCGGTACAAAGTTGTAAAAGGCACTTGTTGACGTCCGGCGCCGTGCTTCCTCGGATGAGGGAAGAGCGGGGACCTTTTATTATTCCTTTATTTAATCTTCTTTCATCAATTCGCGTTTTGTTTGATTTCAATTCTTGATATAAAGTTGTCCGTTTTTGAATTGAAAAATTGTTTGCTTATGTGGGCGGTTTCTATAGTTTCTTTTCTTTTATTGTGTGTTACTTTGTTTATTTTTATTACAGCTTCTCCTTTTTTTTAAATAACAAAACTCACACTAAAACTTACAATTCAATTGCTAACTCAAACAATTCTTCCACTGTAATCTCCAACTAGAACTCTCAAACTAAACTTCTTCTTCCAACTGCCAAAACTAAACTCTACTAACTTCCAATCTCAACTGATTTTACAAATGAATTTTTTCTCTACTTATAGAACATTATGTTCTAATTTACTGGAAATTATAACATGAACAAAACAAATTTTAACAAAGTATTCCTTTAGTTTCTGTGACTTTTAAATTGAATAAAATTTGAACGAAAATCAAAGTGCTCTGTTTTGAAATAAAAAGGGGCAAGTTATGAAAAGGGGCATGTTATTAAGTGTGCTGTAACTGGCAATATTGTGAATTTTTATGAATGGTATGTATTAAGTGAGAATGTAATATATGTTAAGGGAAGTTTTTAAGGATGTGTAAGGAGATTCAGTGTTAAATTTAATAAAGGGTAGTATTCTGGAATACAACACACTGATTTTAGTGTTGTAAACGTAATTTATTGTTTATAAACTTTTTTATTATAAATCTCTGCAGAAGAGATGATAACATTATGGCATACGAGTGATTGTGTGTGCGCAGATGCAACTGACTGTGGAGTTCTGGCAGTTGATAGATCAATTTTATTAATCATTCTTGTAAACATGTGAGAAGTTACGGAACTTGGGCATAGTTGTGGAAATGTCTATTCTTGCGTCTGTCAAGCCACAGGAGATGTTTTGTACTAAATGCTCAAGTTTTGTGTGAAAAAAGTAATTATTGCTGCGATGTTTTAGTGGATTCTAAAAAATATTAGTCTGCAAAAAATGTCGTGGCGCATTTTTTCAAGACATTCACGTATTGTACTATAGGGTGAATCAGGGTATGCACTGGGGAATGCGTTGTGTAAATCTCTTACCCTCATAACCACTGAGAAGAGCAACTATTCAAAAAATAATAATAATAATAATAACTATTTGACTATTATTACTATTTATTGGCCTGTAGGAACCCGAGAGTTCATTACCTCACTGACTCGTCTACGACTTCTTATTGTCGAGTCTGTGCTTTCTTGATGAATTCTTCCCTTATGGTAGTGTCGACTAATCACATATACGCGTACCGGGTTTTTTGTATGTTTGTTGTGTTTATAGTTTTCATTCATTTTTGGGGTGTCAAATGGTCCGCCATTACAGAGCCCCATTTTGATATGGTAAGGTCGATTTACGCCGTCATAATATAGTCGGTAAAGCTCTGGGTGCTGATTTGGTGGGTATAGGAACGTGAGGATGAGTGAATATGTTTACGGGAAAAGGTTATAGATTAATTTTTTTTTTTTTGCGAAAATGTTCAACTTATGTTTGTTTATCATTATCATCATCGGCACCGGGTTGAAAGGAGAGACTGCCCTGTACGCCGTTCCATGAATTGGAGGTAACAGCCAAGAAAGTTGGAGTAGTCAGTGTTGATATTTTGAATTAAAGTTTTTATAGCTTACCTCCTTATGTGGTGATCCTCCTTTGGGGAGATCCGATCGTCTTCTCGAGTTCAGTATTGAAAGGCGATTTCTTTCTTTGTTGCCAATTCATTTTTTTGTTTTATTATTTTATAATTTGGTTGATTGGCGGCCACCGCTTTGCCCTTCGGAATCTTACTGATCCCGAAATTGAAATTGGTCGCCCTTTTATTTTATTTTGAGTTGAGAATTGTCAACTATTTTAGTGTAAAAATTCCAAGAAGCACACACAAGATTTCGTGTGCTTCAACTGGAATTGTGTTCTAGGAATTGTTTAAGGATTTATTTGAATGGGTTCTTGGAAGGGGAATCATGAAATGCGTTTTGAATTAAGCATTTTATGATGTCAGGATTTTAGGAATGAAATCAATGTGCGACGAATTAACTTTTGGTTTAATTCGTCGCTCATGTGATTCAATTTGGAATTTGGATGTAGGTTAATGGGAAATTGAATCAATGTGCGACAAACTAACTTTTGGTTTAATTTATCGCTCATGTGATTCAATATGGGATTTGGATGTGGGTTAATGATGATATTGGGGATTTGGATGGGAGTAGTGATTTAGGATCGCTACGATTCCGAGAGAAGATGATCCATAACATTCCTTTTATTACGCAGGGAGCGAAGCTTGTGATTGTACCATGGAGGGGAAGAGTTTGATGTTCTTTGTAGGGAACAAACAGGGAAATAGAGTACAGGATTTCGGTATATAAGTGGGTGATGGCATCCTTAACGGGTAGGTGATTGTAGTTGAACGAAAGCCGTTGATGGCGAAAGGTAGTCGTTGATGAGACGAAAATTAGCTTTATGGAAATCGTAGGCGTAGTGATTGGGAGCGGAGTCGGGTGTCGGCGAAGGGGGTGGGGTGGGGGGGGGGGGGGGGGGGGGTCTATAGGGACTGGGTGAGACAGATGTATTGATAGGATTTATAGAGGAAAGGCCTCCTTTGATCTTCCTCTGTTGAATGTTTATACCTTGAGTTGAGAATTCGTCAGGGCACATAAACCCGTGACGTGATGAGTTGAGAATTCGCCAGGGCACATAAACCCGTGATGTGATTTTATAATTGGGGCCTAGGCTCCTTAACCTATGCGTTCTGAAAAGGATGAGTTGGTGATCCAACAACCATCAAAATACAAAAGTTGTGTTGATGCTGAAAAAGATAAGTTGATGATCCAACGACAAACAATTGTGTTGATGTTCACCGGTCGAGCAGTGAAAGAAGAATCATGTTTATTTCTTTTTTTTTTTTTTTCTTCAAAACTGTATTTATTAGCCATAATTAGAATTCGTACATTTAAGTAATACAGTGACTTAAAATTAATTTTGTAACAATTGCTTACATGTAATTATTATAATAATATATATATTTTCCAAACAATATTTTATGAGATATAAGATAGATGCGTGTTTATAAATTTAGTGGTATTATCTTCCTGGAAAAGGTCAGAAAACCAGGAATTTGTTTTTTCAACTTTACTTAGTCTAAACTTAATCCTAATTATATAAATAACTTAACCTAATTTAGCCTGATTTCAGTATGATTTTCATAAAGCCATAAAACAAAGTTTTATAATTAATGGGATATATGTTATGAATTAAAGGATGTGGAATGAGGTCAGTTATGGGTTAGAGGTAGAGTATTTCTCTCCGGTTGTTCGTTGGAAAAGCGTAGGATGTTGGAAAATGGTTGGACGTTACAGTATTTGAACTGGTTAGGGGTAACTTCGGTGTTGTGGTATATGATCTCATTTGAATCATTTACCAGTCTGCCTGAGGCGAAGATACCTCTGGTGTGGAGACAGTTGGGGTAGTTAGTTCGGATATCTAGAGGGTTCTCTAAGAGCGAGGTTATTATGGGATTGGGATTATTTTGTAGGTTTTCGATAAATTTGATAGACAGTTCGAGGAATCGTCTATCGAGGCGCTCGATACCAGCGGTATTGTAGAGTTCGACGTTATTATACTACTTATAGGATTTAGGACGACGATGTAACCCAGAGACATACCTAAAGCATTTTCTTTCGAATACTCGTAATTTCTCCATTTGGGAGGGAGTGATATGGTACCACAATGGGCACGCGTACGTGAGTGTGGGCCTGATAATTTGTTTGTAAATGAGCAGTTTGACTTTGTGCGAGAGACTATTAGGTTTCCACATTACTCTTCTACAGAGATTAAGCTGAATTGTGGCTTTTTGAAGGGAATTTTTAATGTGGGAGGAAAAAGACCAGTTATTAGAAAAAGTTATTCCCAGATATTTTTGGGTTTTGGAGGGTTTTATCAGAGTGTTGTTCAGTTGAATCTTAATTTTGTTGTGGCAGCGTCTAGTGTTGTTTGTACAGTGCTCGTTTTTGCCCTTGAACACTATGAGCTGCGTTTTATTTAGATTAAGGTGGATTTTCCACTTATTAAAGTATGTTGATAGGTTAGGGAGGAAGTTGTTAATGCGGTTTCTTGCAGCCTTAACAAATTTGCTGCTAGAGTATCATCAGCATAATTCAGCATCACAACATTAGGAGATACGGGTTGAGGAATATCTGAGGTATATAACAGATATAAAATTGGCCCTAAAATGGAGCCTTGGGGAACACCCGCGGTTATGGTGTGGGTTCCTGAGACAGAAGAATTTATTCTCACAACGAATTTTCTGGCAGAAAGATATGAGGCTAAGAGCTTTGTTGTGTGAGAGTTTAGATTAAATATGGAGTGCAGTTTGTACAGAAGCCCTGAGATCCAGACGCAATCAAACGCCTTAGAAATATCGAGAGATATACACACAGTAGGGCTTTGGTTTTGGAGACCAGTTGTAACATCGTGTGTGAGTTTTAGTAGAGCATGACATGTGGATTGTCGCTTACGAAATCCGAACTGACAGTTAGGGATGAGGGCGTTCTCATTGGCAAATGAGAGAAGATTTTGGTAGATCTTGCGTTCCAGTATCTTGCTTAGTGTACTTAATAGGGATATTGGACGATAATTGCAAGGGCTATTACTACTACCGGGCTTCTTAATAGGAATTACTACCGCAGTTTTCCAGTTCTCTGGGAAGTGCGATGCATTAATTATATGATTAAGAAGAATGAGGATGGGAAGTAGATTCGGTGGGCGTAGCCTTTTAAATAGAAGACGTGGGATTCCATCTAATCCAGTTGACTTTTTGTTATTTCCTGATCTTACGATCTCGGATAATTCGTCCGCAGTTAGAAAATTTGTAGTGTCTAAGGGGTGTGAAGCTATGTTTGTGTTGTTGAATTCACCGATGAAAGAAGTAAAAGATGTGAATAATCTGTTTGAGATGTATTCGTTTACTGTGTTCTCGAAGCCAGGAGTTGAGAGAGAATTATTTTGCTCATGGATCTTTGCAAAGTGTTCTGCGAGGCAATTTGCTATGTCCGAATCGGACTGGGCAATATTATTGCTGATCGGGTTAATGAGATGGTCAATTCGGGATTTGGCATGTTTATTTCAAAATTGTTTTGCCTTATATACCAAATCTTAATCTAACAAATTCTCGTTATTTTTTGTACAAACATTCTTTCCTACAATAAAACTATAAAACTATTCAGACGACCATATGGTGATGGGCATCATCTTTACAACAGACATAACATTTTCTTAATTACTTAAATCCTTTGTCTATTTCATGCATCAATAAAAATCGATACAGCCGAGGCTGCATCCAGGAAAAACCCTTAATGGAGTATTCTTTTGCATGCATCATAAAATGTGTGTACCGAGGTCATGTCATGGGAACGGGAATTATCTGCTAAGAGAGGAATGTCATAAAAAATAGTATCTCGTGAAGTACTACGCAATAACTCATAAATACAATTTTATGATCGCGTAATGATGTCCGCTGTTTTTATTGATGCATGAAACGAACTTATCTATAATTGAATAAAAATACGCTTAAATTAACAGAGGTCAAGCTGCCTACCCAAGAGGTTTCGAACGTTGGTCATCTGACAATCTGACAGAGACAAGAATTATCTAGTCGATCAATGAAGAGGGGGGCTCACCCCCTTCAAGAACGCAAAAACTTGTTGAAGGCGATCTCACTTTTTTTTTTTTTTTTTTTTTACACAAACGCGCGCACAAAAGGGAATTTTCTAGTACCCTTAAATGTCAGAGCACAGTGCGAATGGAAGGAGAGGAAGTGGTGATAACGTTCTGGAGTGAACGAAGTGGCCGAGAGCTTTTAGGTCATTCAACACTTTATGACGGTATGAATTGAAAGTTACGTGGAATTTTACCTACAATTTGTGGAGGCTGGGAACGTTAGTGGGTAAATCTTCCTGTTGAATAGTGAATTTGACGCTGGTTTTGGTTTTGCCTTTATAGCAGACAGAATTAGATTTGTGGTGGAGATACGCTAGAAAGAGACGAATATTACTAAGAATATACTAAGGTATGAAACGAGTTTTCCTCTTCTCTTGAACAGCGATTTAATTTTTTTTATATTTTATTTTTTAACGTCTTCCTCGGCCGTCTATCGCTCCTTAGTCTAATTTGCCAAAGCTTCAACTTCACATATGGCAATAGATATTACAAGTTCGCTACTCAACTAATTCATTTTTACATTTTTTTATTTTCTTTTTATAATCTTAGTTTCTAAATTACATGCTAGACAAAAAATGCTTAAATTCTAACTTAATTATCTTATATTATAACTTACTGGTCCTTCGCAGACGTTTTAAGCTAAACATTACATAACTATTGTATAATTTGCCTTTCGGCGACAGAACTTTGTTTGTGACTGTACTTATGTTTATTTGAATGACACAGAAAAATTTGGAAAAATTTGTGTCGAATTTTTTTTGGTTTTTTTTTTTCTTAAAATTTAACCTACTTTTTATAATTTGCAGACGTTGTTCGTTCGTGTATTTAACCATGATGAAAATGTTGAGTTTACTGAATAAATTGACAGTGGCACTTCGGTGATTAGTGAAAGGGTGCGTTCATAAATTAAATTCAAAGTTCTTAAGTCCCTATTGTATAACCCTATACTACCCTAATCCTAGAAAAGCAAAGTCTGTTGACGCTGTGGGAGATAGCCCTATTACAGCGCAAGAGCTCTTCTTCGGTGCGAGTTACTTCTCGGTCGTAGCACAATCGCCCGTCTACGGATGATATACTTATATGATAGATCAGCGGAATTCCGGATCTATCCTGTATAGGCCCTTTCATGTCCAAATCAAGGAACGCCTCTGGTGGAACAAAACCGTTGCGACGCACGTTCTCATAGTACAGGGTATTACTACTCAACTAAACTTGGTAAATGCATTTCATCCCCCGATACTTCTTGGTTACTAAGTGCGTAAGAGTCCATCTTTTAAATCAACTTCCGAATACAAATAAAAATGATTCTTTAGCCGAATCGAACATGGAATGTAATACGAATATGGAATGTAGGTTGCCATGTTTGAACAAATTCCTTGCCGTTCGAGTATCTAGGCTTTCAAGACCAATATATAGTACATCGATACCTTTTTTCCTTTTCATCCCGATCTTCTTTCGTTCGCATTGCCATTTGATATTTCAGAGTTCTTCAATATCCCCTTTTTTTTGGGCCCATTGTTGTAAACAAAAGCACCGACTGGGTTTTCCTTCACAGGAAAATTGCCAATACTGATAGAATTAAAAAACCGTTAAAGGTAAGATGATAATGTCCCTAATTGTTGTATATAATCCGCAAAAAAACTGTCTACCGAAAGATAATTTGATTAAACCGTGGCTGTGTCCGAAGATTACAATCCTAGCGAAGAGAGTTTATCATGGGTTGTAAATTACACACCGGAAAATTGGTCCTAAAAATGAACATCACCAAACGGTGGAAACCAACCACTACTTCTAGAAGGATGTTTGGACATAAAGGCGGCGGAAATCCTGGGTAAGGGTATGAAATACGTCCGAAACCGATGAACGTGCTTGGGGTAGGAATCTATAGAATAGTTTTCCTTGGGAATGGTACGATAGAATGATCGTTACTCGACTGAGCTTAGTGAAAAGATTTTCCCTCTGCAAACATTTACTCGACATACCCATAAACCGAAGAGTGCGTATCAGTTCACATTGATAGTTAATTTCAAGGCTGCCGATAAACACTCGCAATCATTGTTTCGCTGAATCGCATTAATGTTGAATACTTGTCTATTCATGTATTTCCCCGTCTTTCATCAAGCATTCAAATCGAATGCACATCGATACCATCTTTCCTTATATTCTTCCTCTTTTTTCGCTCGGATCCATGCCCTAGTTTGACGTAGGATACCTCAATGTCTCCTTTGTCCGCGTCCTTTGTATAAAAAAAAAAACGGTCAATGTCATGTCTTTTGAAAGGTTTTTATGTTCCAATTCGATTTTGTTTGACCGCCGTAATATTAATAATTATAATAAAATCATAACACGTTGCAAAACTTGAAAGTCAAAATCTACAATATTTGAAAACATCTTATTCAATAAGAAGAAGTTACATCGTGAAGAGAATCACGTACACACGAAGTCTGCAAAGTGAATTGCAGCGGTCAACGTTCTGGAACACAGTAATTATAGCTTCTCCTCATTTACTTTCCACTGTTGGCGCATACTACGTAATCTTAACCTACATTATCACGATAAGTTTGGAAGACAGTTTTTGGGTAGTAACAAGTATTAATCGCACTTTCATTTTATTTATATCGTATTAAGTCATTTGCTAACATCCGAGATCACGAACACGGTTACCTGCCAAATACAACAACGTTAGGGTCGATGGCTGTTTGACCCCTTAGAAAAATCTTTTTAAAACGCCCCATTTCATTAGTCGATTTGATATACTGGCCGGTAATGAACATATTTCTCCGCAACCGGCAAATGATTTATGTTATGTGTTTGGGTATAATGAGCTTGCCACCGATTCTAATTTTATGAACCAATGTTTTAAATCTCATGTTATTTCGATCGCCTTCTTGGCAAATTAATTGGTAGACGGGAAATAAATGTTCACTTCAGGTAAAGACTTTAGCCGAAAACCCTAACAACGGTTTGTTGTTTATTTGATTCAGAATGCAAAGGTCTTTTGGAGTAAAACCGGATTGGACAACATGTGAGAGTGAGTTGGCCAAACAGTGTTTGGTCCACAAATGATGGGAGTCTTTTTCGGGGAATGTGTGAACTGTATGCCACGGCCAAGGTTAGATTGCTAAGCAATGAGGTGTTGATGAACTAATCTTTAAACAATGACTGCATTTGATATTAAAGGTGGATTTCATTAATGGGGGATACTAAAGAGGTGTGAGAAACAATGTTTGGGCATTTAATGTACTTTTCATACTCATGTGAACCTAACTTCTTAGTACTGCAGAAACACAAAGACATGGTAAATTGGTGGCACGTGTCTTGAGGTCGGTAGAAAGGTAAACATCTTCAAAATGTGCTTCTGAAACTATTCAGATGTAAGCTGAACTTTTTTCGACTAAAATCACTTTCTGCGTCCGCATATTTCTGGTTATTCCCTGGCGAATTTTGTCTAGATTGCGGGGCGGAATGGTATCCATCACTAATCCCCTGGTCTTTTAGATCGATCGAGATGTAAAGGGTTTTCTTTAATGGACTCCGACAAGGGGACGGTCTCGCCTGCCTCCTCCTCAACCTGGCGTTGGAGAAAGCAATCCGTGACTCTGGCGTTACAACTAGAGGGACTATTGTCATGTTTTGAAAATTAAATAATGAGTATCCCAAAGAGGACGTGATGGTAGAAATGTCAGTAATTGTCATTTGTTTTTAGTATAGTCTGACGATTCATCATGAGAAAATACACACCAACAATATTTGGTTATTATTCAAAAATGTTATAAAAACAATTGTTCCTTTGTTCAAACTCAACATGATCTTTTTCCTGAATAGGGAATCAAACATATGGTCCCTATTGGGAGATCCATTTTACTGACTAAACCCACCAACCATCAGCGGTTTTTTTACACTAACGCGAGCACAAAAGGGGATTTTGAAGTACCCTTAAATGTCATGAGCACAGCGCGAGCGGGTGGAGAGGAAGTGGACAAGGAAAGGAGGCATCGATGTATATTGCCCTTGAATGCGTGGACATTACAACAATGAGGAAACCTTTGATCAGGTAGAGCATCCCACTTTCGTGTGGTTCGGCTAAAGAATGACTATTATTTACTGTTTTGAATAAATGAATGAATGAAGTGAGTGCCAGAACCCTCAGGTTATATCGCTTAGTACAAGTGGTATAAACTTATAAATAGACTTACGAACTAATTTAAAAACGATAGCATGTGGGTTGGGGGTGGGGGACTAACTTTAAAGTAACTTAAAAACTGGAATGGGGAACTAAACAATGATGGATAGAATAATAGTCTAGGTGGTAGGAGGCGAGAATAAGCTATAGGGCGTGAGTATGAGTGCAGGAGAGCGTAGGCGGTGAGCGGGGTGGGGTAAGAGAGGAGACGACGTTTGAGAGCGGGGGAGGTGAGATTGAAGTTATAGAACGCGGGGTGAGAGTTTGCCTACCCCTGCATTCGCGAAATGGGTTTCTGGCGGTTCCACTAAACGCCACTACTCACCTTCCCAAATTACCTAAAAGCTTCCAGTCCTGAAACTGCTATGGGGGTTCTTAAAGCTCACCGGAAGAACCCCCCCATATTCGCATCTCAATCATCAGCATACCTGAAACATTTCCTTTCTCAAGGACATTTAATGCATTCAACGCATTATCTGAAAATCCATAAGAAGAATTCTCACTGCATTCACGCATTTAATGCGTTATTCAAATTCCCTGTAAAGAATTCTTCACATCATACGGCATCATAAATCCCAAACCATTCGGCACCCTTTGTCATCGTTAAAATGCTATGTCGGACAGCATGTTTATACAGCTGCAATAAACCGATCCGCGATTCGTTTGTCCAATCGACAAACAATTACCGCATCCCAAGCATTATCATCGAAACCGAATCCTCTAGCATTTCCTAGTACAAACAAGAACTCTGTTCCTACTGCAGTCAGATATGCCATAAACATTTAAAACCCATTAGCACCTTTTCCTAATGGCGATACGTCTATTAACGCAACTGCACCACTCATCCATGACTGTAATGATGCCCCTATTTGCTTTTAGCACCGTTTCCCGGATGACTAGCGGCTTATTTATTCAGCTGCAATACACATCTCATAATGCCTTTTGTCCATCTTCCCTTTTTTGTCAGCTTCGTTTCCCATGACCTCGTGCATGAGCAAACCAATGCTCTCGTTTATCCTTTGTTTCACCACATGGATAGTCAGCGTGATCTTCACGATCAACTACACGCACACCACCACAGGACCTCACCAGCGAAATCCTTCTCCTTCGTTTTCACCACAAGAGAAACACTTTCTCTCGAGGAAACTCACCCCATTAGCGAATGTATATCGCTGAGTCTTTTTCCATTACCCCACCGAGCCGGTCGGGTCTCCACTCCGCCCCCGTAGCACTGCGGGACGTGGATATAACCGGAGTCGAGTTCTATACACGGTGGATGCGTTGTGTAAATCAAGTCTATATAATTCGAACAAAAGTAATTAATCAATTAATCAAAAAAAAAGTAACTATTGTTTTTAATAAAGAAACCTATTAATGAATAAACAAAATAGTGCGTTTTATTGTTCCTGTGCTGTGTCCGCTCGGTTGCAAGGATAAAACATTGTTTTGTGATTCTGGATTTTCAGTGAACGTTTTACGGCGGAACAATTAGTTGTGGGGACGGAGTAGAACCCTGCGCCCATGCCGGCGCCACGACTTCGCCCCCACACTCGCATAACCCCATTGTTTCGCTAATGCAATTGCATTAGCACCTACACGCATTCCACCCACAAGGGCATTCTCTATGCATCAAGGTTATCTAATGCATAACCTAAAGGTTCCTGTAAAAGAGTTCTTACATTTCATGCATTCAATGCACTGTCAAAATTCCTGAAAAGAATTCTTTATAGGCCAAGCACCATTTTCCTGAAAGGAAGCAATCCGGTTCACATATACTGTAACCACATAATCAGAGAATATTATCTTTGTGTCGCTATTCCCAGCCTCACCATGTGTACAACAATGTTCTTACATACACATTGGCTGGCGATCCCTTTCTCCAACGACCAAAGCAACGTCGGCCAGCTTGTTTGTTCAGCTGCAATATACTCGACCACGATCCCTTGTCTAACGACAAGCCATTGCCGGTAATAGATGCGATACACATTTTCCATTGTGTAAATAGCAAAATCCATTAACACCATTTCCCTGATGACCGGCGGTTTGTTTATACAACGGCAATGCACATCACCATTAGCGATGCCCTTTGTCGTTTCAATTTTTCAGTACGTTTCCATGGCCTTCGTACCATCGATAAACAATATGATCTGCACGATCACACACACACGCACCACTGCATACCAGAGATCGCCGTCCATTGGTCACTGGAATAAAGGAAAGATTTCATTTCATTTCATGCCACACCCTAAAGAGACATTTTTTCTCTCTTCATCCGATCTCACCATCGAATTGGGGGTTGGATCAAGAGTCAGATCCTAACCTGCAGTTGAGTCGTTTTCCATCAGCCGACCGAGCCGGTCGGTTTTCCACCTCCGCTCCTGTAGCGCTGCGGGACGCGTACATACCCGGAGTCATAAGTCAACCGCAAGTCAATAGTGTTGTGTCATAAAGTATATATATTATTGTGAAAAGTTTAACCACGGATTAACTCTAAATCTAAGACCGCAATAAGACATAATTGCTCTAATATTCCATTTTTACTAATGTTTTGTTGATGTGATGCGTTTTGTGCGGAATTCAAGTGCCTAAAATCTAGAAAAGTAATAAAAGTAAATATATCAACAATCATGAAATTCGAGTGTACATTCAGCGTTGAATTTGTTTTACCAACTACCTTAAGTAAAAATCTGAACCTTAATAAATAGAACCAAATACAAAGAACAGTTTATAAACAATAAAATCAATAATACGAATGATTCATTTGTTTTTCTTTCTTCTGGATGTTTATCTTTCATCCTTTTCCGTTTGTGTTAGTGATGATGTGGGTTGGTAGTAGAACCCGCGCCCATGCAGGCGCCACGACTCCCTGCCCCACAGGTTCATTAGAGCCATAAGACGTGTGATGGGCAGGCAAATAGAAGATACGAGGGTTTCGTAGGTTTCGGGGATTAGTGGAAAATGTAATGGGGGAGAGCAGGCTTGGGCAGTTGTTTGAACCTGAGAGTAGACGGTGGATGTAGAGGATGTCGGCATGAATTCTGCGATCTTCAAGTGTGTTAAGGTTAAATATGTGAAGACGGCTCGTGTATGGGGGTAGAATCAGAGGATTATCCCAATTCAATCCTCGGAGGGCAAAACGCAAAAACCGACGTTGCACGCTTTCGACCCTGCGAATATGGGACGAGTAGTGAGGAGACCAAACCTGACTAGCATATTTAAGAAGGGGACGGACAAAGGCTATATGAAGCGACCGGGAAACGTAGGGATTAGAGAATTCTTTCGACCAGCGTTTCACAAAACCAAGGACGGAGTTGGCCTTGAGAATAATGTCATTAATATGTGGGATGAAGTTAAGCTCCCTATCACATAAGATGATAAGGTCACGAATCGATTGTACAGGTGATGTCTGTTGGTTGAGTAAGACATAGGAACATAGCGGGGAGGGGGATCGTTTACGGGAGAACGTGATTGAGTGACATTTAGTAATATTTAGTCCGAGGCTGTTGTTTCGGCACCAAGTTGAAAAGTTGTCGAGATCCATTTGAAGAAGTGAGGACTCGACAGAAGAGTGTATCGTTTTGAAGAGTTTAGTGTCGTCCACATATACAGAGATGGAGGAGTGCTTGATACTGGAGTCTATATCATTAATAGTAAGAATGATAGGAGAGGTCCAACATGACTGCCGTGGGGAACCTCTGACGTGGGAAGAAAAGGATTGGAGATGGTGGAACTAAATCTGACACGGTAGGTTCGATCGTTAAGGAAGAAATCCACTTAATCAGTAGGGGTTCGAAGCCAAGGGAGGATTGTGGGGTACGAAGTCGTGGCACCGGCACGGGTGCGAGTTCTTCTTCGTCCCACTTCTTCCACTAAATGCTCCGCCGATTAATAAATTGCAAATTGTCAAAGGGACAACGCAAGAGTCACTGAGGTGAGGTGTGATTTTCTTTTCAATTAAAAGGAAAACGCGTATTTTAATTCTAGTTTTATTTATGAACGGAGAACTTGAAAGAAAATATTTTAATGCACAAGTAATAAGGCTTATACCTTGTAAATTATTTAATATAGGTAAATTTTAACCGACTTCAACTTTTAAATCAATTTAAATTCCTTATGCTTAATCCGCACTGTTAATTCAATTTATTAGGACACGACACTCGCCACGAATCGGGGAATATTTTGTTACGCTTCTCCGCTGCCGGCGGAGAGCGGGAGTGCTGCGCATGCGACCAGCGTGGTCGACGGATGGAATAAGACTCCCCGATATCCTCTCCAATAAGGATATCGTTTTTACCTACCACCAGGGAAAGGTAAAGTCTCTCTTGGTGGTATAGGAACCAGATCTTGTAATAAAGGTCATGGTGGTATGTGTGGGATCGTTCAGATCGATGGTATTCACACGTGCAGTGGAACAACGAAACAGGCAGGCGGCAAAGACAATAGGGAAAAATGACCAAATGCGTCGTTGGTAATGCGGGTCATTGTTTACACGATGCCTCGTCGCTATTTTCGACGTTGGGAGAAAAAGGTGCTAAAAGCAAATTGGATGTTTATGGCATCTCTGGCTGCAGTAGAAACCGGGTTCATATTTGCATTAGGAAATGCTGGAGAATTTGGTTTCGGCGTCTGTTGCGCTAATTATATGCAGCTGCTTGGGTTGTTTATTGATAAGACAAACAAAAAAGGTTGCCAGGCAATGTGTATGAAAAGGTACATGACGCGGCTGGGAAAATAGACGGCGCAATATTTATGGCCCCTGTCATGACGGTTACAATGAATGCAATCCGAATTATTTTGTTTACAGGAATTTGTCTGGTACCGAATTGGTTTAGAATACCAGATAAGCAAAGAAAGAAATCTTACGGAAATTGTATGCGAAGGGATGCATGAAAAGGTAAGTTTTCTTTATAGGGATTTTAAGATTATAGATGGTGATCTATATAATGCGTGAAGCATTTACAGGTACTAATACTGTTGCATTAGCAAACTTAAGAGAGTTGGGTAGTAGTTATGGGTTTTTTTTTCAGGTAAGTAGACCATAGGGTTTGGCGGAACCACTACAGGATAACTTAAAGAGGATGAGATTGTGGGAAATTTTGTCAAAGGCATTGCTGAAATCGGTTGTGATTACAACGACTACGTTGCCGTTCTCCAAGGCACGGAGAACGTAGGATGAGAATTCAACTAGATTGGTGATGGTCGACCTACCCATATGGAAACCGTGCTGGTTAGGTGAGATGCTGGATTTGTAGCGAAAACATAATGCGTTGTAAAGAATGCCTTCGAACAATTTTGGAATTTGTGACAGTTTGGCGATGGGACGGTAACTACTAATATCGTTTTTAGGTCTATTTTATGTATGGAGGTGACAAAAGAGGATTTCCAAATACTTCGGAAGACACCTTGCGGAAGAGATAGATTGAAGATCTTTGATAGCGGAAGAGAAAGAGAAGAGGAACATTTGTTTAAAAGGACAGCCGGAAGTCCATCTGATCCAGGGCTGAACTCGTTTTTAAGCAAGTTTAAATTTTCTTTAACTAGGTGGTGCTGAATAATTTGAGATGTGAAGAGGCCAAGGCAGATTTCGGGCAGGTCTTTGAAGTAAAACGGGTTAGGTTCGAAAGAGTTGTCCGTGAAAGATTTTTTGAAGAAAGAAGCGAAAAGATCGACAATACTGGGATTAAGAGTGTGTGATATGTCGAAGTTGGTATATTTCACACCAATTCCGGGGTCGAAAAGGGCGAATGGTTCGAATTAGGGAGAGGAGTTGAATTAGAATTTGGAATGGAATAGGATTTTACTGCACTATTTATTGGCCTCTAGGAACCCGAAAGTTCATGACCTCACCGACGCGACTCCGCCATTGTTCCCTGTCCCGTGCGCCCTCCACGTTCGACCATCCGATCCGATCTCCTCAAGGTCAAACCTTACATTGTTCTCCCATCTCCGCCGCGGTCGTCCTACCGATCTCTTTTCCGTTGGTCTACCGCTAAGAATTCTACGCACGGTCCTATCCTCGCCCATTCTCGCTACATGACCGGCCCATCTTAATCTCCGCGACTTGATTACTGTCACTATTGTAGGTTTGCGGTATAGCTCTTCCAATTCGTGGTTATGGAGTTTCCCTTATTGTCCTGCCTCTTCGTCATATTTACCGCCAAAGATAGTCCTTAAAACTTTATTCTCGAATACGGGGAATTTGTTTTCTTCCCGTTTTGTGAGAGCCCATGTTTCGAATCCGTATAGAACAGTCGGCATGATTATGGTTCTATAAACACGGAGCTTTATATTAAGTGATAGCAGTTTGTATTTCATCAGTTTACTGACAGCCTGTCCGCTAGTATTGCCCGAATGCAGTCTTGTTAATTTCTTTCGACATTTCGTTACTGGTCGTCAGTATTGTCCCCAGATAAACGCTTTAACTTTTTCAAGTATATTGCCCCTGACGTTTATATGTGTTCCCCGAGTTCCACCTGCTCTCGGCGTAGTCACATTTTTTGTTTTGTCTTCATTTATTTCTAGGCCTCTTCTGTCGCTTGCATGATGATTGCACAGTTTTTACTTACAGTTTCTATATTGTCGCCCAAAACGGCGCTGTCATCCGTATATGCCAGCACTTGTGTGACCCCGTTCAGGGATGATCCGGCCATGTTGTCATCTTGTACCTTTCTGAGGACATACTCGAACGCAAGGTTAAAAAGATATGGTGAGAGGCCATCACCCAGTCTTAGTCCGTCGGGTATTTCATATAGCTCTGAGAGGTAGGTTCCTATTCTAACTCGGTCTTTGTTTTCGTTCATGCAGATTTGAATGAGGGCGGCATATTTTTCGGGATGCCCCGCTCAACTACAAACGGATAAAGTCTTCGCCTTGCGACTGAGTCGTAGGCTTTTTTAAAGCCAAGGAAAAGTTGGTGAACCGTCTCTCCGTATTTCCACTTCTTTTCCAGCAATTGCAATTGAAAATGTTTACATCGAGTGTGCGGACCAAGGAGCGAAACATATGCAGGTGATTCGAAGTCACGAGGTCATGCGACCGTTTGATGGGGATCGCATTCGGTTGTCAGTATAGCGTAGTAGGACTGCAGACATTTACGTGAACAAAAATTTGATATTGCTGCTGTTGCTCGTGGAAGGTGAGTGATCTTGTGGTGGCATGGATATTGGGTGCTGAGAATCGTATTGTCCATGTTCATTAATGTATTGAATTGTTTGTGATTTGTGTTAGTTGTTGTTGATGTTTTCTCTCATCGCTTCTGGTATGAGTTGGAAGTTGGCGTTGAGGAACTGCGTGCAGGTTCTTCAACAACTATTCTCAGGAGAGGCGAACCTATAGCGCCCAGTTGACGACCCGAGATTCCACTAACTATCTGTTGCAGATCTTTTACAACAGTTGCAGGTTGTAACGCTCCGAAAGCTCTCTCGTAGGGAAAGAATTCCACAGCTTTCCCACTCTGTAATGGAACGCGTTCTGAATCAAAGATGTTCCAACTGTCGGGAGATGAACCGCAAATTAGTCCGATCCGTCGGATTGTCTTGTGGAGAGAAAGATTTTCAATTGCCTTGGAATCAAAAAAGAGATGAGCATTATTTTCATTTTTAAGCGGGTATCCTGGTGTAGAAGGCCAAAAAAGGTCGATTTGGTCGATTTTTTTTTTAGAAAAAACATATTTTTGCAAATTTGAGCATTTATTGTGCATACATAGAAGTGTTTAAATGAGTTTATCATTACATTTTATTCCTAGACAAGCAAGTTATAAGTGAAAGATCTTCGCTGGATGATTCGTAAAAAAAACATTTTGTTTAGTTTATGAGAATAGTCAATTCATGAGTATGTAAAGTTTTAACAAACAATTTTTTTTTTATAAAAAAGACGTGATTGAAACAAAATTCTCTTTTTTTGCGAAAATGTGTAACTTATGTTTGTTTTGTTTATCATCATCACCATCGGCACTACAACCGGGATCCGGTCTTGGCCTTATTTGGCAAGTCTCTCCACCAGCATCCGGTCCATATCCGAGACTTGTTAAATTGTTCATCATAATCCATTTTTCCGGGCAAGGTTATTAGCCTTGCGCCACCATTTCTCAGGATGTCTCTGCATGCATTGGTTTCCTACTTGGCAGGTTCCAGGGTAGCTATCCAGGGGTGTCACGTGGAGACTGCATGTCAGCTTGGATTGAACAGGAACAAGGATCGCCCTGGCCTTCGGCGGGTTGAAAGCAGAGACTTTGTCCTGTATGCCCCCCCCCCCCCCCCCCCCCCGGCAACATGTTTGTTTATAACTTTTTATAAACAATATTTTAACTTCGCTCATCGAGAAGGTCCCAATTCCCCTTGCCCTGGAGTGTTGCTTGCCACTCATAACAGAGTCGCTTCGTCTCTAATTGCCACCTCTTCTTCTCCCCATCTTGACTACGTCGCAATAATAATCGACAAGCGCCCTTAAGTCTCTTTTCATTATCTGCTTCTATATATACCTCCTTCGTGTCCCATCATGCCTTACGAACTCGCAATAGAAGCGGTAGATAACCTAACCGAGTTGAGCACCTCCCTAGACGATATCGTCGTTCTTGGCGATTTTAACCTCTCCCATCTTCAATGGACATTGGCTGACGAACAAGCCTTTCATCTATGGAGGTGACATAGGAGGATTTTCAGATACTAGGCAAGATACCTTGTGAAAGGGATATGTAGACGATTTTTGATAGCGGCAGGGGGTAGAAGAAGCGACTGCCACTCTCTACGAGGAGATCTACTACGCCATCGCCCTATATGTCCCCTATTCTCGTCACAGGTCATCGGTTTCATCGCCGCCATGGTACAACCGCACACCCCACACTCTTCGGAACAAGAGAAATAACTTGTGGAATATTTTTCTCAAAACGCGTTCCTTCCAAAACTACTCCAACTATCTCGGTTCCCTTTATAAATTTCCCGAGCTCTACAACTCCTTCCACTCCAACCACCTCACAAAAACACAATCCAATTTGATCAATGACCCCAAATCTTTTTTCCACTTTATAAATTACAGACGTAAATCCCTCTCTTATGGCGCGACTACTTCAACCGACCCCATAACTATTGCCAATCAATTTGCTTCGTTTTTCAATAGATTCTTCACAGACATATCCTTCGAGTCCAATCCGTCTTATTTCAAAGACTTGCCCGAATTCTCCCTCGGCCCCTTCACCCCTCAAATTATTCAGCGCCACGTGGTTGAGGAGAAATTAAACTTACTCAAAGACGAGTTCAGCCCTGGACCTGATGGACTCTTAGCTGTATTTTTAAAGAAATGTTCCTCTTCTCTTTCTCTGCCGCTATCAAAAATTTTCTACATATCCCTTTCACAAGGTATCTTGCCTAGTATCTGGAAATCCTCCTATGTCACCTCCATAGATGAAAGGCGACCTAAAAACGACATAAGCAACTACCGTCCCATCTCCAAACTGTCTCAAATCCCTAAACTGTTCGAAGGGATTCTTTACAACGCGTTATATTTCCGTTGTAAATCCATCATCTCACCCAGCCAGCATGGTTTCCTTTCGGGAAGGTCGACCACAACGAATCTGATGGAGTTCTCATCCCATACTATCCGTGCCTTAGAGAATGGCAACGAAGTCGATGTAATCACCACAGATTTTAGCAAGGCCTTTGACAAAATCTCCCATGATCTCATCCTTTTTAAGCTGTCCTCCCTAGGTTTGGAACCCCTATTGATGAAGTGGTTATCTTCTTATATGAAGGACCGATCCTACCGCGTCAAATTCAGATCCTTCCTTTCCAATCCCTTTCTTCCTACGTCAGGGGTTCCGCAAGGCAATCATCTAGGTCCCCTCCTATTTATCCTTACCATCAATGACGTTGACTCCATTATTAAATATTCATCCATCTCCCTCTATGCGGACGACGCCAAACTCTACGAAACGATCATCTCTCCTCTCGACTCCTCACTTCTCCAAACGGATCTCGACAGCTTCTCAACCTGGGGCCGCAATAACAGCCTTGAACTTAACGTTGTCAAATGTCACTCTATCACCTTCTCCCACAACCCCCCCCCCCCCCCCCCCCGCACGTTCCTACTTTCTGCCAAACCAGCAGATATCATCTGTACCCTCGATACGGGACCTCGGAATCTTATTTGACAGGGAGCTTAGCTTCATCCCGCATATCGATGATATTATTCTTAAGGCCAACTCTGCCCTTGGGTTTGTGAAACGCTGGTCTAAAGAATTCTCTAATCCTTACGTTTCCCGTTCTCTCTACATAGCCTTCGTCCGCCCCCTTCTTGAATACGCCAGTCAGGTCTGGTCTCCACATTATACGTCCCATATTCGCAGAATCGAAAGCGTGAAACGTCGTTTTCTCCGTTTTGCCCTCCGCGCACTGAACTGGGAGAATCCTCGGATTCTCCTCCCATATACAAGCCGGCTCCATCTGATTAACCTCAACACACTTGAGGAGCGCAGAAATCATGCCGATATCCTTTTCATCCACCGTCTCCTTTCAGGCACAATCAACTGCCCAGGCCTGCTCTCCATCATTGCACTTCACACTAACCCCCGTAACCTGCGAAACCCTCGTCCCTTCTATCGACTAACCCACCACATTTCTTGCGGCTCTAATGAACCCATTTTGCGAATGCTGAGGTCGGCTAACTCTTACCCTACCTCCGTCGATTTCCACCTTACATCTACTGCACTCAAACGCCGTCTACTCTCTTCCCCACCTGACCTTGCCCCGCCCACCAGCTATCCCCTCACAACCCGTACACATTCCAACACATTTGCCGTACACTGTTCGCTGTCTCACTTATGCCTAATTTGCCACCCCCACATACACACGCTCTTCCCCAGCCTCCTACCTCTCGCACTCCGAAGTCCTCTTCTCCTTCCTTGGGTTTTTGTCATTGTTTTTGTTTTTTTTTTCTTTTTTTAATTACATGTTTTTTAATTATAAGTTATCATCATCATCATCATCATCATCGGCACTACAACCGGGATCCGGTCTTGGCCTTATTTAGCAAGTCCCCAGCCTTGTTAAATTTTCCATAATAATTTGTTTTTCCGGGCAAGGTTATTAGCCTTGCGCCATATATAAGTTATAAATACATATAATTTTTGTTTGCATTAATTACTACTTTAGTTTTTTAGTCTTAAGTAAGTTTATAAGGATTATAGTTTTGGAAATAGCTTGAATTAAGCCGAATAAATCAATCTAAGGATGAAATTTAAACTTTTAAAAATACATTCATAAAATTAACTAACCTTTTATTTAAAAAAAAATGATATAAATTCATCTGTAAAATATGAGTTATCTTGCCACGTGTTTCAAAAACATGGTTTTGACAAAAATGCAATTAAAGTGGGTCCTTCTCGGATTTTACTGTACAATGTGCTCGGGTATGCGTACTTTTCGAGCTCATTTTGACGCGCTAAAATACAAATTCATACTTGGGGCTTTGAGAGCATATTCTACAAGTGAAATACTATCGATTAAGACAAAAAATCGATTTTTTGAAACCCCTACACCAGGATGCCCCTTCAACTTCACCAAATGCGTTTCTTTTGGATTTTCTTTATCTAGTGACCGCCATTCAGCACTCTGACGTTTTGTTCCCTGGTTCACACACCTTAAGTCATCAGTTACATCGGTTTTTAAGAAGTTTTTTTCATTTCGAGCGCCTTTAATTATGTATTTGTAATGCTGAATTCTATGCAACTTTTGGTTATCATTCAGTTGATGTGGGACAAGCTTTAAATTCAATATATTTAGACCAAATCTTTCAGTTAAAATGCAATGAATCGTTGTTTTCAGTATGTTGAGCTCCATTTCCACGAATCTCACCGAAGATTTCTGGGAAACTCACGAAATCACATACTTTATCGATGCTTTCCTCGGTAATCATGTCAGATGGACGGCCTGCACGTTTATCGTCATATACATCTTGCCTGACACCCTTGAATCGTTAAAGCCACTCAAACACTTCTGTTTTCGATAAACAATTATCATCATAAGCTTTTTTTAGCAATTCGGTAACATTTTCGTTTCGGTCGCATTTTTACACATTTTAAATCAAAATTTATTATTGACACCTTTGTGGCCTTTACGAAGTTTTGACCGACGTACAAAAACTACTGTTACTAAATACTATCTATATCGGTTTCCACTAAACGAAATGTCATTAAATTTTGATGGCTTTCTTGAGGAAGATTCACACTATCTGATTCAATCAACAGCCGATGGATGACGAAAAGTTTTATCTGTATAAAGCATTTCCGGTTTATTTTAGGACAGAGAGCGTACATCTTCTCCGTCAAGATGCGGAGAAGCCACGCTAGATCATTCGGAAACAAGTGTTGTTAACAAATTGTTCCCCTCTGAGCAGATCCCCAAATAAGATATTAATCTACCCACCCAATAAGGGTCATATTTGTCCCCATCACTTTGACAGAAAATTCTTCGTGTTGAGCAAGCCTAAGTAGAAGCAGAGTATATCACGTAAATTAGAAGACCAGGAAACCGGGAATCAGATGTACAACGTAGTCATTTTTGAGTATGAGAATATCTAATTTCTAAGCTTCCGAGTTTCAGTGAAGTCAAGTGTGCGTTAAATGTAAATTTAAATATTGTTGTGGAATATAAGCTCACAGCTAAGCGAGTATAATCAATAGACAGCATACAACAGTACTGTGTATGTACTTACCGTTGGATTAAAATTAGTCATAATTGGTTATTCATCGAACGTTTTAACACCAGACTGTTCTAGGTTTAGAGAAATTTAAAGTCAAACAATGGAATACGTCGGAAGTAGAATTAATTTGATGTTATTTGACCGTTTATTGAAGCGGTTTTTGAATACTTTCGATCTTTAGATTGAGCACAGCAGAACTGCTTTTTAGGATTGATAATATAATTCAAAGCGTTTCAATCCGTGGCTCACAATCTATTTGCATTTTTGCAAAATAAGAATTGTGGGTCTTCCCCATCAAACGGAAAGTTACACAAATAGAGCTGGCACGAGTCATATTTAAAGGAATCCCATTATACTTGAATTTGGAAAACATCCAAAAAAAAACGGGATTGCAATTATAGTTCACTGCTGCGTAGTTGAATGTTCATCGTAAGCAGATGTCTCCTCTGTTTTCAAAATCGGCCCCTGAATGCCCAGATCAATGAGACGACTTCACCGCGGTCATATCATTTGCACATCTCTGTCCTAACATTTAATGATGAAGCCATTCAAATACAAACGTTGTTTCTTTTGCCTATTTACCATAAGTGAGTAAACAATTTAAGCCACACAAGTACTGGCCAATTAGCAAATTATGTGTGATCGATGTTTAATCGAAATTGATTTGATTTCAGCGACAGCTCATGATAATGTGTTTGCTGAGTGAGCTAAGACTGGGGATAGTAACTTTTCTTATCTATAATGGAAAATGAGCGACACCTATCGTTGGTAATAATAGCCTTGATACCAGATGGTTTGGGTGCTTTAAACTCTTGGTTTTTAAATGAAATTGTACTGTTTGCAATAATTGTTTAACACAGAGGGAAGTTTTCTACCCACTAGTCAACATGTAGCTCGCTTACACGCTACTATTTTTAAATATGCATTTCAACTGTGATCGGGGTGGAGTCTTAGTTTAGAAGGTTATCTGTCATTTCTGTTTGTTAATCAGTTAATAGATACTATTGAGGGTTTTAGCGCATATCTGATAGTTGTGTTGTAGAACAAACAGAGAGATGTATAGACAGCTGAAATTCCCAAGCCCGGTTTTATACAGGGTGGGTCAACTGCTTCAACTGTTGTAATTCTCATCTTTTTAGTTTATTTTACATGGAAAGTAGTTTATTAATCCTGTTTTTAATTATGTGTTGATGTTGTGTTTTCATCAATTAAAAAGAGTTAGTACCAGTTGGTCCACCATGTAGTAGTTAATCATTACATTTTATAAAGTTGACTTATATGGCGCAAACTCTCACTTAGTAGATGTTAGAGATATAGGCGTAGAAAAAATGTTTTCTCTTCGTTACGAAGTACGTTCATTATGCACTCTCTGAAAAAACATAATGTAATGTTTTTCAACTTATTGAAGAATCAAGTAAAATTATTGGTAAATCAATCGCGTTTTGTACAACTTTTTGAGGCCATGTCCTTTATTGATTTATTCAATACAACAAAAACCGCATACATATGATTATATACGTCTTAAACTATGTCGGAAATTTTTGTTGTTCATCGTCCGCTCGTACATATATATGTATTTTTTGTTGTTGTAATTCCCAGTATGAAAATATGACTCAGGGTAAAAACATTTAACTCAAGCGAGGTTATCGCCAACTCAAAGCGAATTATGAAGCGTTTGATAAATCATGCTTTTTGGAGCGATTAAATAAACGCCATTGACCTTAAAGGAGATTATGCTGAAAAATAAATCAGATTATATTGGAAAATACAAAAAAAAAAAAAAAAAAGGTTAAGCATTTTGGTATTTTTTGATCGACCATCGTACTGCGTTTGTTCTGCAACATATCCTCACCCTAGAGCACATTTTCGTATTAGGGGAGAATACACGGGATTTATTGCTGTTTCATGTTAAGGAATATCTCAAGTAAAATATCAGGTGTAGTAAAAATAAATCCATTATTTCAGAATACACTTTTTTTTTTTATTTTTTTTTTATTTTTTTTTTTTTTTTTTTAATTATTAAACTTCTCTCGGGAGAGGCGAACCTATAGCGCCGAGTGGGCGCCCCGAGATGCCATCAAAGAACTGTTGCAGTTCTTTTTGAACAGTTGCAGGTTGTAACGCTCTGGGAACACTCTCGTGGGAAGGGAGTTCCACAGCTTAACCGCTCTGTAACGGGACGAGTTCTTATGCAGGGATGTTCGCGCCGTCGGGAGATGAACCACAAACGGGTGCGATCCGTCGGATTGTCTTGTGGAGCGCATATAAACCGAATTGCGTGGAACAATACCAAGAATCTCCGAAGAACAGCACCCGTTTGCTGTAAGCCACAACTTGACTCAACTCGTGGGGGAGCCAACGCGAGTACCGGATGCCCGAGGCGATTATGCGAACACCCTGGATCTGTTCTTGACATCCGAACCGAGTATTTATACCGTAGAGGTTTCTGCGCCATTGGGAAACTCAGATCACTGCTTGGTATCTGTCGCGCAAGCACTTTCATATCAAGCGAATAACCGGCCTAGGCAGCTTCGCCATGTATAGAAGTATGCTAAGTATAGCTGCTAACTGGGACGATTTGCGAGATTTCTTCGCATCCTTTCCATGGTCGGGGGTATGCTTCCGAGACTCGGATGTTAACGCTTGTGCGGAGTCGGTATCGGAGATTATTCTTCTGGGGATGGAGATGTATATTCCACATCCCATCAAACGAAGTTGCACTGGTAAACCTTGGTTTGATAAAAAAAATGCAAGCTATTACAGCGGCAAAAATAGAGCTTTAGGCAATGGCGCTCCAATCTCATCGATGTTAACAGAACGAATTTTGTCAGAATCAGAAACGCGTGCAACCAGGCGATTGATACCGCGAAAAAGGCTCACAACGACAGGGTGATCAGAAGCTCCTTCGGCGCCCAACTTGCTCGCGCTCGTTCTGGTCAATGGCAAAAGCTCTCAGCGGTAACTCGGCATCCTCCTCTTTACCTCCGTTGGTGACAGACAACGGGAAGTTAGTCACGAATTCAAAGGATAAAGCTAATGTGTTCGCGAATTTATTTTCCGCGAATTCAAACCTTGATCCCGGTCTTTTGGAGCCACCTGTGATCTCGCTGGTACGGCCTTCGATGCGGGATGTGAGATTTCGCCCGCGCACTATTCAATGTATTCTACGTGAACTGTATTGTAGGAAGGCAGAAGGTGCTCCAGAACTATCGCCGGTTTTTGGCAGACTCTTCCGCTTATCTTATGCACGGAGGACCTTTCCCGCCTGCTGGAAAATCGCTCGAGTTCAGCCAATCCCAAAGACGGGAAAAAAGTGTCTCCCACAAAATTACCATCCGTAGACTAGCGGTCAACGTACGTTATCATCACCTATAACCAAATGGACGCCCCCTTTTTAACTAACCACTGGCCCTCAGTACCCAAATAAAGTATAGTGGCAGCGGAGGATATGGTAATAACAGCACCCCAGTGCACATCATCACATTTCGTTACACCTGGCGCTGAGGTCAGGATATGCAGATCATAATTCAACCGCACAAATTGCATTACACAACTTTTATGCACAACAACAACTGGCAAAACATCTCTAGGCAGAAACACCCCAACCACATCATACATCACACACACTATATAACAGCCATATACAACAAGTATTGTGGTAGTTCCATTTGAGCGCAATCGCTTGCCTGGCAAGTAGGCATGCCAAATCTTTCATTACCTGCAATTATCTGCAGACATTTTCCCGTTTCGAGTTTCCCCCACGAGATGCATTCAACGCATCTTCGAAACCTCCTAGGAAGAGAAATGGTGGTCATGTATCTACGGCGCCACCGCGGGGCGACATCAATATTACCTAAAAGCATAATCACACCAAGCGCATCATCTCCTTAAGTAAGAAATACGGTCGCATTACTAAGCAACCGATACAACTTAAAATATATTCGGACACGAATATCTTCCGACCAATGCCGCCGCACACGTGCAGGAGATGTTCTCTCTGTTACTGTACTGCGGCGAGCATTCGGTTGCCAAGACCATCAGCAGGAAATATATGAACCATGCCTAGCTGCCACCTTCCACCAGACCAATATAGCGGCAATGTAAAGCCAGCATAATTTGCCAGGCGGAGCATGCATGATCGGGGTAGATGCGGCGCACAGTCACCAATCACATAAACAGCCAACGCCCTGCCTTAACCATATCGCACAGCTGCAACCCTTTCGGTTGGTATTCTCTGTGTTTGATTTGCCTACCTATCTGCATGCATGATCGGTTGAGTGCTGTGCGCAGTTCGTGTAATGTAAACACACGCATCATGATGTCTTGCCCCGGCTGCAAACGCTAATCCCACCACAGAGAAGAGTATCTGTGTGTCCACGGGTGGCTTGCTATGGATGCTCCGCATGGGCGACCGGAGTGAGAATGGCGTGCATCCTCACGAGAGGCGATCATCGAAATTCGTGTCCTATGTTCCTTTTTTTGTTTTGTTAAAGACCAGAGGGTGAATGTAAACACGTTGAAGCAATCAAATCATTTCAAATCAGTGTTAAACAGTAACAAGAGACTATTTTGGGGGCCGAAACTTCAAGCATTTATAAAGGAGAGTCATTAAATTTTAATGTTCATATCACGTAGGTTTTCACTATATGTGTAGAGCGTTTTCGACGATCGTGAAGAGCATGTGACTCGAACCGACGCTATCACGGTTAGAATCACTAAAAGATAGAACCAAAGTTCAACGCATCAAGCCACTAGCGCGTGTACGAATTTGTTTTCTTAACTCAAGCACACTCGACTGATGCGCAAATGCTATGGTTTTACTGGATGTGCCTTTGATTTATCGACTTGTTCTTTTTGTTGGTGTTGCTCTTCACTATTAGTCGTGTGTGTAACTGCTAGAAACCTCACAAGTGAATTATACGGTTGTCATTTGGCAGTCTTCCGGTTATTTTTCTCGAAAGTTTAAATGGTTCACCCTATATATATTATCAATGGGGAAAGGCTCGAAACATCAATGCTTCAAACTGAACATGACTTATTTAGAAAGTCTTTTTACCTCACCGTAGTTCTTTCGTGCGGGGAAAACATTATTAAATGAATCTCAGGTTTTTCGTAAAAAATAAATCTTGTAAGCTTGTTATTCAACCCCCGCCACAAGCACGAACTGACTCCTGGTTTGAACCTACGTACGCACAGTCGCTTTCATATCACAGATTTCTTACGAGGGTTGCCTCTTATGTTTCGGGATTTGGCAACCCTAGTGTTGCAATCCGGCAATTGACAGCTCTGTCGTAAAGTTGGACATTTTTGAGGTTATACGCACTCAGAACGTTTTGACATACGAGCGCTATTTGTGTTGTTTACAGTAACTTAAAAGATTCATCTCGGCCCAAAAATGGAATTAAATCGTCAACATGTTCGTGCGATTATTTTTTACAACTTTCGGCGTGGATTAACTCAGCAACAGTGCATGGATGAACTTAATTTAATTTTTGGCGATGAAGTTCCATCAAGGACCAGTGTTTATCGATGGTATGGTGAATTCAATCGTGGTCGTAGTTCACTCCAAGATGAATTTCGTGAAGGTCGTCCAAAATCAGTTGTTGTTTCGAAAACCATTGATGCTGTGCGCGAACTGATATTGGAAGATCGTCATGTGACCTATCGTGAGATTGAGACAACCTTGGCGTTAGTGGGACCAGCATACATTCAATATTGCATAAACATTTGACTGTCAAAAAAATTTGTTCGCGTTGGATCCCACACAATTTGTCAATCGCCCAAAAAAAGGCTCGTGTCAATTGGTCGAAAGAAATGCTCAAAAAATACGGTCGCGGTGCTTCGAAACACGTCTATGACATCGTGACAGGTGATGAATCGTGGATTTACGCGTATGAGCCCGAAAGTAAACAGCAGTCGACTGTCTGGGTGTTTCAAGATGAGCCAAATCCAACAAAAGTTGTTCGCGCACGAAGCACTTCCAAGCAAATGGTCGCCTGTTTTTTCGGAAAAACTGGACATGTCGCAACCGTACCACTAGAATAACGCAGAACAGTCAATTCTGAGTGGTACACAACCATTTGTTTGCCAGTTGTCTTCCAAGAAATCAGGAAAACCAACCGCCGAAGACGGATCACTCTTTACCACGACAATGCGAGCTCTCACACATCGGCTGCGACAATTGCATTTTTGAGCACCCAAAACATCGATTTGATGGGTCATTCGCCGTATAGTCCTGACTTGGTACCGAATGACTTCTTTTTATTCCCGTACGTAAAAAACAAACTGAGAGGTCAACGTTTTTCGACACCTGAAGAAGCGGTTGCTGCATTCAGAAGGCATGTGTTGGAGATACCTCAATCAGAGTGACAAAAGTGCTTCGACAATTGGTTCAAACGCATGCAAAAGTGTATAGATCTTCATGGGGAATATTTTGAAAAACAATAAAGTGATTTTCGATGATCAATATTTGTTTTTGTTCTCTAATCCCGAAATATAAAAGGCAACCCTCGTATAATTAATAAATAATTTAATTAGATGGGTTGTATTGTAGTATATACCAAATACATAGGGCCACGTAAAGATCTAAATATAAAAAACATAGTTTATAACAACGGCTGAATAATAAAGTCGTTTGCTGGCTAGAAAAACATTTTGAACATCTTTCGCGTTCTCTTAATTGTTACAGTAAAGATAATAAAAAACAACTTGTTCTTCTGCTTAAATGGATGGAAGAACGTATCTTTTAATGGCTCTTTCCGGGTGGAGTGCAGAAGGGGGAAATACAATGAAAATTCTATCATTGTCTCAACCGTTGTCCATCTTTTTAAGTGGGAAGTAATGTGTTCAATGAACCTGTTGCGTGACCTTTACGTTCGGTTCGTTTGTTTCCAATCTTTGAAATTAGACAAACTTGCCTGAACGAGTGTACGATACGTTTTATATCGCTAGGTGGAGTTTAGACGTATGTCCATTTACCCCGAATTTGACGGGCTATGAAATACACATGTCTACTTCAAGTCCCGAGAATAAATCGTCCAGAGGGCAATTTACTACTTAATTAAATAATTGTTTTACCACTGCAATACATGAATTATCTCGCGCGTCCTCATGAGTTTATTAGGCCAGCGTATGACATGTCTGATGGGTCTAATATGCCGGCAAGATATTAACGACCAAACCATATCTGTTAAACAGATTGATTGGGTCAGAAACATAAATGAATCTCTGGGTTATGAATTGATTGATTAAATTATACCGAACTGAATTGACAATGAATGAATAGCGATAGTGTGGGGAGTAAGAAGAGCAATAACAAATTTGCGTTGTTAATTTTCTATATGCCATAGATAAATGCAAACTAGGAAATTGCTTGCGATAGTCCTGTGTTTGCATATTCTAGGAAATTCCCTAATAAACTGTCCTTCATGTTTTTCCGAATTTAGTGCAGATTCAATTTGAAATTTGTATTATAGTTCTTTTTTGATCTGCCATTTTATGTTTTGAAAGCCTTGAAATATGGTAAACTGTTCGCAAGTTGTATTGCTAAATGCAATGGGATGTGATATTCGATGGATGAATGCTGCCATTGGCTTGAACCAAGTAACGACGGCTATGAATCAAATGCCATGGTCAAGGGAACCGATGAGGAGACAATTTTAATATATTTAGTTATTTTATGTGGTTTTAAAGAACAACATTGGTTTCCGGAGAAGTTTCACGTTTCTCCTCTACAGAGAATAAATCATTGTGACTAAAAATTGGAAAAGCAACAGAGTAAAGTGAACATTCCTTTAGATTATAACAAATGCTATCCTAACTATACTTTAGAACAACATTACTAACGTTCAGAGGCGTGTTATGAAAATATTCGGCAATATGAGACAACGATAAAATCAGGTAAATATTATAACTCGGAGAAAGTTCCTAGAATATTTATATAAATTAAGCTCGCAATTCGATGGTTTCAGGTTTCATAACGTAAATAGCGAACGTTGTATTAATATATCTATACCAGATTAATCAGTTTAACAAACTTCTGGTGTTGATTTCAAGTTTATTTAAGACAAACGCATTTTTTCAATAACCAAACAATAAACAAAATCAAACCGAATAGAGGAAATAACCGTCGTGTATGACAATATAAAAATGCCGTACCTATTCTACTCTTGTAGAAGAATCGTGATCTAACTTATTGAAGCTCAAAAGATCATAAAACCAGTTGCGACATTGTACTTTGTTTCCAGCACGTTTTTTGTCCCATTTCGATTGATGCAATAATAACCTCCACTTTTATATAAAGAATTGTTTCCCTGTTGTTATCTATTTATTTTTTAATTTGTTTAACGTTTTGCTGTTCGTGTTAACGAACATGATATTTTGAAACCCTACATGAACATGATATTTTGAAACTCTACGTTGGGTCTCTTGTTACGGTAAACAAAGAATATTGTTTTATATTAAATTTTCTTGGAAAATGAACAACATTAATCTGGTTAGTATATGTGATATTAATATAACATTGACTTAATGAGATACGGCCATCGCAACCATCAAAGTGTGAGGTTAATTTTAAAATTTTCCAGGAACTTTTTGAAATCTGTGAGCTTTTGACATTTTGATTGGTTTCATAGATTTGTCTCGTATTATATTATGTTTTCATAACTAACCTTTCAACGGCAAACAGCACCAGCTGAGATGTGGCCAGATCGACTCTGGATCTGGTTCTGGATAATGTCCTGCAGTGGGGAAAGGCCAATCTCGTCGAATTCAATGCAACGAAGACACAGTATACGAGTACAACATTCATAAAAGAAAAGTGGATCATCGGTTCCACACCTGATGATGAATGGCCAGGCCCGTGAATCTAGGGCAACCATAAAATTGCGAGGCGTCACAGTGTGTGGGAATGTATCGTGGCATAAACATATGTCGAACATACCCAGGTCCGCCTCTGGAAAACTATTATTATTATTATTATTATTATTTATTGGCCTGTAGGAGCCCGAAAGTTCATGATCTCAGCGACTCGACTCCGCCATCGTTCCCTGTCCAGTGCACTCTCCTTCCACGTTCGACCAATCGATCCGATCTCCTCAAGGTCAAACCTAACATTGTCCTCCCATCTCCGTCGCGGCCATCCTACCGGTGTTTTTCCCGTTGGTCTACCGTCAAGAATTCTACGCACGGTCCTATCGTTGCCCATTCGCGCCACGTGTCCGGCCCATCTTAATCTTCGCGACTTGATTACTCTCACTATTGTAGGTTTGCGATATAACTCTTCCAGTTCGTGGTTGTGGAGTTTCCTACATTGTCCTGCCTCCTCGTCATATTTACCCCCAAAGCTACCCCTTAAAACTCTATTCTCGAGTACACGGAATTTGTTTTCTTCCCGTTTTGTGAGATCCCATGTTTCGAATCCGTATAAAACAATCGGCATGATTATGGTTCTATACACACGGAGCTTTATCTTACGTGATAGCAGTTTGGATTTCAGCAGTTTACTGACTGCGTGCCAACTAGGGTTGTCGGAATGCAGTCTTTTGTTAATTTCCTTCGACATTTCGTTACGGGCCGTCAGTATCGTTCCCAGATATTTAAATTCTTTAACTTTTTCAAATATCTTGTCTCTGACGTTTATATGTGTTCTCTGAGGTCCACACGCTCTGGCCGTAATCATGTATTTTTTATTGTCTTCATTTATTTCTAGGCCCACCTCGTCTGCCGCTTCTATGATGATTTCACAGTTTCTACTTAAAGTTTCTAGACTATCGCCCAGAACGGCGATGTTAACCGCATATGCGAGCACTTGTGTGAACCCGTTCAGGGATGTTCCGGCCATGTTGTCGTCTTGTACCTTTCTGATGACATACTCGAGCACAAGGTTAAAAAGATATGATGATAGACCATCTCCCTGGTTTAGTCCGTCCCGGATTTCAAATAGTTCTGAGAGGTGGTTTTCTATTCTATCTCGCTCTTTATTTTGTTCATGCAAATTTGAATGAGGACAGCATATTTTTTTTGGGCATTCCCAGCTCAACTATAATATGGTAAAGTCTTTGCCTTGCAACTGAGTCGTAGGCTTTTTTTAAGTCAACGAACAGTTGGTGAACCGTCTCTCCCTATTCCCACTTCTTTTCCAACAGTTGCCTTACTGTGAACATTTGGTCGCTTGTTGACCGGTTCCTAGGGAATCCGCACTGGTAGTCTTCCAGTATTTCTTCTGCGTACGGTGTGATTCTCGTCAGTATGACATTTGTTAGTATTTTGTATGTGGTTGGGAGCAATGATATTCCTCTATAATTTTCGCAGTCAGATCTGTCGCCTTTTTTTGAAAATGGGGACGATTACTGAGGTTTTCCATTCTTCCGGAGTGACTTCCCTATCCCATATTGTTTTGATGAGTTGATGGATATGTGGCTGTTCTATGAACCACACAACCCACTATAGGTTGAGATGTCCTTTCCGCCAAGGAACATACTCACCTTTATCCATTACACGTGCCCACAGACACCTGTCCCAAAAGTCCTTACCCACCTGAAACAAAAGGTAACATTTCAGACACCACCATTGAATTCAATAGCAAAAATAAATCGAACTAAACGTTCAAAAGTCTCTAATATTGAATTCAACGCAATGCAACGCATCCAATTTGACGCGACAAATCAACGCATCCAGTTCAACGCATCCAATTCAGGGCATCAATGCAATACATCCATTAAACGCGTTCTTCGGTAAATAAACCGAACAACGAATATCTCCGCTTGTAGCTAATAGCAATTAGCACCTAAATTCCTAGCATGACCCAAAACCTAAAAGGCACACTTGTGCAAACAAAGGATAGTGATTCGCCGCCGACCAATAGTCATGCAATCATAAACATCTTAACGTAGATCTCACGCTAGATGTTTATGATTTGGAAATGCAATTAAAAACTAATACCAATCCCACGGTTCCTTTATTACCCATCTGAAGCGCACAAGAACATTGTTATCTTAAGCCAGATGGGTAACACAAACAAATCCCACGAAAAGATCAGAAAATAAGTGGCGGTACCCTCGATCGTTCAAACAAAGAAACAAGATTCCGATAAAGAAGACGGAAACGAGAAGGATCATGATGATGGGAAATTTTCTTTGTAGATTGAATGGGAAATTTTCTTTTTCAGATGAGGGGACGAAAAATTCGAAATGGGGATGAGCATTTTCAGCCTACGAGTTAGTACAGTTACAGAATCCCTTAGAGAAAGTAAATCCGCGCCGTGCGATAGAATGGAAAAATAACGACGTGCAACGTACACTAACGTACGCGAGTGAACAAAGTATTTGCCCGAACTGCCACCGACGGCACCATCAAAAACATATATTTGGTTTACAACGCGCGCCGACTCAAGATCCTCGCTCAGGACATTAGAGTTGTGTTGTGCGGTAATTATTAGAATGCAATCCGAGTTTCCATTAATCATTGTCGCCTACCAGGTGTCGTAGAAACAATAAGAACAATCCCTGTGTCCAATAATTCCGCGTCACTCATTTCCGAAGAAAGACTAGCGAACACTTGTAACGCGTTATAAAAATTTAAGTGCATGTTTTTTTTTTAACAATAAAATAGGAACAATAAAAGGATCCGAATAAACAACATACTCTGTGTTTCATTTGTGACAATTCTCTGTGCTGTAGTTGCGCTGTTTCGCTTGTGGAGTTCCTTGTGGCAGCAGTGTTCGGCGGAACACAAACAGCCGCAAACATTTCTTCCTACAGACCAATACCCGCCAAAGATCTTTCGAGCGGCTGCCCCCCTTCATGCTTCATAAGCTCTGCCGGTATGCAGTCGACTCCGGGAGCCTTGTTGGTTTTCAATCGATTTATTGCGTCTATAACTTCGTTGAAAGAGGGCTCTTGCGATCTGAGGCTCGGTTGTATGTACGTCTGGTGCGTTTATTTGTGGTTGATGGATGCGCATAATGAGCAGGTTTTCAAAGTACTGCTTTCATCTTGTCACGATATTGTTAATTTCTGTGACCAGACTGCCGTTTGTGTCTCGAATGATTTTGGCTCTCTCTCGGTGGCCATTTCTAATTGAATTTATGCCGGCATACGTACATCTGATATTCTTCGCTCTGGCATTTTTTCAGTCCGAGTCTTCTCCCATTCGCTTTTTGTGCGTTTGAAGAGTTTCATTGTGTCTTTCCGAATCGTCGCATATCTTTCTGCGTTGACTTCATCATATCTTTCTAAGTGGGTCACTCTGAGGCGTTTACGTTGTTCGATCTTCGCCCTGCAGTAATCGTCAAACCCAGGTTTGAACATAATTGTTTTCTTAAATCCTAATACCTTTTGGGCTGTTTGTTTGATTGTGTCTCTGATCGATGTCCATTTAGTGTCCACACTATTGGCTTCCTCTTCCTCACTACTCCCATTCTCTAGGATGCTAAATCTATTCCTTAGTTCGTCTTGATATTCAGCCCTTTTGCGCAGGTCTTTTAGTTTATCAATGTCAAACTTTTTGCTCGTTTCCCGTGACTGCCCATGTGGCTTTGCTGCGAGCCGACTTCTAATTTTGCCCATCACTAGAAGATGATCTGAGTCGCAATATGCTCCTCTATGTGATCTTACGTCAAGGATATTTGAGTGGTGTCTGTTGTCTATGAGGAAGTGGTCTATTTGGTTACGCATTACGCCGTCGGGTGATATCCATGTGGATTTATTGTGGTTGAACATTGTGCTTTTCACTAACAGATCTTTTAACGCTGCGAGCGTAATAATTCGAATTCCATTATCATTTGAAACGTCGTGTAGGCTTTCTTTACCTATAGTTGGCTGGAAGATATCCTACTTTCCAATTTGCGCATTGAGGTCCCATTTTAACATCGAATGATGAGATCCCATCAAATACTTCCTCTACGATCTCGTAGAACGTGTCTTTCGTTTCTTCGTCCGTAGATTCAGTTGGGCCGTGTACGTTTATAAATACATAATTGTACCATGGGCCCTGTATTTTTAGCACCGACATTCGGTCATTAATTAATTTCACATCTACATGGGGCGTAATTTTTTTGCTTATAATGAAGCCGGTTCCGAGGTTATGTGTATCGGTACCTCCACACGCCAGTGTAAACCCGTTGGTTTGCGATTACTTGATGTGGGAGTCGGGCTTCCTGAAGCGCGACCATGTCCATTTTATATTATTTCGCATCTGGTCAACCGTGGAAGGAGAGTGCACAGGACAGAGAACGGTGGTGGAGTCGAGTCGGTGAGGTCATGAATTTCCGGCTTCCCACAGACCAATAAATAGTAAATAGTAATAGTAAGCTTTCTACGACATTCTGTATCGCGCCTGGTTTATATAACGTTCGAATATTCCACGTCCCGACGCGTATATCCCGCGTTTTCCGTTTTTCCCTACGTCTTCCTTTGGTAGTGTCGGCTCATCACACCTACGCCTACCGGGTTTTCCGTGAGATTGTTTTTTGTATATTGATTATACATTTTTGTTCCCACGAGTCTTGGGGTTTCAAATAGTCCGCTACATCAGAGCCCCTCTTTGATATGGTAAGGTCTGCTTACTGCTCTAATCCGACCCGGTGTCAGAGAGGCGCCGTTATAATACAGCGGGTATACCCCTGGCTTCAAACCATCCAATGGGCACGGTGACGCGTAACACTCGGCATTAGGGGTGGTACATCTTTGTGTGTTACTCACTAGCCTGCCTGACATGGCTGGGCCTACTGAAAGCGTATGTTTCCGTCAGCATAGCCTGAGTGATTCATTGTAGTTTAAGCCCCCGCACCACGTCAAGGTTTCTACCAAACGGGGGAGAGTGAATCAAACATAAACGGTTATGCTTAGCAACAAGTTGCGAGTTAGATAATCTTGTGCGTGGCAGTTGTTCGGTTTATGATGAGTAGGGGAACCGCCTTGGCTAGCGGTCGCGCTCGAATTAGTAGTCAGTACAGCCATAAGCGAGCAAGAGTTACATACGTCTGTAGCCCAACGGATTATTATAAAATTTTTAACAAATGAAGGCGTTAAACCCTCGGAAATTTGTTCTCGATTGGAGGCACAATTTGGTGATGATACACTGTCTCAGAATAGTGTCTGTAAGTGGTCCAGAGAACTTAAAAGTGGACGAGAATGTATCGAAAGTAAAAGTCATCTTCGACGCCCAAAGAAAAGTTTTATAGATGACAACATCCGTGAGCTTATCGAAAGTGATGGATTGAACCCTTCCATAGCTGATACCCACTTCTGATGAGACTTCTCCAACAGTTAAGCGGCGATCACTTTCGTAGTATAATAATATAAACAAATCATGTTATTCACCACTATTATAATTGAATTGTTTTTCTTTTCAAGAGAAAATTAAGGGTCATCTTCCTTGTGGGGTATAAATAAAACAATTCCACTAGAACTCAGGGGACATAGCCCTTGTAGATTAGTGCGCAGATGAAAGTTCCTGCGTTTCCCACAACACAGTCCATTAATCGTTTGTGAGCAATTATTTTTTAATGTCTATTGATTTACTTTAAATTAGTCTCTTCTTCGAGCTATCATTTGCTGTCCTACTTCTATCGACCAGAACAATTTCCAAGTTGCTGTAAATTTGTAGTTGTTGAGTTTTTGTAGTGAGCGTCGGAAGGGCTGACATCACAGAACTCTTACACAGTTTTCAAATAGTCATTAATTAATTTTTCAAAAAGAAAACAATAATAGACTAGATTTTTCTGTAATAATCAAATAGACGAGAGTCTTTATCATTAGATACAAAGAGTGATAGTTTGTTAGGAACCAAGGCATCCACACTGTTGTAAGGTTATAATTTTATGTTAGTTTCTGCTTACCGTAGCGGGTAGGTTCCTTCCAAGTCTCCTGCCACCCGGATTGGGGGAGACGGTATCGCTCTGTTCTGCAGGTCCTTAATGGCAGGATTGGTCCTGATGTGGTAGTCCGTCCCAACAAATAAGATATGTGTAATCAACTTGTTTTTACGGTAAACAAGACAAAAAACAGCAATGAGTTTTGATTAAAGGCTTAAATTTATTTTCCATATACTTTTTGGCCATGGTCTCAGCCTCCGGATTTCGACTGATCACGAATCCAAAAAAAAAAGGTGTAGCGAGAAGCTGACTTTAGGGAGACAAGGACAAATTTGTCCTTCATCTTGTCTCTGGCGTCTGGTCATCTTGCGATAACTAGAATCACCCACACCGTGGATGTTGGGCCCGGTCTCAAGATATCTAAAAAGAAAGGGGAAGGAGGTATCTAGGGATAGTGTGGACGGGGTTAGTTCAAGCATTCTCTAACTACTTGGGTGGGGGGATGGTGGGAAAGAAATCGTACAAGACCAGTGGGTCTTGAGTGCGGTCCACTGATCACGAATCCAAAATATGCCGCCCTTTTATACTCTGTGGCAACAGAGATTTGTTAAAAGATTACTTAAAAATTCCAAGGAGTACAAACATGATTTTGTGTGCTTCAATTGGAATTTGATTCTGGGAAGTGGATGGGGATTTGGTTGAACAAATCCCCGGAAGGAGATATTATGAAATGCATTTAGAATTAGGCATTTCATAATGTTAAGGTTATTGGGAATTGAATCAATATACGACAAATGGACTTTCGGTTAAATTTATCGTGCATATGATTCAATTTTGGAACATGACTGGGATTATGGGTAAGGGTAAGGTTGAATCAATCTGCGACAAATTAACTTTCGGTTTAATTTGTCACTCGTATGCTTCACTAAGGGAACAAGATCGGGATTATAGGTAATAATGGGGATTGGATGGGAGTAGTGATTTAGGAACACTGCACTGTTTATATCCAATGAAGAATCACATCCCGAAGTTAATTGAAATCTTCTCGAATATATGATTTTGCAGCTTAAATTTTTTCTTTTAATTTCCTTCTTGCTTAATCTTACTATTTTGTTTTTGTTCGTGCTCCACAAACAATTGTGTATTACTTTTCAGTCTACCTGTCCTTGTCTCGCTTAACTCGCCTTCCCTCTATTCTTTTTTTTAAGCCCTTGTGCTCTGTTCCGGAGCTGAAGGATCGCGTGGGCTCTTTCTCAATTGTAAATAGATTTGTATATACAATAGGGGGATACTTGTGTCATTCCCGAAAGAAGTCGTTTCCAATCCTTTCTTTGTCTTTCAGGTACCTCCGACCACTTCCCCCCATCAATGGTGGGAGTTTCATGAAAAAATAAAATCCTTTTTATGTCGTTTAAATAGCTTCTAACAGCGCTTTGAATTAACACTTTTTTTACGTCGACTGTTAGCAAACTTGGTTTCAAACTGAGCGTTCGCATTCTCAAATACTCGCGCAAAATATGATGCACAGATTCTGTTGATACCTTATACTATTCCACTCTACGGTTGTTTAAAATGATTTTGTCAATTTTATTTATAGTTCCCAGTGTTACAGCCTCATTTAGAGGTGCAGAGCATTCAGCACCATAATTGATAAGTTGTTGCTTTCGACGAACCAGACTCCTAATAACATTTTTCAAGTCTTTCATATGTTTTAGTTGTAATTTTCCCATCAAATAACATTTTATTAACCTAAGAAATCCATTCACCCATTCTTTTAAAATTATCAACAGATGCGTCACTAAAATTTCAACATCTCCACGATCAATAGTCTAGATGTCATAGGCATTTATTGCTTGAGGGTTAGTACTGTTTGGTATCGATGTCTTTAGACGCGCCATCTATTCGTCAGTCTCGGGACCTTTCGACTGACCTGTTGTATTAATATACACATCGATAAATACTAGATTCCGAAATTACATCATCATCGGCACTACAACCGGGAACCGGTCTTGGCCTTATTTAACAATTCCTGAGGCTTGTTAAATTTTCAATAATGATTTGTTTTTTCCGGGCAAGGTCATTAGTCTTGCGCCAGAGGCTCCCCGACGGGGAAACAAACCCCGGTCTCCCGCGTGATAGGCGAGTATACTAACCACTATACTATCGAGGAGCCGAAATTCCGAAAGTACACTAAACTTTAATTTTTATAAAACTTCTTAGCCTTAGGCTTATGATGTTGGAATAATCGCATCCTCGGGACCACATTTAAATACCACTTTTTACCGTACGCTTTTTTACAATTAGCAAATTAACTTAAAAATACTTTTGCAAATAGACAATGCGCTTGCCTTTGCGGACTGTTGAAGCAAGAGAATAATAGGAAACTGAAGTGAAGATTAACTGTGAATTTATTCAGATGAACTAGTACGAGGAATGAAGATTCAATACATCAGCATCGTAGAAAAGCTGAAATATGATTTACATAGCGACAAAGACAAACTTCATCTCCCGCATGTCTAACCGGAACTTTGTTAAAGCCTACCGGGACATAAATCCGCCGTCATTCTGATTTTGATTTCATACCATCGGATCGACCAATCCCTAACTTCAAAATATTTTATCTCTTCACTTTTGGGTGCGTGCATTCTTATCTCGAATTTTTTTCTCTTTTTTTTTTAGCTATGGAACGTCGACAACGACTTGTACACAGCTACTTTGCGTTTCACAAGTAACTCATTAAATTCATATGCGGCTCAAGCTCAATGTCATCGTTCGACCTTAGGAGCAAAACATGCTGCTTGCTCCAACGATTATTATGCATTGTTAACTGAACACAAATAAAAGACCTTCACGGATTGAATTTAGCTGTTAATTTAATGACGGTATCGTCGTATTGAAATTAACAGAATGGAGAAGACTGACAGAAAAATGAAACATTATATTGTAGCGTATTACTCTAGATTTACTAACCTATTCGACCCTACAACAGAGATCTGACTTTTTCCACCAGTAGTCGTTAATTGCTCCAAATTCCTACTTGATATTAATCAGTCTGGTACCCTAATGCTTTATATGAGATACCCTGCCATCGTTGGCGAGATCTTCCCTACTGATGTACAATAGTGTAGCTTGTGAGTAGGGCGTTAGAATATACTAACAGCTAAGCCACCTTGTCGTAAGGGGCGACTAAAGGCTGAGTGTCAGGTGGTGAAATACCACTCCATCAAGCTATAGGCTCCGTGAAATAGTGGGTAGAATTCCCTGGTCATCTTTCGGAGCTTGGCTGATGGACCGGTTCGAGAAAAGGTTGGTTTAGGTGGTAAATCGGTCCCAAGGTGAAATACCACCCTGTCACGCTGTACATTCCACGATATCGTCGGGAGACATTTTCTACTATGTTTCGAATGTATGGCTGATGGTCCGGGCTGACGGGGAGATAAGTCATGATGGTACCTTCTGAGATAAAGAATTCCGGATGTAAACTAGTTTCCCATTCGGATCTCCGGGGGGTACTATGTCAGGGGGAACATCATGCAGATATTATGGTAAATAACCGAACTTAAAGAGATTCGTCTTCGCGTAATTGGGTTCGTTCTCGAAACTCTGTCGACGTGCGACTGATAACGGCATTTTGTAACATCAGGGGCATCGGTTTCACCAATACGAATGTAAACGCCGTCCACCAATATTTGCAAACAGCAAAACCTGATGTCGTTGCCCTAACTGAGATCCAGGTCGGTTCGTCAGCCGATTCGACATATCTTCGTTGCTAAGGATACGACTTGCATTCGATATTCCCTTTTAAGGTTGGCGTCTGCGTCTTCACGCCATCCGATCTGGCTTGCCAAAGGATGGAGACGTTAGTAATCAATAACTTGGACATCAGCTGGTTGATGGTCGTGTTGGGAAATTCTGTTAAACTTCTTTGTTGTCTTTACCGCTCCCCGAATGATGATCGACCAGCCACACTCTTTGAACAACTTTCACGTACCGTCGACTGGATACAGATCAATCACCCGCCTTCTGAAATTGTCGCCCTTGGCGATTTTAATGTGCACAACTCCGGCTGGCTGATGCATTCTAGCAGAACCGACGAGGACGGGGGGCTGGCGAAGATGTTCGCTGTTAGCCGCAATTTGACTCAACTCGTAGAGGAACCTACACGAGTGTCGAGTACCCGAGGAGATTATGCGAACACCCTGGATCGGTTTTCGATATCCGATCCGAGCATTTGTTCCGTGGAGATTGTTGCGCCGCTGGGAAACTCAGATCACTGCTTGGTTCCGGTCGCGCAACGATTTGTATTTCAAGCCAATAACCGACCTAAGTAGGTGGTGGGCCATGTATGGAGGTAGGGGCTGCTAAATGGGACGATTTGCAAGACTTCTTCGCGTCCTTTCCGTGCTCGGAGGTGTACTATGGAGACTCTGATGTTAACGCATGTGTGGAGTCGGTCAAAGAGATTATTCTTTTCGGGATGGAGATCTACATTCCACATTCCATCAAACGAAGTTGCTCTGATAAACCTTGGTTTAATAAAAAAGCGAGCAGATTACAGCTGCATAAAATAGAGTTTTTAAACAATGGCGCTCCAATCCCAGCGAGGTTAACAAAACGAATTTTGTTAGAATCAGAAACGCGTACAACCAGCCGATTAATATCGGGATGAAAGGTTACAACGACAGAGTGATTAAGAAACTCCTTGAGTGCCCAATTGGTTCGCGTCCCTTCTGGTTAATGGCAAGAGCTATCCGCAGTAACTTCGCTTTCTCCTTTTATTCCCCGTTAGTCACAAATTCAAAAGATAAAGCTATGTGTTCGCGAACTTATTTTCCGCGAATTCAAACCTCGATCTTTTGGAGCCACCTGCGATCACGCCAATACGGTCTTCCATGTGGTATGTGAGGTTCTGCCCGCGTCATATTCAACGCATTCTACGTGAACTGGACTGTAAGAAGGCGGAATACCAGAAGTAGTCCTAAAGAATTGCGCTCCTGAACTGTCGCCGGTTCTTGCCAGGCTCTTTCGCTTATCTTGTACACGGGGACATTTCCTACCTGCTGCAAGGTGGCACGAGTTCAGCCAATCCTAAAGAAGGGGAACAACGAGGCATCATGTGATTATAAGTTTTCGTATAATGTACGCCCACAAAAACAGCGTTTCGATACGTAACTTCAGTATTGAAGACATAAACCCTGAAGGATGACATCTATTTCCAACCCATTAAGCAGATCAGCATGTAAGTGAGACAATGCGGGAGCCAAGTGTTTCCTTATCACATTAGGTCTGCTCCTTACGACATATTCTAATACCCAAATTAAGTATTTTCGCATTTCTTTTTAATTACTTATTTCTTTATTATATGCCACAAAAAATGTTTTTTAATACACCTAAATGTCAATGCACAATGTGGTCGAAAAAAAAGATAAGGAGGGTAAAGGCAAAGGAGTTTTGTAACTACTTTTATGCTTGCGCCAGAGGGTGTGAAATTTTTCAAAAATATCGTGGGCACGAGTCTTCGTCATTCAAAATTCTAGGATTATGTAGCAACGCTGTGCTTATGTATTAAAACAAACCCTTACATCTCCTACCACTCTCTCCTCGAGACTGACTGGGTTTGCATTCAATGTGCTATAGGCTGGTCTCCTATTACTTTCTTCCACTTCTCGTCTCATTCTTTCGAATTCGGATTACCTATTCTCCTGCATTAGGGCTACTAGAGTGCACATTTCGGAACGACATTACTCCCTCATCGTATAGTCTACGAGGTTCCTTGGCCTAGGTAGATTGTTACTCCTTTGAACGGAATGGTGGTATGCAAAAAGCATCTTTTTTCTCTTGGTATTGTGGTCAGAAACGCGAACTGTCATATTCAAAACGGTTTAGGTGTTCTCGAAACCCACCGTGCTTTGACAAGAACTGCGTAAGGTGGTATTTGCAGTTCCCGAGTGGACTCTTTAGCCAAACTTCTATAGATGTGATGAGTTTAAAGATCCATCTGCCTTTTAAGTTCATGTTCCATTCGGCCTGTCATATACTATAGTAACATAAGTTTCTCTTCTAACTTCATCGTCGCCATTCTACCTGGCAGTTCATCCCTCGCTGTTCTTTTTTATAGACTCGAGACATCCTCTCAGCTAGTATGTAGATGGCGAGTAATCCAGCTGTAACAAATGCACCCTGAAGTCGTATGTAGCCCTTAGTGCACAAAGCCTGTGTTGCTCCCATCATTCTTTTCTGTTTATTCTCTTTTAGAGCGCCTACCGAGTTTGGCGCGAAATACTGTAGTACAGATGTGACTCCCCCTTCACAGGTTAATTATCTCACTATATCCTGATTTAACCGTATTTGACAATATTCCCAACAGGTCTGCTTGTACGCATGCGGCTTTTTTTACTTGCCTACTTTACAATCTTAGTCTATTGACGAGCATGGCAGTTTTAATACAAAAAACATACTTATTATTCTCTCTAGTAATCCCGCGATCATCCGCTGGATTTTTTTTATTTACAATTTAACGTGGGGGGCATAACGTGCCCCCACGGAATATAGCTCAAGACTACAATACATACATTTTGTAACATACCTTCTAACTTAAATTAGCTTACATCGGATGCGGGTAGACGAACGAACCCACGGGTCGCTGGAAGAACATTACTGATCGGTAAAATGCTGATCTTGCACTTCGAGTGTTGTCGCATATGCATCACGGCTTTCCGTGTGTATCGCAACGTCGGCCAAACTAATGGCCTCGGGTCACGCAGCACGGCGCCAGTGGAGTATGAAAAATACTATAAATTACAGTTACGTTTTTATAATTTAGTATTTACAGTTTATTTATTATTCTACTTTATAATTCGTATTTTACAGTTTTCTTATTATTCTATTTTATAATTATATTACATTGGGGTGGTTCCTTATCATAACTTCCTACTGCTTAACAGCTTCCTTTGGTCGTATGGCCTAGTTTCCTATCTGCATGTAGCATTCCACACACTTTCGACTGGTTATTAGAGTGACCTCGGTTTGTAATCGGCTAGTTCTAGTCCAGTAGATTGTAACCGGTCTTTAATGAGTCGAATTGTGTCATTAGTTGCCATTTTCACCCCGTGTATATGTTTAGGAATTGGTACAACGATGACGTTGTCACCTAAGCCAATAATTTTCAATCCATGGGGAAGTTTCATTCTATACATATCTCACAGGGGGCCAAGTACTGTACCAGTAGCAACGTTTTCTACCATCCGTGAGTTTCCTTCTTGCCATTGTTGCATCACATGGTATACTCACCATTTCCACTAACCATTTGCGCCGCTCTCCCTTTGATTGTGTTGCAAGTACTTATTATTACTTCGGAGGAACCTTCGTCGAACGTGCTGTTCTTCCATGTCGCACCTATTCGTACGTTGCGGCAGTGCCCATTCCCTCTGTCTAATTTCCCTATAATGGCTTGGAGATCACTGCACGTACATCTTTCATTAACATGTCAGTTAGCTGCCCTTAGGAGTTGCAGATGAAGATGACGTTTATTACCGATCTCCTTCTTGCTTTCCTATATGTGTTCTTCCTATCTTTTTTTGTTACGCTGATTTTTAGCGACACGAATATTCCCAATAACCTTCGTCCACCTATATTGAAATATTTGATATCCCATTCGGCAGTCTATGCATTGCCAGCTAGGGCGGACTTTTTCCCTGTTGCATCTCCCATGAGGTTTCCTAGCTTGATGATGTATTGTCGATCTAGGGCGAGTGTAACAACTGTAAAAGTTGACGCAATTTGTTATAGGTCTTATGGAAGCCTCTCTGTGGCGTTTCCAACAGATACAAACGATACCCACACGTTAATTGAGATTCAGCATACATGTATTTCGGCGCAATCCATTAATAAAACAAAATCCTGTAAGTCAAGTCGGCGTGTTTTTAAAAATCGGATAGTAAAAACTATCAATCCACATCTCTATCGGTCCTTCGCTTTTTTAAAAGGCATGTCTTCCGCTTACCCGTAGACATCCGCGGTATATCGGTAATTCAGCGGTATTTGGTGCCATTAGGCTCAATATGGGGCTTAGAGGACGAAAAACTGGGTGATACACTTCTTACAAGCATTAAGCCTTTCGACCTTAATATTGGGAAGGAAACAGCTAATATTAAATGAAGCACATATAATTTACAGAAGTACCAATAATTCCTGTCGCTATATCCTTGTTGCCGTATAACATACATTTTGGGATAGATTTATAAAATTTAGGTTATATACCTGTGCCTGTCAAACTTCAGCAACGGGAATTGCCTTTCTCTCCTAGGGTATAAGAATTGTTACCTACTCTACTGAGCAACTGGACCATTGATTACAGCACGGGGCAACAATCAAAACGGTATGCTCGTCAAATTATGCATCATCATCATCATCGGCACTACAACCGGGATCCGGTCTTGCCCTTATTTAACCAATCTCTCAACCGATCCCGATTTCGCCCCGATGTCATCCAATTTGGTACTCCCAGCCTCTCGGCGTCCTGGTCTACGCCATCCCACCATCGCAGACAAGGTCTGCCGCATTGTTTCCTTATACACATCCTGTCACAAAGGACTTTCCTCTTCGCTCATTCGAGCTAGGTGTCCTGCTCACCGGAGTCTACCGAGCTTTTCTTACAACATTAGCTTCAAGGTAGATTGCGTACATCTCATGGTTGTAACGTCTCCGGAATCGTCCTCCCTCACATTCGGGGCCAACAATTCTCTTTAAGACCTTCCTCTCGAACGCGGCTAAGAGTTCAGAGTACGTTTTATTCAGCAGCCAGGTCTCGGATCCATACATGAGTACTGGTAAGATCATAGCCTTGTACAGTAGCAGCTTGGATATTTTCGGGATTTAAAGAGCCTTGATAGACCATAGTAGGCTTTGTTTGATTTGATCAGCCGTCCACATATTTCTTCTTCCATATTGTTATCGGCTGATACTATTGACCCAAGGTAGTTAAAGGATTGCATTACTTCAAATTCGTGCTCCGCTACCCTGATAGTCTAGCCAACGTTAGGTCTTCTCTTTGCAGAAGTTGCCACTACTATGTACTTAGTTTTTCCCTACAATTTTTGTGCCGCATGCTCGATCTGGGTGAAGGAGTCCTGTACAGCCGAATAGGATCTACCGATGATATCGATGGCATCCCAAAAGGTGCATATTGTTATCGGCTGATACTATTGACCCAAGGTAGTTAACGGATTGCATTACTTCAAATTCGTGGTCCACTACCCTGATAGTTTGACCACCGTTAGGTCTTCTCTTCGCAGAAGTTGCCACCATGTACTTAGTTTTCCCGTCATTAATGTGCAGTCCCAGTTTTTGTGCCGCCTGCTCGATCTGGGTGAAGGAGTCCTGTACAACCTATTCGGTTCTACCGATAATGTCGATGTCATCTGCGTAGGCACGTATCTGGCTGGACTTGGTGACAAAAGTCCCTCTAGTTGTGACGCCAGAGTCACGGATTGCTTTCTCCAACGCCAGGTTGAAGAGGAGGCAGGCCAGACCGTCCCTTTGTCGGAGTCCATTAAAGATGTTTATTGGTTTGGACAGCAATCCCGCTATTTTTACTTGACTAGTTACGTTGGTCATGGTCAACCCACAAAGTCGTATCAATTTGTTTGGAATGCCGAACTCTCATGGCATTATATAGTTCTACTCTGGGTATGCTGTCGTAGGCGGCCTTAAAGTCTATAAATAGATGATATAATGGAATCTTAAATTCCTGAAATTTTTCCATCGCCTGCCTAAGGGTGAATATCTGATCAATCGCTGATTTGCCTGGGATGAAGCCACACTGATATTGACCAATGATGACTTTAGCGTATAGGACTATCCGATTTTGTAGGCTAGAGGAAAGTATCTTATAGGCGGTACTCAGCAATGTTATACCCCTATAGTTGCTGCACACTGTGATATCTCCCTTCTTATATATAGGGCAAATTATTCCACGACACCAATCTCCCGGCATCTCCTCTTGCTCTCTATGTGCAGCACGATCTCATGAACTTCGTAATGTAAACCTGCTCGTCCTTGCTTGATCAGCGTCGTCTGGTATGCCATCAGCTCGAGGGATTTATTTGATTTGAGCTGTCTTATGGCTTTTAATGTTTCCTCAATGCTTGGTGGCGGCAGTATTTGGTCTTGATTTTGTATTGGTGGAGACTCCAATTCTTCTGTGAGCTGACCATTTAGCAATTCATTGAAGTGCATTTCCCATCGCTCCAGAATGCCTTCAGGATCAGATTACCATCTTTATCCTTGCAGTAAGTGCAGCGTGGTGTGTACCACCTCATACTGCGGATTATTTGGTAGAACTTCCGCGCCTGTTGCGGACCTCGCTCTCTACCTTTCTCTGTTTCACAGACAAGGTTTTTTTCCCAGGCACTTTTCTTTTGTCTGTGAAGCCTTTTTTCAGATCTTCTGAGCTCTTTGTATTTCTTCCCTCGCACCCATGTCCTATGAGACTGCTGCATTGCCCGGTATGCATTCTGGCCCCAGGACTTACTCTGCCTCCGTCGAGCTCTTCGAGGGCGAGTCTTAACTCATAACCAAAGATATTGCTGGTGTTCTCGTTGCGTAAGGCAGCCGTGTTGATTCAAACCTGATCCGTGCATGCAATACGTCTCCGTAAGGCAATCCGCGCTCGAAAAACTGTACCAACAAGATAGTGATCCAAGTCGATGATTGCACCTCGGTACGTTCGTACCGTCATCAGGCTCGAGGAGTGGCGGCGATCTATCAACACGTGGTCAATTTGGTTGCGAATGGCTCCATCAGGTAATACCCAGGTGGCTTTGTGGATATCTTTACGCGGAAACCTGGTACTTGAAACGACCAAGTTTTTTGAGTTTTTTGCCAGTTTGATGACTCGTAGTTCATTGTCATTAGTGTTCTCATGAAAACTATGGGAACCTGCGTAGTGCTGTGGCGACTCTAACAGATACACACACAATTCACAAGCAAAATAGTGAAGACCACCGAACGAAAAATCGAATAAGAAAATACATCAGAGCCGTATACCAAGCGATAACATAACAATTCACATCAGTGGAGTATAGTCGAGTTTAAACATCAAATTCTAAAATCGGCCAGTAGCCTGATGGGTAACGCTTAGGTACAATTTTTGGTGATTCAAACTGTCATAGCGTCAGTTTCACAATTATTTCAAACGCTATAGTACCTTAAAACTGGCTCCCGACCTATTTTGCCATTCAAATCACCAAGAACCATTTTCACATCGTATCTTGGGCAGGCATTGAGGGCTCGTTCGACGTTCTCGTAGGATTCTTCTTTTTCGTCGTCTGGGGACTCATCTGTAGGTCCGTGAACGTTTATGAGACTTATGTTCTTAAACTTGCCTCGCACGCGAAGAGTGCATAGCCTTTCGTTTATTGCATTAAAGCCGATGATGGCAGGCTTCAGTTTTTGGCTGACTAGAAAGCCTACCCCGAGCACATGGTATTTTGCATGACAGCTATAATAAATGTCATACTCTTTTCTTTGAATAACACCACTCCCCGTCCATCTTATTTCTTGTAATGCTGTTATGTCAGCTTTATATTCTGACAGGGCATCGGCTAGCTGCTGTGCAGCTCGAGCTCTGTATGGTGAGCGGATGTTCCATGAGAAAATTCTTAAATCGTTTAGCCATTTTCAATTCTGGAGTCGTCGTCGTGTATCCGGTCCATATCCGAGGCTTGTTAAATTTTCTATAATAATTTGTTTTTACCGGCAAGGTTATTAGCACTGCGCCAACCTTTCTCAGGATGTCGCTGCATCCGTTGGTTCACTACTTGGTGGATGCCAAAGTAGCTATCCAGGGGTGTCACCTGGAGACTGCATGTCAACTTGGATTGAAGAGGGAGAAGGATCGTCCTGGCCTTCGCCGGGTTGAAAGCAATCAGAGACTTTGCCCTGTGTGCTTCCATCCCCGCTAAAGCATGCATTCGCGACTTTTTATATCGCACGTCTCGCAAATACTAGTTCTTAATTACTATTGCCACTGAAGCCTACGGCGGCTGCCTGTAACTTCGCCTGATTCCAAAAGATGACTCTTCAACTTCGGGGTTGATTATCACGATCATTGCTGCCATTGATTTTTTATTTTTTTATTTTTACTGGCTATCAACATATGTCCTCGCCTGGCATTGCTTATTCCTTTGCCGCTTATTTAAATCATGATCCTTTTTGGTATATCATTTGTTAGGAGCAACATTTGATCCCTTTAGTTTGTTTATTTTATGTTGGATCCTAATTTGTATAACTTGGGATTTCAAGTGACGTTTACGCTATGGTGTTGCCTTGGTTTTTGAGATGTTTATTAGACGACGAGGGTACCAAAGATATTTTCATTCTTGCCGCAAGATTTTCGATTCTCTGTCGGCGTCGGCTTGTTGCCGACAGGACATTTTTCCTGGATAACGATTTAATATTCTAGAAGCAGTGTCACTATGGAGTTTTCCTCCAGATCTAGTTCTGAATTTTATCGTTTTGTGGTCTTCGATTACTTTTGGATATGTTGATCGATTTAACATTAACCAACACAGGGGAACTCGCTTTACGTAATTTCGAGCATGATGGAGATGTGGTCTCAGTAGGTAATTATATTAAGATGGAGAGTTCTAGCGTGTAATACAAATACACCTTTTCGCGTTTTATTTAATCATCGATTGTATACATTTACAGTAATGCGAGTTGTCTGCAACTCTCTGCATTCTACCTTATCAAAAGACCAAACAGTACATTATCAAATTGTATTTCTTAAAAGTAATGTTTTTCTAAATGACAAATGTTTTGTAATTGACGAATTTCTTCTTTTACCTAGATGAGCCAAATAAATGAACTGAAAGATATGCTTTTCGAACAACTGTCAGATTTCGAAATATTTTCCCGGCTTCTACGTTTTGGTCCAGCGAGACAAAGGTTATTCCAGTGTCTAGGATCTCTGATGGATAGTGGAAAGCCCCTCACCAAACTTTTGCAGAATAAATTTCTAATGAAATATCGCTTGGTACCGAAAGTTATTCCAAATTTGACACCATTCGAAATGATATCCAAACCAACTTATCAAGTATTTAGTGAAGATTTCGATATGGATGCGATCATTTTCGGTTTGCGATTGGGCTCATTATTCTCTGAGGCCGGATGGCTGTCCGAGAGTATAAACATATTTACTTGCGTTGCTAGTAGACTGACTCAATTGCCAGAGGAACATAATATTATTTTGCTTCGACTAGATTGTCTTCAGAGGTTTGATGAAATAAACGTTAAACATTACCATATATTTTAAATACGTTAAATTTTTAGGCTTTTACATTCAGAAGTGAGTCTTTGCCACTTTAGAACCGCCGAACAGACGTTCAAAGAGATTGCGGGTCTCCTAACAAAGACCCCAATTGAGAAAATACCTCGACCACTTTTAGCGAGCATCTATACAAAGTTCTCAGACATGTATTTTGTGCGAAGTGAGTTTGATGAAAGTCAAAAGTGGAGTGTTATTGCTATGGCTACATTGTCGCCAGATATTACCGAAAAGTAAGTTGCTTGTATTTAATTCAAACTTCTTATGCTATTTGTATGTGTTTTGGTTGTATTTTCAGGGTGGCTATTGATGTTTTATTCCATGCTGCTAAATCATGTATAGTCAAACGTGATTTCCAGCGGGCAAATATGTTAATATGTCAAGCGACAAAGAGAGCAAGGTACGCTTATTGATAATTATTTTGTTTTCGCTATTATTAATTACATATGATTCAAACTAAAGGATACTAAATTGATCAGCACATGATCACGAGATTGATGCGATCGAATAGGAGGCCAGACACATGCTGGGCTAATCAATTTCCTTTTTTATCCATTTCGTTATACGGGTCTTGCACTACAAGCGCGTTAAATGATATATTTTTTTATCACATACATTTTATAATGTTGTGAAAAATTGTCTTCCGTCATGGTAAACTCGTCTAATGGGAAATAATTACCCGAAGTTCACTTACGCGGTGATAAAATACCCTGAACTAGAATATAGTTTATACAAGGCAGTTATTCTCAGCTAATGCTAAGCTGAATAACAGAATTCTCTGGAGCAAAAGGGATTTTATACGAGGGTTGCCTCTTATGTTTCGGGATTTGGCAACCCTAGCGTTGCAATCCGGCAATTGACAGCTCTGTCGTAAAGTTGGACATTTTTGAGGTTATACGCACTCAGAACGTTTTGACATACGAGCGCTATTTTTTGTGTTGTTTACAGTAACTTAAAAGATTCATCTCGGCCCAAAAATGGAATTAAATCGTCAACATTTTCGTGCGATTATTTTTTACAACTTTCGGCGTGGATTAACTCAGCAACAGTGCATGGATGAACTTAATTCAATTTTTGGCGATGAAGCTCCATCAAGGGCCAGTGTTTATCGATGGTATGGTGAATTCAATCGTGGTCGTAGTTCACTCCAAGATGAATTTCGTGAAGGTCGTCCAAAATCAGTTTTGTTCCGAAAACCATTGATGCTGTGCGCGAACTGATATTGGAAGATCGTCATGTGACCTATCGTGAGATTGAGACAACCTTAGGCGTTAGTGGGACCAGCATACATTCAATATTGCATAAACATTTGACTGTCAAAAAAATTTGTTCGCGTTGGATCCCACACAATTTGTCAATCGCCCAAAAAAAGGCTCGTGTCAATTGGTCGAAAGAAATGCTCAAAAAATACGGTCGCGGTGCTTCGAAACACGTCTATGACATCGTGACAGGTGATGAATCGTGGATTTACGCGTATGAGCCCGAAAGTAAACAGCAGTCGACTGTCTGGGTGTTTCAAGATGAGCCAAATCCAACAAAAGTTGTTCGCGCACGAAGCACTTCCAAGCAAATGGTCGCCTGTTTTTTCGGAAAAACTGGACATGTCGCAACCGTACCACTAGAACAACGCAGAACAGTCAATTCTGAGTGGTACACAACCATTTGTTTGCCAGTTGTGTTCCAAGAAATCAGGAAAACCAACCGCCGAAGACGGATCACTCTTCACCACGACAATGCGAGCTCTCACACATCGGCTGCGACAACTGCATTTTGGAGCACCCAAAACATCGATTTGATGGGTCATCCGCCGTATAGTCCTAACTTGGTACCGAATGACTTTTTTTTATTCCCGTACGTAAAAAACAAACTGAGAGGTCAACGTTTTTCGACACCTGAAGAAGCGGTTGCTGCATTCAGAATGCATGTGTTGGAGATACCTCAATCAGAGTGGCAAAAGTGCTTCGACAATTGGTTCAAACGCATGCAAAAGCGTATAGATCTTCATGGGGAATATTTTGAAAAACAATAAAGTGATTTTCGATGATCAATATTTGTTTTTGTTCTCTAATCCCGAAATATAAAAGGCAACCCTCGTAATTGATGTTTAGGATTATTTCCATTTGAATTACTTATTTATTGAACTAACTTATAAACGTTTTCATTTTTACATTTTGTCTGCATAGTCCAAAACGGTTTCCTATTACATCCAGTCGGGTATTGGAATAGTCCACTTTTTCTTTCTATCTACTTATTGAACATACGTTTTTTATTTATAAAAACACAAAAATAACCTATTAGACCACATACCAAGGGTAGGTAGTTATTACGGTACCATGTTGAGTAGCGGTCGAGAGGAGAGATGATCGTTTTGTAGAGTTTAGTGTCGTCCGCATAGAGGGAGATGGGTGAGTATTTGATAATGGAGTCAACGCCATTGATGGTAAGGATAAATAGGAGGGGGCATAGATGACTGCCCTGGGGAACCCCTGACGTCGGAAGAAAAGGATTGGGAGGGGAGGATCTGAATTTGACACGGTAGGATCGATTTTTCAGATAAGAAGATAACCACTTAATCAATTAGGGGTTCGAAATCCAGGGAGGACAGCTTAAAAAGGATGAGATTATGGGAGAATTAGGCAAAGGCCTTGCTGAAATCTGTGGAATCGGTACATTGACTTCTTTGCCATTTTCTAAGGCACGAAGAGTATGGGATGAGAACTCGACCAGATTGGTTGTGGTCGGCCTAAACGAAATGAAACCATGCTGATTGGAAGAGATGATGGATTTACAACGAAAAGCTAACGCGTTGTAAAGAATTTCTTCGAACAGTTTAAGAATATGAGACAGTTTGGCGATGGGACGATAGGTGGCTTATATCGTTCTTAGGTCTCTTTTTATGTATGGGGGTGACATAGTAGGATTTCCAAATACTAGAGAAGATACCTTGTGTAAGGGATATGTAGAAGATTTTTGATAGCGGGAGAGAAAGAGAAGAGGAACATTTCTTTAAAAGGACAACCGGGAGTCCATCAGGTCCAGGGCTGAACTCGACTTTGAGTAAGTTTAATTTCTCCTCAACTACGTGATGGATGATGAATAATTTGAGGTGTGAAGGGGCCAAGGGAGAATTCGGGCAAGTCTTTGAAGTAAGACGGGTTAGGCTCGCAGGAGATGTCCGTGAAGGATTTATTGAAGAATGTTGCTGAAACGAAAAGAGAAAAACCGAAACAGCAAACGGCGCTTCGCTAGCGCTGCCTCAGTCTCTCTCTCCGAGTGGACTGTATTTTTCCCCGGCACTGGCCGGCCAACGATGCTTTTGTCAATTCCAAGGAATTGTACCTCCAGAGCCGGACTCTTCTCTGGATTGGCGGGCGTTTGAGTCTTGCCCAGTACAAAATCCTGAAATTTACTAAAAGTGAAAAAGGCCCAACGAAAGAAGACAAAGCCAGAAATACGATTAGTACAAGACTTCGCCTATGTTCCTATTTATTTGCTTATTATTTACAATAAAATCTGTTCTCTTTACACTAGTCTTGAACAAGACTTATTGGGCAGGAGTTCCTTTGACGACTCCCACTGCTTCAGCGCCGCGCTCGCCTTTTATTGCCAGCAGCTGTCTCCTCGTTCGCTTGGTTTCGATAAATCACTCGTTTCCTGTTGAGTGATTTGTCGCGACTGGTATACAGCTGTCTGCCATGCTCCTCCTTCTCGAGTGCTTGTGCGCCGACGTCGAGTGCTTGTGCGCTGGTGCCCAGTGGTTGTGTGTCGATGCTGAGTGCTTGTGCGCCAGGAAGTATGCATCGCCAACAGTCTCCCCCGCAGTGCGAAGCACTTCAACGTGTGGCGGCGATGTTGTCGCTGGAACCAGCACTACTACGCGGCGGGTTGGCCTTCGTAGTGTTCCCCATGTCGTCCTCACGTCCAGAACTCTGATCCTTCCATCGGGTCCGGGATATACCGCTTGCACTTCCCCACGGGGCCAGGTATTGCGGGGCAGCGATGAGTCCACTACCAGGACTATATCTCCGACTTGTGGGTCGGTGGTATCTTGGCCGGAGATTCTTCTTGGCCTCAATGTCGGCAGGTATTCTTTTACCCATCTTTGCCAGAAGTGGTCCGTCAGTCGCTGCGCCGTTCTCCAGTTCGTCCTACCGACGAGGTCGTGGTCGTCAAACTCATCAGGTGCCATCGCACCACAAGAGCGCCCTAGCAGGAAATGGTTCGGTGTGAGGCTCTCTTCGTCGTTCGGGTCCGTGCTGACGTGGGTCAGTGGGCGTGAGTTGACGACGTGTTCTGCTTCGGTCATCAGGGTGTACAGCACCTCTTCTGGCGGCGTCCTGGAGTGTAGAGTGGCGGTCAAGGCCGTTTTTACCGATCGCACGAGCCTCTCCCATGCTCCCCCCATATTGGGGCATCCTGGTGGTATGAACTTCCACCTGATGATATGCCCGTTATTGGACTTCTCCAGCTCCTTGCTTGCCCCGGTGAAGTTGGTCCCGTTGTCGCTCCAGATGGTCCTCGGAGTCCCTCTTCTTGCGGCCATCCGTCGCAGGGCCATGATCATGGAACTGGCGCTGAGAGAATTGGCCAGCTCCAGGTGTACGGCTCTCGTGGTTAGGCACGTAAACAGCACTCCCCAACGCTTCTCGATCCTTCTTCCGATAGCGACCTGCATTGGTCCGAAGTAGTCCACCGCGGCGGCAGTGAACGGGTGTTGGTGGTGGTGCAGTCGTTCGATCGGTAGGTCTCCCGTGGGTGGCACTTGAGGGGTGCATTTGTGGACTCTGCACCATTGGCATCGGTGTATCACTCCTTTTGTGGATGCTCGTAGCCCTAAGATCCAGTATCTCTGCCGAAGCTCGTTCATCACGGTTGCGGTGTTGCCGTGGGCGAACCTCTTGTGATAGTGGTCGATCAAGAGGCGGCTCAGATGATGTTTCCCGCCCAGCACAATGGGATTTGTTCTCCAGCCGTCGATCGTTATTTTTCTCGTCCGGGACCTCAGCTTCATCACTCCATTTTCGTCGAGGTAAACATCTATTTTGCGCAGCCGACTCGAGCTTTCCGGTGGTCTTCCTTCTCGCAGGCGGGCCACGTCTCCTGCGAAACTGTCTTGTTGGCTCATTCTGACCAGTTGCTCTTCGGCCCTGTCCAGATGTTTTTGACGCAGGGGTGTGAATGTCTTCTCGGCTTTGGAACATGTGGGTGTTTGTTGCCTTCGGGACTTCGGTGTTTTGGCTGATATTCGCCACTCTCTCTTCTCTTTTAGCGTGTCTATAAATTGAAACACGCGTGCTGTGGTTCTCAGCAGACGCAGCCAGTCGGAAAATCGTTCCGGGTTCGGTGTGGATGGTTCGACCACTCTCGCCGCGGCTACCACTTGGGGGCTCTTTTCTTCTCCAGTGACTGTCGCCGGGCTCGCCTCGAAGTGCCGGTTTGGCCACTTGTCTCCTTCCTCGTACAGAAACGCGGGTCCCTTGAACCATCTCGCTGTGCTGCTGAACTCGTTTGGTATCCCTCTGGTAGCGTCGTCCGCTGGGTTTTCCTTCGTCGGCACCCATCTCCAGTCCCGTGGTCCTGTCAGCTCTTCGATTTCTGCCAATCGATGGGCTACGAAAGTCTTGAACTTGCGTGGCTCCGATTTTATCCACTGCAGTACTGTGCTGGAGTCGGTCCAATACCATTTCTCCGATATTTGGAGCCTAAGCTCCTTCTCTATTGTGGCCGCTAATCTGCTTCCCAACAAGGCAGCCTGTAACTCTAGTCGGGGCATGGACACTGGTTTTGTCGGAGTTACCCGGGCTTTACCGGCGATCGGGGTCACGCTCACTCTTCCATCGGGTTCCACCGTCCTCCAATAAACTGCGGCTGCGTACGCCTCTTCGCTGGCGTCACTGAAAGTGTGCAGCTGACCTTCTTCCTGACTGCTCGACAGGCACCGAGGAATCCTCAGACCTTTGAGGATGGACGTCTCTTTTAAGTAGGTGGTCCAAGCGGTCCTCTGTTCCTCTGGGATCTCATCATCCCATCCGATCTTGGCGCGCCAGACGTCTTGGATCAGCTTCTTCCCCTGTATGAGCACTGGCGTTGCGAACCCCAATGGGTCGAAGGTTGACATCACCGCGCTCGTGACTTCCCTCTTGGTAGGCATTCTTCTCCCGGTGAGGACTTGTGGGGGGGTGTTCCGGAACTCTACGTTGAAAGCCAGGACGTCCTCCGTCATCATCCATCTGAGCCCGAGGGTCTTCTCTTCCTTCGATAATTCCACGGCTTCTGACTGGGGCTGCTCCTGAAAACCTGAGAAAATTTGGGGTTGATTACTACTCCACCCTTTGAGTCGGAATCCCGCTTTAGCATGGATCCTCTCCACCGCCCTTGCCACGTCCCTGGCTTCTTCTACCGTCGCAAAACTCTGTAGGTAGTCGTCCATGTAGTGGTTTTCACGGATGGCTTGCGCCGCTCCCGGATGTTCCTTCTCGAAATCCTTTGCGTTCTTGTTCATCACATAGATCGCGGTTGATGGTGATGAGGTGGCTCCGAACACTACGGACGTCATCCGATATTCTTCCGGTTTGCTTCTTGTGTCTCCGTTGCGCCAAAGAAACCTTAGGCAGTCGCGGTCGGCTTCGCGCATCTGGATTTGGAGGAACATTTCCTTGATGTCAGCGACAACGGCGACTGGTCTTTCTCGAAATCTGACCAGCACCCCCACGATCGATTGGAGGAGGTCCGGTCCGGGGAGTAGAGCGTCGTTAAGGCTCTTGCCGTCGAACTTGGCTGCTGCGTCGAGTACTATCCGCGGTTTTTTCTTCGTCGGGTGTATTACTGCAAAGTGCGGGAGGTAGAAGGTCCTTCCGGTGATGGAGTTCGCCGGAGCCTTTTCTGCATACCCGTTCTCTAGCAAATTGTCCATTTGCTCCAGGTACATCTTCTTCAGGTCCTCGTCTTGGCCCAGTTTCCTCTCGATATTCAGAAGGCGCCGATAGGCCTGGCTGTAGTTGTTGGGCAGCATCTCATCGTCGCTTCTCCATAGAAGGCCCGTTTCGTATCTTCCGTTTGGCAGTCGTCTCGTGGTTTTTTCCAGAACCTCTATGGCCCTTCGGTCGGCGTCGTTCTTGGGGCGTCGTGGTTGCACTAACAATGCTTCGATTTCGAAATGGCGTCTTACGAGCGATTCTGTCTCGTCTTCCTTAGTCCTGCCATAGTTGACGAATCTCACCGGCACGCTGCTCCTGGCCTCGCACCCGTGCAGGACCCATCCCAGGCTGGTAAGCGAAGCGACTGGTTCGGTGCGTCTCCCCTTCCTCAGACTCCTTGTGACTATCAGGCCCCAGTTGTCCTGGCCGATGAGCAATTTAGGTTCCTGTTGGGTGTAGGTCAGTTGGTCTCCGAGGTCTCGTAGATGCTCGCATCTCTCAATCGTCTCCTTCTTCACCTCCTGCTTCGAAAGTTTAAAGTTAGGAAGGGTTCTTACCTCGATCGAGTATCCGGTCCGGCCGTGGGCTCCTTTGACTCGCACATGGACTTTTTGCGAGTCGTTCCTCCTGATGCCCAGTTCCCCGACTGTCTCCAAAACGAGCGTTTCTCGCCTGCCTTTCGCACCGATCTTCTCGGCGACCGACGAGTCCAGTAATGAGATAGTGGATCCCTCGTCAAGCAGAGCCAATACTCGAGCCGACCCCTTGGGTCCGTAAACGTCCACTGGAACCATCTTCAGGTAGGCTTTGGTGCTACTAATTGTGCGCATGGAGGTGACCACCTCTCCTCTAGTTTGCTCGTGATCGTGGCCTGATGGCGAGGTGTCCTGGTATGACCTTCTTCCTCTTCTGGGTGCTATTCCTGGTGGAAGTTCGTCCGGGTGGAGGATGACGTGGTGTTCCCTTGAACATCTATCGCACGGTGGTGCCCTGCAGTCTGCCTTTCGGTGTTTGGAGCAAAGGCATTTAAAACAAAGCTTTGCCGTTTTTGCCAGATTCCATTTTTCCCGATTACCGGCCTTCTTGAACGTGGGGCATCTGGGGGTGTCGTGGTCCTTCAGACAAACCGGACACTCTGGTTTGATTCCGTTCCCGGGTGCATCATTCTCTCGAACGGCGTGGATCGATCTCCTTCCTGAATTGCGTCGTCCTTGGGATGATGCTCGTTGATGGTAGCCTCCTCTCGGCTCCCATGATACTTCTGGTGGGGCGAAATTGGCACACATGTCTGCCTCTACCTTCATGAAGTCGCTGAAAACCCTCAGCTCCGGCTGGTCCTCTCCTCCATGGCTGTTGTAGTACGCGAACCACCTGCACCTCATGGATGACGGGATCTTTGTCGCCAGTTCTCTTACCACCTCGGGTGCGTTTAGAAACTGCTGCTTGCCCAGCGCTCTGATGGTGGCCACGGAGTTCATAACCCGGCTGGCGAAGACTCCAATATCGCTCGGGTCTTCGGTGACCCGAGGCAGGGCTCTCAGCTTTGTCAGCTCCGCTACGGCCAACGCTCCCGGCCTTCCAAAGCGAGCCTCTAGTCCTTCCATTACCTCTTGGGGGTCCTCGGCGATAAACAGGAGGCTTCTGACAGCCTCTCTTGCTCTTCCTTTTAGAGCTCTCCGGAGACGCGCCAAGTTCTGCGCGTGGGTGAATCCGACGGAGGTATCAACAAACGATCTCCTGAAAGCCAGCCACTCTTCGCTGGCACCGTTGAAGTCAGGTAGTTCCACCATTTGCCTCGAGGTACTTGCTCCGGGGTGTGTTCGCAAGAGCCTGGCTATGGTCTGGGTCAGATCCTGGATCTCGCTCCTTCCTTGATCGCGGTGTGGTGAACTGTCTTCTTGGGCTAGCTCCTCCTGCCGTTCTCCGGGCGGCCTCGGCAGTTCGTCCCATTGATTGAAGGGGTTCCGCTGGTACCCGTCCTCGTCTTCATCAGCCTCGCTCTGGCTCGCCTCGTCCTCGGAGTCTATCCTCCGCAATTCGAGCTTCTCTCGGGCCACCTTCGCTTTCGCCTGGGCCACCTTCGCCTTCGCCTCTTCCGCCTTCGCCTTCGCCTCTTCCGCCTTCGCCTTCGCCTCGGCCGCCTCCAGTTCCCGCATGGAGACTTCTAAACTGGCTGCGACATCAGCTCGCCTCGACGACTTCATCGAGCTTCCTCTTGAGGTAGTGCTTCGCGTTCCGCGCCACGCTTCGACCTTGGCACGGTTGTCTCGGGCCCTGTCCTCTCTGGCTACGCTGGTCTTCTGGGTTAACGCTTCGTACGTTAACTTGGTCCCCCGCCTGGGGGTGTGGGGTTCGGATTGGATCCCCCTTGCTTCGGCCGATCTCGTTATCGGCATCTTCATCGTCTCTTCGGTCACGTGCGCTGATCCCCTTCTTCTGGCGAGCGCTCCGACAGGTCCGTCATAATCTCCTCCAAGTCGTGTGTGAGATTCTTCTCCTGTGGCGCTTGATCCATGTCCTCCAGTAGGGAGCGGCAGCGTCCTCTTTGCCTTAGCCGATCTCGTTATCGGCATCGTCGTCTTATCGCCGAGATCCGGCTCGAAGGACCAAAAATGTTGCTAAAACGAAAAGAGAACCGAAACCAACAAATGGCGCTTCTCTAGCGCTGCTTCAGTCTCTCTCTGAGTGGACTGTATTTTCCGGCACTGGCCGGCCAACGATGCTTTTGTCAATTCCAAGGAATTGTACCTCCAGAGCCGGACTCTTCTCTGGATTGGCGGGCGTTTGAGTCTTGCCCAGTACAAAATCCTGAAATTTACTAAAAGTGAAAAAGGCCCAACGAAAGAAGACAAAGCCAGAAATACGATTAGTACAAGACTTCGCCTATGTTCCTATTTATTTGCTTATTATTTACAATAAAATCTGTTCTCTTTACACTAGTCTTGAACAAGACTTATTGGGCAGGAGTTCCTTTGACGACTCCCACTGCTTCAGCGCCGCGCTCGCCTTTTATTGCCAGCAGCTGTCTCCTCGTTCGCTTGGTTTCGATAAATCACTCGTTTCCTGTTGAGTGATTTGTCGCGACTGGTATACAGCTGTCTGCCATGCTCCTCCTTCTCGAGTGCTTGTGCGCCGACGTCGAGTGCTTGTGCGCTGGTGCCCAGTGGTTGTGTGTCGATGCTGAGTGCTTGTGCGCCAGGAAGTATGCATCGCCAACAAAGAACAAAGCGAATAGATTGGCGATGGTTAGGGGGTCGGTTGAAGCAGTCGTGTTATAGGAAAGCGAGTTAGGATAGACATCGGATTTACGTATGTAATTTATAAAGTGGAAAAATCGCCATGGGCGATGACATCTTCTAGGGGGGTGCGTAACTCGGTTGGGTTATCTACTGCTTCTATTGCGAGTTCGTATACCCAAATGGAACGTGAAGGAGGTATATAGAAGCAGATAATGTATAAAGACTTAGGACGCTTGTCGATTATTATTGCGACGTAGTCAAGATCAGAAGAAGAAGAAGTGGCAATTAGAGACGAAGCGAGTCTGTTTTGAGTGGTAAGTTAAAAGCCCAAGGCATTTGTTAGTATTATGTCTCATAAAAAGAAATCCATTATATTTCCAATAGATGGCTTTTAGTAATCTGTATCTCGCGTTGTATAAGTGCCGTCAATTTATGATAGATGGTGTTAGAAAGATAAGATTTCGTACTTAGAAAACCTTTTCAGACAGATTTCTGGTTGCTTGACTCAGTTTTCTTTCAATTGTGGGCTCCAGCAAAGAAAAAATACCGTCATGTAAGCATTGTTCCAATTGCCTAGCAGCTAAACATTGCACAAAAAACCGTTTGGAATCACTTGAATAGAGGCTGAATAAAAAAGTTCCATATATGATTGTCACATAAGTTATTCCAAAAAACCTCCTGAACCGAATTTCCATTTGCGAATCGCAACCAAATCGACTCATTTCTGAAGCGGGTGTGATTGGAGGTGGAAAGTGGGTTACTTACGACGGCGTCAAGCGAAGGCGGCTGTGGTCGAATCATGGTGAGTCGGCGCGAACGGTGGCCAAGCCAGGGTTGACGGTCAGAAGGTTTTGCTGTGTGTTTGGTGGGATTCTAATACGCTCCTTTGGCGTTTCTAGCAGATACACACGACCAATAGTGAAGAACAACACCGCCAAAAGCACATCCCTTAAAGCCATATACCATAGCAATAATATAGCATTTCCACATCAATCGAATGTACTTGAGTTTAGAAATCGAATTCGTACACGCGGCAGTAGCCTGATGCTTCAATTCTACGCTTTTCACCCGTTTCATCGTATGTTCAAATTACCGTCCTCACTATCCTTGCTTAACGCAACAACCCGACGTGATCTGTACGACATAACACACACTCCCATACGCGCAAAAAACGTTACTACTTCCAATCACACAACTTCTACGCAGATTACCGGCTCGCTCGTCTGCTCTGACATTCTCTCGCTCGCTCCCCGCTCAGTCGTTCGCATTTCAAACTTACTGGGAAGGGGGTGATGTGGCGTTTCTAGCAGAGACACGACCAATAATGAAGAACAACACCACTAAAAGCACATCCATTAAAGCCGTATACCATAGCAATAATATAGCATTTCCACATCAGTCGAATGTACTTGAATTTAGAAATCGAATTCGTACACGCAGCAGTGGCCTGATGCGTTGAGCTTTGGTTCTATTTTTTTAGTGATTTTAACCGTGATAGCGTCGGTTCGAATCGCGCGCTCTTCACTAGCCTCCCAAACGCTATACTCCCATACGGCCAAACTCTTAATTCTGACGTGTACTGTCAACAATTTATCCAGAACATCCAAGCTACTACTGTACAAGACCATGGTCTTGCCAGTACTCATGTATGGATCCGAGACCCGGATGCTCAATAAAACTACTCTGAACTTTTAGTCGCGTTCGAGAGGAAGGTCTTAAAGAGAATTGTTGGCCCCGTATTTGGGGGAGGACGATTCCGGAGACGCTACAACCATGGGTTGTACGCAATCTACCTTGAAGCTAATGTTGTAAGAAAAATCAAACTCGGTAGACTCAGGTGGGCAGGACACCTAGCTGGAATGAGCGAAGAGGAGCCTGCCCGGAAAGTCCTTTGTGGCAGGATGTATATAGGGAGCCAGCGCGGCAGACCATGTCTGCGATGGAGGGATGACGTAGACCAGGACGCCCGGAGCCTGAAAGTGATAAACTGGATGACATCGGCTCGAAATCGGGACCAGTGGAGAGATTTGTTAAATAAGGCCAAGACCGGATCGCGGTTGTAGTGCCGATGATGATGATGACTGTCAACAATTGGACTGTTTGAAGGAAGCAATCGCCCAGAAACAGCCAGGTTTGGCCAATAGGAAAGTGTGCCAGGCCACACACATCGACAGTGACTCATCAGAAGTTGGGAGGTTCTTGTCCATCCACTTTATAGTCTGGACCTAACACCAAATGATTACCACTTGTTCCTGTCTATGGCGAATGATCTTCCTGGAAAACCACCTCAAGAAAACCTTGTGAAAATCAACTATCACAGTTTTTAGCCAATAGGGACGAGGGTTTCTATGAGGGGGGCATAATGAAATTACCTTCGAAATCACACGTTATCGAATAAAACGGTGCATATTTCACATAATTCCGATCATTCTAATTATGCTAAATAATGCCCTCAATTTAATGTGAAAATAATGGATTTCTTTTTACTACAACTATTCTTTTGCATCCTCCTGGATGTAGTATTCGCAGCCTGATCCGCCGCCTTTTTTAAAAATAGGGATGATTATTGGATGTTGGTAGACACACTTAAGACAGGCGGTTTAGTTGCAGCCTCCTTTTAATAAGAGAACACTGAAGAGAAAGAACATGACCATACGTTAGTATATGGAGAGTTGTAGTTGGTTGGGCTTGATGGGGCCGCTTACAGGAATTATTTGATGGGTTATTGGTATTGCTGTGGAGAGATGAATGCAGGGCATGTGCGTCTCTTGTGGTCTTATAGCGTTTTAGATGATCGTGAAGAACATGTGATTCGAACTGACGCTATGACAGTTAGAATCACCAAAAATTGAACCAAAGCGCAACCCATCAGGCCGCCGCCGTGTGTGTGAATTCGATTTCTAAACTCAAGTACATTGACTGATGTGGATTTGCTATGTTATCGGTATGGTATACGGCTCTGATGCATTTTCTTATTCGATTTTCGTTCGGTGTTCCTCACTATTTGCTTGTGTATTGTATGTGTATCTGTTACAAACGCCACAATCTTGTGGTCTGATTGCAGGTTTGTTCAACAATTTACAAGGCGTACATTCGTCCCAAAATGTAGTTCAACTCCCATATTTGGTCAGGCGCATCTAAACTGCGCTATACGTGCTCGATAAGATGCAAACACGAACGGTGAAACCTATTATTATTGGGGCTGTAAGTTGATCAACTCCGTCATTAGAACATAGGCGCAACCTATCATGCCTGTCTCTTTTCTACTGAACTTGCTAAATGTGTTTCGCTTCGTCAAACATTTTCCCTCGATATCGGTTAATCTGAGAATGCGCTTCAGTTCACTTTGAAAGTCAACTTCAGGCGCACAAATAAACATAGTCATTCTTTAGCCGAACACGAATGTGAAATGCGCTAACTGATCATGGGTTTCCTCGTCGTTGTAATGTTCAGGCATTTAAGACCAATATGCTATACATCGATACCTCCTTTTCTTATCCTGTTCCTCTCCATCCGCTCGCACTGTGCTCTGACATTTAAGGGTACTACAAATTTCCCTTTTGTGCGCGCGTTAGTGTATAAAAAAAATTAAAATTATTACAAGTCAACTCATCCAATTTTATGAGATCTTGGTCTCTATGTAGCTAATAACAATGGCTGCTGTTGATGCGGTTCCTGTTGTTGAATTTCTTTTACCTTCTGTGTTTTGTTGACGTTGGAGGCTTGTTGTTGTCCTTGTTGCCCCCGTTCTTGCCACTTTCGTTGTTCTTTTTTCGGTTTCTGCCCGACTGGCACAACTACCTTTTCAATTCTAGAACTTCTGTCACATGCTTCTCTAGTTCTTCTTTTTTCATCTCTATCCCAGCAATGAGTTTATTGAGGACCTAAACCTCATTGTTGGAGTATATTGATTTGTTCGGTTCAATGGGGGCCAATTCTTTGAATTGGTTTCCAGTTCCTGAATGTTGAGCACAATAGCTTGCCTTTACCATCGCTTTGTCACTCACCGTGAAACAATAATGTAAGGCGAGTTAACGCACATTTAAAAACAATTCAACACTTACGCAACAAATGTTGGACCACTTTTATATCTCAATATAATTTCAAGTGTTGGTACATTAAAATACACACCATGACTTTTTTAAACTAAAACTAAATTGAAAAATGAAGAATATATCAAATAGATATGTGGGGGTTCGTTAAGCATTCCCGAAGAACCACACATCGTCCTAATCCAACTCCCCGTCCCCAACCTGCAAATACCTGCATCACCACATAAGCAGCTTACCGTATACGAGCATTACAAAGCTCGCTTCAACAATCCACACCTGTAACAAAAGTCCACGGCAAGATTACCATCTCGCCATGGCATCAAATCCAACCCATGTCCTGAAATTTAATTCGGTTTTCCCATCATATAACCGACATAAACACCCGAACATGTCAATACTCATAGTTGAGGAACATGTCCCCACATACGGCATGACATGTTCACCCTTGCCTTATCGGCAGACCCATCGGCCGATGGTTCTATCGACGATATGCAGAACAGCCCATCGATGGCTACCTACAAGCGAATTCAAGTGTTGTTTAAAGTAACACGCACTCGACCCATCGACCGATGAGACGTTGCATGTTGTGTATAACCAAAGTAATGCTACACGCGAGGGCAATAGAGTAAACATACATTGCCCTCATGTCCATTAGGTTTCCTACAGCTGCAACTAATTTCTAATTATCAACCGAGTATAGGATTAAACATGAATACGATTGTTATTTAAACAATCGCACTCGTGACCATGTCACATGTACCACCACATGAACCCTAACAATAGCCACCCTAGCCATTGCCTTGGCAAACAAATCTTGGGTCGACCTATGTCACAAATATCTATTGCCTACAATGGCATGGCTTTAGCTTTCATGGACACGCATTTATTTGTACAGCTGCATGACCGACTACATGATCTGTTGTCTTATCGAGGAACGATCACAGCATCGGTCATGTCTAATGATTCGTTGTCTAAACAACGAACAGTCACGATTCTCAGGCTGGCTATTCGAAACGAAATACTTCTGTATACTCAACGTAAACAGAAGAAGCTATTTTGGCCTGCATGGAAACATTCCCTTGCATTAACCAATGGCTAAAATAAACATGCACCCAAATCTTGTAGCCTTTGCCGTCGCAGCGAAGTTCTGTTGACATAACATCAACAGAAAAATGTATTCCCTAACGCTTATGATGCCCGGGCAGCCAGCGGGATATCCGGATTTCCTTTTGTGCACCTTCGCACCCCCGTTGATCCTCGCCTTCGGCGAATGGATTTTCAACTTGACCGTACGGTCATATTGGAAACTCTCCCATTAAACTCCAATTCGGTCGCTCATTGGTCATCACCAAAGAAAAGATCAGATTGGCTCCTCCCTTATCGATGGAATTCCATCACGATGGCCGCTAGGGGATGTTGAACACAACGGTCATCGAGGAGTCAGAGTCTAACCGCCCAACCACGCGCACGCGCTGAGAGCCGAGTTCGTTCCCCAAACTGTGCACGCGAGTCCAGTGAATCCGTAAAAGGCGCAACATAATTTAACGTTTATTTAAGGTTAAGGTATCGGTTTTTAAGAAATATAGTGTCTATAAGTGTTCTCGAGTGTAAAAGTAGTGAAGACTCCTGTGTAAAATTTTAACAGTTAACCAATTTAAATCTGGGAACAATATTCTTTTGAATTCCGCTTTTAACTAAGTGACGGTGAACTAGATTAAGCGCTGTGTAACTATATTGATGAACATAATAAAGGATTTACAAACGATTTCCGAAGTCTATTTGTTTGGTTTCTGTGTCCGCTCGGTATTTTGAAACTTTGGGTTTTGCTGAACAATTTTCGGCAATTGTGGAAGTTTAGTGAACCTTGCGCCCTTGCCGGCGCCTCGACTAAACTTACCCACAGATAAATTGGCAGATATATTTAAAATTGATAAAAATCTAAAATTTAAACTTTATAAAAATACTATTGTTGTTCTTTCAGGATTGCGTTTGGAAGGCATCATCAGAAATATGCGGACGCTTTGATTATTTATGGGTTCTTTCTTCTGAACGTTGATTCAGTCCATCAAAGCGTTAACGCTTACAAAGAAGCACTCGAAATTAAGCGCAAAATATTTGGAAAACGAAATTATAATTTAGCGAGTATCTACGAGGAAATATCTTATGCTTATTACGTTCAAGAATACAGCACAGGACACTTCCAGTGTGCCGTGTATCATGTCGAAAAAGCTGTTGATGTTTTGAAGGACATTGTACCTTTGGATCACCTAAAACTGGCTTCAGTAAAACGCATCAAGGCACTGCTCCTCGAGGAGATCGTTCTTGATAAGTTAGACGCAAATGGCGTGGACGAAGACGGTCTATTAAATCAATCCGAGCAACTTCACAAGAGTGCTTTACAGTTGTCATTAGATGTATTCGGCGAAATGAATGTGCAAACAGCTAAACACTACGGTAACTTAGGAAGATTATACCAGACTATGAACCGGTTTGACGTAAGTTTAAGAACAAATGTCCACAATAAAAATTTGACTTTTTTTAAACTTGTAGGAAGCGGAAAGGATGCATCAAAAGGCAATTAAAATCAAATCAGAACTTTTGGGGCCTTACGACTATGAAGTCGGTCTATCAGTTGGCCATTTGGCTTCCTTGTATACGTACCAAATGAAAAAGTACCGCGATGCTGAGCAGTTATATTTACGGAGTGTAGAAATAAGTATGTATAAAGTGCAACATATTGGCGTAGAAGTCAAGATTTAAAATTTGTTCTTTACCTTAAGGTCTTCGTATCTTCGGGCAATCATATTCTGGGCTACAGTATGACTACCTAGGTCTGTGCAAGGTGTACGAAAAATTGCGAGAGTTCCAAAAGTATTTGAAATATGCATCAATATTGGAGCAATGGAAATATTTGCGTGGTCAAAGTGATTTATTGAACGTAAGTTCTCATGAAACTAAGCCATATAAAATAAGTTTTATTTGAGTATACTTTGTGGAGGATCGAGTTTTACGGGTTTCTGTTAGTTCTCATTAAGTTCGGTAACTTTGTCGATTGTGTACATAATCTTTAACATCATCTCAACGTCGAGTCAACTTTGTCCGACTGTGCACTACTTAACGTTTATTGCTATATCCCAAAAAGGTGGGGCTATATCCATGATATCTGATACCATGTTCAGGGAGGAGAAGTCCGCTGGCCATAAATGCAAAGGTTTTCTTTTATCGAAATCACACAAACAAGCTGACAATGCGTCATCGCTCAGGGACGCCAGCGAACTGTCACGCTGATTTGAATGTGACTAACGTCCTTTAGTCTGTCGCCAACCACCAGCGCTTGCACAACCGCCCGACCAGCAGAAGACAAAGATTATTAATTAATTAAACAAGTAGAGAAGTAAGTTTCTCGAATCGTTTCGGTCTTTTATTTGCATTTGTTGATTCCAATATCAACTGAGTTGAAACACGCGATTACTCACGGAATTGAGTTGAATCGTATTAAGGAAGGTGGTTCGCGAGACTCGCCGTTATTATCTCTCGTTGGACGCAACCTTAATCCTAACGGTTGCATCCGCCACACTTAGCGTTTTTTATATCCATTTGTACCGCTCTTAGCTTATATAACGTTCGTATAGTCTGTGTGCCGCCGCGTTTTGTGCTCCGTCTTCTTTTTGCAGAGTCGGTGTTTTCTTGAATTCCCGCCTGATAGTAACACATTGTTCAATAAGTCTAGAGACTAACTACTAAAACAACATTTTTTTGGTAAAATTCTTCTTTATTCATCAACATAATCTCCTTCAACTCTGGTCCAATCATTTCTAAGTTTTTCTAACTGTTTTGTACCATGTGTGTAGAATGATTTTTCTTTAGCCTCAAAATAATACTCAGTTACAGTGATGACTTCATCATTAGAGCCAAATCTCTTCCCACGAAAAACCCGCTAGGCGAAGGTGTGATGAGCCAATGCTACCATAAGGGAACAAATCATCAAGAAAACACCGACTCGGCAAAAAGAAGACGTAGGGAAAAACGGAAAAAGCGGGATATACGAGTCGGCACGCGGAATGTTCGAACGTTATATAAACCAGGCGCGATATAGACGGTCAAAGAAAACGCGAAACAAAATAAAATACACCTCAACGCGAAATTTGGAAAGGAAGATATCCTCCAACTAACTATAGGTAAAGAAAGCGTACACGACGTTTCAAATGATGATGGAATTCGAATTATCGCGTTCGCAGCGTCAAAAGATCTAGTAGTGAAAAGCACGATGTTCAGCCACAAGCAAATTCATAAAGCCACATGGATATCGCGCGACGGCATAACGCGTAACCAAATACACCACTTCCTCACAGACAAAAGAGACCACTCGAACATCCTTGACGTAAGATCATATAGAGGAGTAGATTGCGACTCCGACCATTTTATAGTGATGGGTAAAATTAGGAGTCGGGTCGCAGCAAACCCACATTGGGCAGTCACGGAAGACGAGCAAAAAGTTCGACACTGATAAACTAAAAGACGTCCGCATCCTAGAGAATGGGAGTAGTGACGAAGAGGAAGCCAATAGTGTGAACATTAAATGGGCATTGATCAGAGACGCAATTAAACAAACAGCCTAAAAGGTATTAGGATTTAAGAAAACAATTAAGTCCAAACGGGAATGGGAATACGAAGAGACGGTTCACCAACTGTTCGTTGACTTCAAAAAAGCCTACGACTCAGTCGCAAGGCAAAGACATTGGCATACTATAGTTGAGCTGGGAGTCCCGAAAAAATATTCCGTCCTCATTCAAATTTGCATGAACATCATATTAAAGGGCGAGTTAGAATAGAAAACCATCTCTCAGTACCATTTGAAATCTGGGACGGACCAAAACAGGGGCATGGCCTCTCACCATGTCTTTTTAACCTTGTGCTCGAGTATGTCATCAGAAAGGTACAAGACGACAACATGACCGGATCATCCCTGAACGGGGTAACACAAGTGCTCACGTATGCGGATGACATCGCCGTTCTGGGTGATAATCTAGAAACTGTAAGTAAAAACAGTGAAATCATCATGCAAGAGGCAGAAGAGGTGGGCCTAGAAATAAGTGAAGACAAAACAAAATACATGAGTACGGCGAGAGTAGGTCGACCTCAGAGAACACATATAAACGTCAGAGGCAAGATATTTGAAAAAGTTAAAGAATTTAAATATCTAGGAACGAAATGTCGAAGGAAATTAACAAAAGAGTACATTCCGGCAATGGTAGTTGGCACGTAGTCAGTAAACTGCTGAAATCCAAACTGCTATCATGTAACATAAAGATCCGTGTCTATAGAACCATCATCATGCCGATTGTTCTATACGGATGCGAAACATGGGCTCTCGCAAAGCGGGAAGAAAACAATTTCCGCGTATTCGAGAATAAAGTTTTAAGGGATATCTTTGGAGGTAAATATGACGAGGAGGCGGGACAATGGACGAAACTCCATAACCACGAATTGGAAGAACTATTGCGGTATAGTTACCTACAATAGTGAGAGTAATCAAGTCAAGAATTCTTCACGGTAGACCAATGGGAAAGAGTCCAGTAGGACGGCCGCGACGGAGAAGGGGTGACAATGTTAGGTTTGAGAGTAATCAAGTCAAGAATTCTTGACGGTAGACCAATGGGGAAGAGTCCAGTAGGACGGCCGCGGCGGAGAAGGGGTGACAATGTTAGGTTTGACTTTGAGGAGATCGGATCGGCTGGTCAAGCGCGGAAGGAGAGTGCACAGGATAGGGAACGATGGCGGAGCCGAGTCGGCGAGGTCATGAACTACCGGGTTCCTACAGGCCAATACATATTAAAAAAAAAATTAGTAATAGTATGTTATGACTGATTGTCATGAAATTTTGACACATCGTTTGAAGGTTAGTACTTCTTTTTCATTAGGCGCCATCTCTGAGTTAGTCTCGGGACTTGTTGAACAATGTGTTAATGTCGGCTCATCACACCTACGCCGAGCGCTTTTTTACGTTTACTGTTTCTATACAATCTGTGAATGCGCATCAGTTCACGTTGAAAGTGGACTTCATGTGCACAAATAAACATAGAGAGTCATTCTTTAGCCGAACCACACGAATGTGGAATGTTCTGCCTGATCATGTGTTTCCTGACCGTTGTGGTGTCCAGACATTCACGACCAATATACATCGACACCTCCTTTCCTTATCCACTTCCCCTCCATCTGCTCGCACTGTGCTCTGATATTTAAGGGTACTTCACAATCCCCTTTTATGCGCGAATTAATTATTTCAGTGGTTTTCAAGTTAAAAAATATATTTATTTTTTCATACATTAACACTGAGGCTCTTTACACTCTAACTTAATATTAACACTAACGTTGTATTGCGGAGGAACAAATGAGCACTAGTTGTCTGTTGTCATTCTACTTATATACCAATAGTTATCTCTGATTGGTTTATCGGCATTGTCTGTCATCATCGGCTATTGGCAATGTGATGAGTCATCATGGTTGTCGTCATTCATTATCGTTATCGTCATTGGCTATTGGCGATGGGATGAGCCATCATGGTTGTCGTCGTTCATTATCGTCGTTGGCTATTGGCGATGTGATGAGTCATCATAGTTGTCGTGACTCTGCTGGAAGCGTAACCCGTAACCCGTAACCGTAAGCCAGCATAATCATGACAAGGTTTCTACAACGCGGAGGTTGATGAGAATAATAGTCATCGTTTTTTCATTGTAACTAAATTTATTGTTTACTATATTATTTTAATTTAACTTGTACTATATTCTATATTATCTTTCTACATACAGAGGCCGGCTTATCCCGAAGTTTGTGAGGACATGTCGTTGGATGAAATTAGAAAGCAGTACTTTGAAACGAGCGGCGTCGTTCCCAAAGAAATTGCATAAACAAAATGAAGTACTTCCATTTAGGCGACCTTTTTTTATCTCTCGGATATAACTTCTTTTTTTTTTTTTAATTTAATTTTTTTTATTACATACATTTATTCCATAGAACTTTGAAAATCCGAGTAAATCATTATGTATTGAAAATCATAAATTTTGAACTTTTGAAATGTACAATGTGCTGTATAAATACGTTTAATTGTTTTTTGTATAATCTTAATAAGGAATTTAAAGGGTAGGAAACGTACATTGTGAGCTGTATCCCCGTGGGTTAAAACCCGAATGAAAATGTAACATGGAAAACGAGTGTGGAGTTGCATTTACCTTTCAAGCTCTTTAACTTTAAGGGGCAAGACCACTGTAAAAGTCAAAAACTAAGCGTGTGTTGGCAATTTTCGTTTTTTTGTTTTTTGATAGAAGATAAGGTTATAGGCTAATAATATTAAGGTGTGTAATCAAACGTGTTTTGAAGTGTTTAAAGAAGTTTTAATATTTAAAAAAAAACAATATAGAATGAGACGCTGGACAAGAGCTGCGTATAAACACAGGCACTTTGCGGCAGGCAGTGCAGGATCTCAATTTTGAATTTGAATATAAAATAATTTTGTCTAAATCTGCACGGTAGGAAAGTTTCGAAATACTCGTTTTTAAATTCCGAAATATGTATCAGATTTTGAAAATATTAAATTTTGAGTGATTGGTTAGCATTTGAAAAAAGTTGAAAGTTTTTACCATAAAAATAGACAATCATTTGTTAATAAGAAATCGGATATAAACTATCGAAAATGTCTACGTATTTCGGTGTGGAATATAACTTTAAACATGTACAAATTTGAAGTCGATTGAAGTAAATTGCCTGCATTATTATGAGCATTTGAAAATAGGTTGAGTGTTTTTACCATAAAAAAAAAACAAACATTTGTTAATGAAACATTCACAAATCAACTATTGAGGACTCCTGCATATTTCGGTGTGGAATTATAGTTTTAAACATGTTCAAAATTGAATGGATTGAAGGAAAATCGCCCGAAATTTGAGCATTTGCAAAAAGTTTGAATGTTTTTGCCATAAAAATGAACAATCATTTGTTAATAAAAAATCCAAAAATCCAAAAGTCAACTATCAAAAATTCTTACATATTTCGGTGGAATATGGTTTGAAACATCTAAAAAATGTAAATCGATTGAAAACAAATTGAGTTGAATGTTGAATGTTTCCACATGAAAGTTGACAATCATTTGGTAATGTTACACAATGCGTATGTAGCACTTAAACATTCACCACACACTTAACACACATTAGAAATAAATCGCACTAGTTTCAACTTGGTTATCATCATCATCATCGGCACTTCAAGCGGGAACCGGCCTTGGCCTTATTTAGCAAGTCCTGAGGCTTGTTAAATTTTCCATAATGATTTGTTTTTTCCGGGCAAGGACATTAGTCTTCTTGGTTATAGCTTTTATTTAATTGGACTTAAGATTAATTAATTATAATTGCAAATTATACAGTGCATGACCGCTGGTTTTATCACACACAACACACGGCGTCCGTCTTTTTTTTTTGGGTAATATTCACGACTCTGATTTTTGAAGCGCAATAGGCTATTGGAATGCTTGACTAAGATCACGGTTGCGCACAAACTTTCTTAAATAAAATTTAAAGCGCGATGGGCTTTATAATTAAAGACGTCCGTATACGACGCTGGTTGGCAAAGACTCCTCTATGTCCGTTCTGGACAATGGTTGGCAAAATATAATCTTATCTGTACTTCGATTGTGCAGACCGAAGGATACATCCATTGTTTGCACACGCAATATATGTCTTTCCAATATACTTAATGCTTGTCTCGCAGTACATTTTTTGTTTATTTAACATTGAAAATGTTTACTATCTGCGAGATCTGATTGTGTGAATCAAAAAAATTTATTTTTGTACCATTTTTTTTTAGTTTTTCGAATTTTTTAAAAATAGTTAACATTGTAATTTTGGGATGAGGATATTTCATGCAATAGAAAAGCCTAGAAAGAAGACATATACTAAATTTGAAGTAAATCGGTTCATTAGAACTTGAGATACCGTGTCAATAGACTTGAAAAAAAATAGTTTCGAGAAAAACGCGTTTAAAAATGTTAGGGTATAGTAGCTTCAAGTGACATAATATTGCTAAAGCAGCTGTAACTTCGCCAATTATTGGAATTTTAAAATTTCCTTTGGAAAGCATATTCTTAAAAGTATAAACTATAAGAAAATAATGGCGCAAGGCTAATAACCTTGCACGGAAAAACAAATTATTATGGGCAATTTAACAAGTCTCGGATAAGGACCAGATACCGGTGGAGAGACTTGCTAAATAAGGCCAAGCCTGGATCCCGGTTGTAGTGCCGATGATGATGATGATAAGAAAATAAAAAAAGAAAAAAATCGAATCGGGGGTATTCTGCCCTTAATAAAACATTCAAAAATCAACTATTGAAAACTCCTGCGCATTTCGGTGTGGAATATAATTTTAAACATGTACAAATTGGAATCGATTGAAGAAAATAGAATTATGTGCATTTGTAAAAGGGTTGAATGTTTTTACCATAAAAATAAACAATCATTTGTTAATAAGAAATCTGATATAAACTATCGAAAATGTCTACGTATTTCGGTGTGGAATATAATTTTAAACATGTACAAATTTGAAGTCGATTGAAGTAAATTGCCTGCATTATTATGAGCATTTGAAAATAGGTTGAGTGTTTTTACCATAAAAAAAACAAACATTTGTTAATGAAACATTCACAAAGCAACTATTGAGGACTCCTGCGTATTTCGGTGTGGAATATAGTTTTAAACATGTTCAAAATTGAATTCGATTGAAGGCAAATTGCCCGAAATTTGAGCATTTGCAAAAAGTTTGAATGTTTTGTCATCAAAATAAACAATCATTTGTTAATGAAACATTCACAAATCAACTATTGGGGACTCCTGCCTATTTCGGTGTGGAATATAATTTTAAACATGTTCAAAATTGAATTCGATTGAAGGAAAATTGCCCGAATTTATGAGCATTTGAAAAAAGTTTGAATGTTTTGTCATAAAAATAAACAATCATTTGTTAATGAAACATTCACAAATTAAATATTGAAAACCCCTGCGTATTTCGGTGTGGAATATAATTTTAAACATGTACAAATTTGAAATCAATTGAAGGAAAATTGCCCGAAATTTGAACATTTGCAAAAAGTTCGATTGTTTTGTCATAAAAATAAACAATCATTTGTTAATGAAACATTCACAAATCAACTATTGAGGACTCCTGCGTATTTCGGTGTGGAATATAATTTAAACATGTACAAATTGGAATCGATTGAAGAAAATTGAATTATGTGCATTTGATAAGCGGTTGAATGTTTTTACCATAAAAATAAACAATCATTTGTTAATAAGAAATCCAATATCAACTATCGAAAATGTCTACGTATTTCGGTGTGGAATATAATTTTAAACATGTACAAATTTGAAATCAATTGAAGGAAAATTGCCCGAAATTTGAACATTTGCAAAAAGCTTGACTGTTTTGTCATAAAAATAAACAATTATTTGTTAATGAAACATTCACAAATTAACTATTGAAAACGCCTGCGTATTTCGGTGTGGAATATAATTTTAAACATGTACAAATTTGAAATCGATTGAAGTAATTGCCTGCATTATTATGAGCATTTGAAAATAAGTTGAATGTTTTTACCATAAAAAAAGACAAACATTTGTTCATAGAACATCTAAAAGTCAACTATTGGAAACTTGCTATTTCGCTGTGGAATATAATGTAAAAATTTGAGTTCGATTCAACGAAATTGCTCGAGTTATACTGCTTGCCGTTCTAATAAACCGTGTTTTGGAAAAACAAAATGCATTTAAATTTTAAAGTAGTAAAATAAATTTAAAAAATAACGATACAGTGCGACGTAATTAAAAACACTACGAAAAAAAATTGTACAAGTATAAAACTGATTTTCCCTTCTATTCTACAAAATTTAAAGTGTCTTAAGTCAAAAAGGAAAGAGATCGATCGTTTTTGAAAAGTCGACAGTGGTGTTACTCCTTAAGTCTATTTCTTGATGCTCCATTAACATGAACGTAAATCTAGTTGTTTTAATGTGACTTAACTGAAATTAAAATAGAATAAAAAGCAAGGTAAAGAAAACCCCTTCTTATTTGAACTCCTTGAAATATTAAGTGATAGGATAGGTTTGATATTTCATGCATCTCAAATTAGAAGTGGTTTTTCATAGGATACCCCGAATATTTCGAAGACTCCAAAGTCTTTTTTAAGATACACTTGATACTACACGGACCTCAACTAAGAGGTGGTTTCTTAAACATGATGTAATCTAAACTACTCAAGCTGAAAGAAAGAGGAAAAAGCTTGAGGTTAATTTCCTTGAACGATGCCCCGTGTTTCTTAAGTTAACTCTAGTAGCTTGCTTGATACGATATCTGGCAGAATCGTTCATATAGAAAACAAAAGCTTAAAATGTTTTATAATGTTACCGATTTGTGTTTTAAAAGATCGCAAATGTCTTCAAAGGAAGTTGTGTTCAATAAAATACGTCTGCGAATATGTTTTCTTATATAAAGTTAGCTTACAGTATATCACACTGTTATTGTAAATTGTATTGATGCATGTTGTTTTTTATTAATACACTTTGTTGTATGATTATGTTAAGCTATATTGTGGTAAGCATACACTATATTACTTAAGATAGCATACACCATATTACTCAAAATAATATATATTACATTTCAATATCATCTGATATATTTTATGTCGTAAGTTTTATTAATAAATTTTAAGTTATATTACTCTATCTCATATTTTATCAATATGTCTTTGTACGCATCAATATTTCACGTGGTTTATTAATACATCTTACACCTTAAGTAATATTGCAGTAATGTATATTATTTTTGAGTGGTTAAGTCTTATTTTATATTTATTCATTTTCCTTGAAGTATAAAAAAAAATTATTTCCTGTAATTAATTTTAGAAATAATAATTTTGGACCTTAACTATTAAGTTTAGTTAACTAAGATTTATAAAGTTATGAAAATAAAATATAGATTTCTATAATATAATTTGGTGCAATCTTCTTATTTTTATACACAACAACAAAAACAAACATGATGACCTAAGAAAAAAAAAAACTTTTTTTAATAACTACTGGTAATGGTTAATAATTTTAAATAGATTTAACAAAAAACAGCTCCCTTTTTGTTATACCTTATTCGTTTGTGTTTATAAAGAAAACTGTAAACATTTTGAATTCGCATTAAAATGATTTAACTAATATGTTATAACTTTCTTTGTTTATGTTTAAAGATCAAAAGTCGGGAAGTCGTGAAGTAAAGTTGTACAGGTTCAATATCGTCCTGAGGGGTTTGCAAGAAGGACGATATGTTATTAATGTTAAAGAATTAGTTTCCCAACACGGACAATACGTTTGCACAATTAAATAATGTGTTTTCTAATAGCCACAGTATATTTTTAAAATATCATGGCAGCCATATTTAAAATGGAAATGCCACTAACTGACATTCGTCTTTAATGTAGCTTGACTTTAAAACAGTTGCACTTTAAAATGAATAAAATGTTTTGATAATTTCTCAAATATTTTGTGCTTTATTTAATTTAAATAGGCGTATCGTACTTATTGGGAAGCCCATCATATGATCCCTATTGGGAAATCACGCATTTTAAACATTTGTGGGGGTAAATGTTAATTGCCGGTCACGGGAACTAGTTCACTTTTAGTCCATCGAGGGAACGACAAAATATAGATCGCACAAAAAAAGGGGAAAATAAAATATCCTTGGTTTGATTAGTTTGTTAAAAGTTCTTTTTAGTTTTTTCTTATGTTTGGTATCAGCACATACCCCTAGCGCACATTTTGATGTTAAATGGGTTCGTTTTAACAGACTTTATTCTTTCAGTAAAGTTGATTCTACACTTAATATAAATGGGCACATAATATATAGTAATGGCCCGGAACATTATTACACAAAACAAAATGTCGCCAAATGTTGCTTATTCCTCTGCGGCTGGTGTATTTGCCATATTTCACAAGTAAATGCAAAGTAATGTTAGTATTCATTTAGTTTATAATTTACACTTCGATTTCTACCTCACTTCTATTGCTCTCAAACGTCGTCTTCTGTCTTTCCCCTCGTGACCTTGCCCCACCCACCATCTACACTCTTACTACCCGTACACATTCCTATCATCCCGCCCCTTTATCCTACTACCCGGTCTTCGCCACCCCATCACATGCACAGCCACCTTCCCACTATTCTAAAGTAATTTTTGTAATCCTAGTTCTTAAGTTAGTTCGTACGTTTTTTTACTTTTAATTTTTTTTTTTTTCTCTAACGCTTGTACTAAGTGTAATAAACGAGGGTTCTGCTCTCACTAAACTACACCTCGGGTATAAAGAACTTTTTAATAATGTTTGCGAAACACGTACAAAAATAAAGATGGAAGTTAGTTAGAAAGAAAACTCAACGGTGGTATTCACTTTTCTCCGATTCTCGACTACTGAGTGCGCAGTTTGGGGAATGAAATTTTACTTTTACGTTGAAGATGACTCGCGATACGTGCACTCTCAACAGTGGTTGAAATTCGACTGTGGAAACGTGTGTGTACACGGCGGGGAAAGAAATTTGACTCTACGTTTCTATATAACGATCAACCAATCGACATCGCACTCTCATCTGCGCTCTCTCATTTCCCCCACCCATCGAGGTGAATAAACTCTTGTGGGTTAATTCACTAGCCAATGGACTTAGAGAAAATGGAATAATCGACAAGGAGAGCCTGGCGATCCCGGGGATGATTTTGCTTTTTGCACGCAACGAACGCAAAATCAATGATGACCGAAAGACCCAGTTTGGTTATTGGATTGATATCGGAGTGCAATGTCGTCCATTCGACAAAAGCGTTTAAGCATCTAGCGTCTAGCCTCCAAAAACCGAATTCTCCAGCATATAAACATGCATACAAAGAATTCGACCCTTTCCGCCAGCAAGGATACAGTGCACAATCACCAATGTGTACCTAAATTCCTTTTAGCACCCAGTTCTCCTAATTGCATGAAGGCTATTTATACAGCTGCATCCATGTCTTCAATGGTGCCCTTTGTTATTTCCTCCTTTCTCAGTTTCGTTTTCCCATGACCTCGCTGCATGAGTAAACAATGGATCAATTAGCACACTAGCCAAGATCGACCCAGAGAGATCCTCTCCAATTCACCACCACAAAGAGAAACTTCACGTTTCTCTCAACGAAAGAAAACTCATCCTAAGCGGAGAGGGACTCACCACGAGTCTCTCGAGGTTAACCCTTGAGTATCGAACAGTCGGAATCCAACCACCAGTGAGTCGTCTTCCCTCCCCCGTGGCGTGCCCACGGGAGTGCGCATTCCCCTGAGTATGTCTCTTCACGGAGTCGAGTGCGTTCGGAAGTTTTCTGTACAATTAAGTAGTGTTTTGTTGGTGTCTGTCGTGTTCACCATAGTTTGGCATTTTAATTTGACGCTTTGTGTTGGTGTTTTAACTAAAGATCTATTGTTTACAAATTAATTCAGTATACTGTACTAATCAGGATAATTAAATAGTTATCCCAGAAAATTCCATTCAACGGAAAATCGATGTGACTTAAAAACATATAGTGCAAAAACGAATTAGACATACAAAATTAAAAGACAAGCAATACACCCTGTATAGATTACTGTTTGAGTGTCAACAATTTAGAAGTACATTAAGTTAGAAACTAGGTACATGTCATAGTGGAAGATTGTTTCCTGTGCTGCTGAACAATAAACACCAATCGCTGTACAACAATAGAAAGCAAGAATAAAAATAAAAGAACATTTATCACAAAACAACATACCTCTCCGTGTTTTATTTCTACCTGCCTGGTGATCGCTTTGCTGCGGGATTCGGTGGGTGATAAGTGAACCCGTCACCGTGCCGGCACACCAACTCATACCCCCACAACACCATGGTCAATTTAATGCTCATAACTAAACTCACAAGCAAATTTCTGCCGTCGAAAGGCCAACTGCACAATAATCATGTAATGCTTAGCTTAGAGCGTCTATAGCGTTTGCGACGATAGTGAAGAGCGAGTGATTCGAACCGACGCTATCACGGTTAGAATCACTAAAAATTGAACCAATGCTCAACACATCAGGCCACTGCCGCGTGTACGAATTCAATTTCTAAACTCAGGTACACTCAACTGATGTCGAATTGTTATGTTATCCCTATGCCACACGACTGTGATGGTTTGCTTATTCGAATTTCTTTCGGCGTTCTTCACTATTTGCTTGTAAATTGTGTGTGGATCTGTTAGAAACGCCACATACTCCCTCCTCAGTAACTTTGTTACGATCAACTTCGTGTGGGAACGACGAAGCGAGGAACGGGTGAACAAGAAGACGTCGGAGCAGCCGAGTGTGCCGGTGCTCTATGCGGAAGTCTTGATCGAGTAGTAAAGTCTTGTTTATTTATGGGAGTTTGTGTGTTGTGTATACATATCACGTCGGGTTCACCAATTATCGCGTATTGCGACGATAGTAAAGAACGTGTGATTCGAACTGACGCTATGACGGTTAGAATCACTAAAAATTGAACCAATGCTCAACACATCAAGCCACAGCCGCGTGCACGAATTCGATTTCTAAACTCAAGTACGCTCAACTGATGTGGAATTGTTATGTTATCGCCATGGTATACGGCTCTGGTGCTTTGATTATTCAAATTTCTTTCGGCGTTCTTCATTATTTGCTTGTATATTTGTATACTGTGTGTGGATCTGTTAGAAACGCCACAACATCGCACGTGCTTCTTGCGTTATGGACAGCAGATTGCATCATGTGCAATGTAAGTTAGAAAAGTAAAGATGCTAATTTTTCTTTACAAATGAATTTTATATTAATTATGGCTACTGGGCAGTGGATATGCTTCTTGCCATATGGACATCAAATTGCTCATGAACGGGTGCCTTAGAAAATTGCCACTGGACGAGGTGTTGTACAAAAGTAATGAAACCGATTTTTTTGTTTGTTTTGTAACTGTGAATTTTATATTCTGAAGGTTGGCTACCGGACAGCAAAAGATAGAACCAAGGCTCTTACCCATAGGGCCACTGCCGCTTATGTGAATTTGATTTCTAAACTCAAATACATTCGACTAATGTAATGGTATATAATTGCTATGATATAGGCTTTAATGGATGTGCTTTTGGTGGTGTTGTTCTTTACTAGTCGTGTGTATATCTGCTAGAAACGCCACAAACTCACAAGCAAAGTTCTGTCGTCGAAAGGCCAACTGCACAATAATCATGTAATGTTCAGCTTAGAGCGTCTGCCTAGGAATAGTAAGTTATAATATAAGATAACTAAACTAGAATATAAACATTTTGTGAGTAGAATCTAAAACAAAAATAAGAAATAAAAAAATGTTGCAAACATGAAATGAAAAATGCTGCTTCTCCTTGATTTTTTGAATGGTGTTTAATTTGAATTTGAATCGATTGATCACTTGCACCTCTATTGGAATCCACCATTACTACTTTACTTCAGGTTGTGGCCGAATACGATCCACAATATGATTTCTTTTAACCGGTTCATTTGTCACGCTCATTCACCTAAAATGGACCACTCTAGGCAACTAAGCTTTCTTACAACCGATTTGCTCGAAATGCGAACTTCGCAACCTACATTTGTGGGGTTTCTAGCACAGTTTGTTTCACACACGACTAATAACGAGGAGCAACACCAACAAAAAGAGAAGTCGGAAAATCAAGGCACATCCGGTAAAGCCGAACATCAAAACTAAACGCATTAGGCCACCACCGCGTGTGCGAATTCGATCTCTAAACCGAAGTACACTCAACTAATGTGAAATTGCTATGTTATACAGCTTTAACGGATGTGCTTTGATTTTTCTGCTTGGCTTTCCGCCGGTGCTGTTCTTCACTACCGACGGGGTGTGTATTTGCTAGACACGACACGCATGGGTCGCCCCCTATTGGGAAATTCGTGCACTGTAAGTATTTCATATAGCTTTGTGTATGATGTACTTGATCAATACAGCTTGGCTTTACTCATCAGCTGTGTATAGCTTATTAATCAGTGTCAACAAAAAATGCTTTTCCTTGGCCTATGCCTCTACGAGAAGCGTGCTTATGAATATGGTAAACTTTTCGATACCTACTGGCAAGTTATGATTGCCTGGTGCATCGATGTAGAGTCCAGACATTGGGTTTGATTTTCTCTGCGGTAGCGTGCGTCGCCTGTTGTGATTTGAATTTTGAGTCGAACGAACGCAGCACATGTATTGAAATAAATTTTGCAACATATTATCACCACCAAATAAATGCTTTAGATGAATTTGCATGTAACCAAATAAATCAATGAGGGATATTAAAACATAAGAAAGCCGTTTCGCTGGTTGGTTTTTCTTGGAAATCATTTTATTATATATTTTATTAACCCGGTAGGCGTAGGTGTGATGAGCCGACACTACCATAAGGGAACAAATCATCAAGAAAACACCGACACGGCAAAAAGAAGACGTAGGGAAAAACGGAAAAAGCGGAATATACGAGTCGGCACGCGGAATGTTCGAACGTTATATAAACCAGGCGCGATATAGACGGTCGAAGAAAACGCGAAACAAAATAAAATGGACATCGTCGCGCTTCAGGAAGTCCGACTCCCACATCAAGTAATTGAAACCAACGGGTTTACACTGGCGTGTGGAGATACCGATACACATAACCTCGGAACCGGCTTCATCATAAGCAAGAAGATTAGACCCCATGTAAAAGATGTGAAATTTATTAATGACCGAATGTCAGTGCTAAAAATACAGGGACCATGTTACAATTATGTATTTATAAACATACACGTCCCATCAGAATCTACGGACGAAGAAACGAAGGACACATTCTACGAGACCCTAGAGGAAATATTCGATGTTAAGATCCTCCTCGGAGACCGCAATGCGAAAATTGGATCTTCCAAACAACTATAGGTAAAGAGAGCCTACACGACGTTTCAAATGATAATGGAATTCGAATTATCACGTTCGCAGCGTCAAAAGATCTGGTAGTGAAAAGCACGATGTTCAAGCACAAGCAAATCCATAAAGCCACATGGATCATCATCATCGGCACTACAACCGGGATCCGGTCTTGGCCTTATTTAACAAATCTCTCCACCGGTCCCGATTTCGAGCCAATACATTCCATACATCCTGCCACAGTTTAGCACTTCCAGGATCTGGGCGTCCTGGTCTACGCCATCCCTCCATCGCAGACAAGGTCTGCCGCGCTGTCTCCTTCCATACATCCTGCCACAAAGGACTTTCCGGGCAGGCTCCTCTTGGCTCATTCGAGCTAGGTGTCCCGCCCACCGGAGTCTACCGAGCTTGATTTTTCTTACAATATGAGCTTCAAGGTAGATTGCGTACAACTCATGGTTGTAGCGTTTCCGGAATCGTCCTCCCTCAAATACGGGGCCAACAATTCTCCTTAAGACCTTTCTCTCGAACGCGGCCAAGAGTTCAAAGTGCCTTTTACTAAGCACCCAGGTCTCGGATCCATACATGAGTACTGGTAAGACCATGGTCTTGTACAGTAGTAGCTTGGATGTTCTGGATAAATTTCGGGATTTAAAGAGCCTTGATAGACCATAGTAGGCTTTGTTGGATTTAATCAGCCGTTCGCTTATTTATTCTTCCATATTGTTATCGGCTGATACTATTGACCCAAGATAGTTAAAGGATTGCACTACTTCAAATTCGTGCTCCACTACCCTGATAGTTTGGCCAACGTTAGGTCTTCTCTTTGCAGAAGTTGCCACTACTATGTACTTAGTTTTTCCCTACAATTTTTGTGCCGCCTGCTCGATCTGGGTGAAGGAGTCCTGTACAGCCAATTTGGTTCTACCGACAATGTCGATCGGTAGGCAAGTATCTGGCTGGACTTGGTGATAATAGTCCCTCTAGTTGTGACGCCAGAGTCACGGATTGCTTTCTCCAACGCCAGGTTGAAGAGGAGGCAGGTCAGACCGTCCCTTTGTCGGAGTCCATTAAAGATGTTTATTGGTTTGGACAGCAATCCCGCTATTTTTACTTGACTAGTTACGTTGGTCATGGTCAACCCACAAAGTCGTATCAATTTGTTTGGAATGCCGAACTCTCTCATGGCATTATATAGTTCTACTCTGGGTATGCTGTCGTAGGCGGCCTTAAAGTCTATAAATAGATAATATAATGGAATCTTAAATTCCTGAAATTTTTCCATCGCCTGCCTAGGGGTGAATATCTGATCAATCGCTGATTTGCCTGGGATGAAGCCACACTGATATTGACCAATGATGACTTTAGCGTATGAGGCTATCCGATCTTGTAGGGTAGAGGAGAGTATCTTATATGCGGTACTCAGCATGTTATACCCCTATAGTTGCTGCACACTATGATATTTCCCTTCTTATGTATGGGGCAAATTATTCCACGACGCCAATCTTCCGGCATCTCCTCTTGCTCCCATACGTGCACCACGATCTCATGAATTGCGTGATGTGACGCTGTTCCTCCTTGTTTGATTAGCTCAGCTGGTATGCCATCAGCACCTGGGGCTTTATTTGATTTGAGCTGTCTTATGGCTTTTAATCTTTCCTCAATGCCTGGTGACGGCGGCATTTGGTCTTGGTCTTGCATTAGTGGAGCCTCCAATTCTTCTGTGAGCTGACCATTTAGCAATTCATTAAAGTGCACTTCCCATCGCTCCAGAATGCCTTCAGGATCGGTGATCAGATTACCCTCTTTATCCTTGCAGTAAGTGCAGCGTGGTATGTACCGCGTCATACTGCGGATTATTTGGTAGAACTTCCGCGCCTGGTGCGCACCTCGTTCTCTACACTTCTCTATTTCACAGACAAGGTTTCTTTCCTAGGCACTTTTCTTTTGTCTGTGAAGTCTTTTTTCAGATCTTCTGAGCTCTTTGTATTTCTCCTCGCGTACCCGCGTCCTATTCGAGAATAAAGTTTTAAGGGGCATCTTTGGAGGTAAATATGACGAGGAGGTAGGACAATGGAGGAGACTCCATAACCACGAATTGGAAGAGCTATATCGCAAACCTACAATAGTGAGAGTAATCAAGTCGCGAAGATTAAGATGGGCCGGACACGTGGCGCGAATGGGGAACGATAGGACCGTGCATAGAATTCTTGACGGTAGACCAACGGGAAAGAGACCGGTAGGATGCCCGCGACGGAGATGGGAGGACAATGTTAGGTTTGACCTTGAGGAGATCGGATCGAATAGTCAAGCGTGGAAGGAGAGTGTCCAGGACAGGGAACGATGGCGACCCCGAGTCGGTGAGGTCATGAACTTCCGGGTTCTTACAGGCCAATAAATAATAATAATAATAATAATAAGTACCCGCGTCTTATGAGACTGCTGCATTGCCCGGTATGCAGCATTCTTACGTTCAGTCGCTAGTTTGCACTCATCATCAAACCAGTCGTTCCGATCTCTACGACTACTGCCTATGATGGAGTTGGCAGTACTAATGACAGTATTCTTAAGGCGTGTCCATTTCTCTTCTACGCCCGGCATTTTGGCCCCAGGACTTACTCTCCCTCCGTCGAGCTCTTCGAGGGCGACTCTTAACGCATGACCAAAGGTGTTGCTGGTGTTCTCATTGCGTAAGGCAGCCGTGTTGATTCGAACCTGATCCGCGGATGCAATACGTCTCCATAAGGCAATCCGCGCTCGGAAAACTGTACCAACAAGATAGTGATCCGAGTCGGCGTTGGCACCTCGGTACGTTCGTACCGTCATCAGGCTCGAAGAGTGGTGGCGATCTATCAGCACGTGGTCAATTTGGTTGCGAGTGGCTCCATCAGGTGATACCCAGGTGGCTTTGTGGATATCTTTACGCGGAAACCTGGTACTCGCAACGACCAAGTTTTTCGATGCTGCCAATTCGATGACTCGTAGTCCATTGTCATTAGTATTCTCATGCAAACTATGGGAACCTGCGTAGTGCCTGAAAACCGGCTCCCGACCTATTTTCGCATTCAAATCCCCAAGAACGATTTGAACATCGTATCTTGGGCAGGCATTGAGGGCCCGTTCGACGTTCTCATAGTATTCTTCTTTTTCGTCGTCAGGGGACTCCTCTGTAGGTCCGTGAACGTTTATGAGGCTTATGTTCTTAAATTTGCCTCGCACGCGAAGGGTGCATAGTCTTTCATTTATTGCATTAAAGCCGATGATGGCAGGCTTCAGTTTTTGGCTGACTAGAAAGCCTACCCCTACACATGGTGTTTTGCGTGACAGCTGTAATAAATGTCATACTCTTTTCTTTGAAAAACACCACTCCCCGTCCATCTTATTTCTTGTAATGCTGTCATACCTTATATTCTGACAAGGCATCGGCTAGCTGCTGTGCAGCTCGAGCTCTGTATAGTGAGCGTATGTTCCATGAAAAAATCCTTAAATCATTTAGCCATTTTCGTTTCCGTGGTCGTCGTCGTGTATCCGGTCCATATCCGAGGCTTGTTAAATTTGCCATAATAATCATTTTTACGGGCCTGGTTATTAGCCTTGCGCCAACCTTTCTCAGGATGTCGCTGCATGCATTGGTTCACTACTTGGCGGGTGTCAAAGTAGCTATCCAGGGGTGTCACGTGGAGACTGCATGTCAACTTGGATTGAACAGGGACAAGGATCGTCCTGTCCTTGGCCGGGTTGAAGGCAATCAGAGACTTTGCCCTGTATGTTCGCACCCATCCCCCCATGGATATCATGTCCAAAATCGACATCACATTTGCCAGCTCCATGTTGGCAAGAAGTATGGAGTGGCAAGTTTTGGACATCTACACCCATAGTGATCACCAAGCCGTGATGTACGAAATATTACCGCACAGGGGATACATCACTGCCAAATTGGCGAAGAAAGTCCAAAAAAATGGGTGAAAAGAGAAGGACCTCGATACGGAACTGCTCGATTATATACTGGAAGACTAAATCGCACAGTTTGACGCAGAGGCCGGTGCGAACAGGCAGGCCGGAAAACTCATGAAGTGGCTAACTACCGCATGTAATGCTTCTATGCCACCAAAAAGACAACCAGCAGAGACTATCAAACCAGTGTATTGGTGGAACTCAGAAATCGCCTATGTGCGATTGAAGTGCAACAGGTTAAGACGCTTGCAACAAAGAGCAAGAAACCGTAACACCTATCCACAGTTGCATGCGGAATTCGTCAACAAACGGAAAGAGTTGAGGAATGTGATCCGCAAAAGTAAATATGACGCGTTCTGCTCCCTAAGGGATGAATTAAATAACAACCCATGGGGCAGCGCTTACAGGATAGTCATGAAAAGACCACAGACTAACAGTAGCCAAATCCAAAAAAGGAAAAGTGACATGGCCAGAATTAGTTGCTGTCCTCTTCCCGCAGTGTGATGAGGTATTGAGAGTGCAAGAGCAGTGGAGGATCACTGAAGGAGAGATTCCTCCCGTCACCACCGAAGAGGTACTCTTGGCTGCAGGGGTTATCAAAAAAAACAACGCCCCGGGACTGGGCGGTATCCCTAACGCTGTAGTGAAGACTGCTTTAACAAAAAAGCCGGAAGTCTTCAGCAGTCTCTTCACAACCTGCTTTTAAACAGGACAATTTCCTAAACGATGGAAAAAACAGCGGCTTGTGCTTATACCAAAAGGTGTCAAGGATCCAGAAGAGCCGTCGTCTTATCGCCCGTTGTGCATGCTGGACACAACAGGAAAACTGCCTGAGCGAGTAATTGCCACTCGCCTGGAAGAATTCACTGAGGGAACATCGGGGCTCTCTGAATCGCAGTATGGGTTCCGGAAAGGTAGACCAACCGGAAAAGCACTATCTGTGGTGTGCGATTTCGCTCGCAATGCAATAGCTGGAGCACGATGGCTAGGTGGTACCAAAAAATATTGCGCGGTGGTAACGCTAGATGTTAAAAATGCTTTTAACTCGGTGAATTGGAATCGGATTCTAGAAGCGTTGGGCGATCTACAAGTCTCCCCCTACTTGGTGCGTATATTAACAAACTATCTCTCGGATAGAAGACTGCTCTACGACACAGATGAGGGACCACAGGAATATAAAATAACAGCGGGTGTACCTCAGGGATCCGTATTAGGTCCGCTGTTATGGAATATCGTGTATGATAGTGTGCTCAGATTCAATGTACCAGAACGGGTTAGAATCATTGGGTACGCAGATCATTTGGCAATAGTAGCCGTCGCTAAACATCTAGATGACCTGGAGAATATTTGCTCCCAAACAATCCAGAGCATTAAATGCTGGCTAGATATGGCCGGACTGAAACTAGCTGGACATAAGACGGAGGCAGTTTTAATAAGCAGCTGCAAGAAAGTTGAACACCTTGATTCAGAAATAGAAGGACAAACAATCAGATCCAGTCCTTATATTAAATATCTTGGTGTTATACTCGACAACAGGTTGACCTTCAAGGAGCACCTGAGGAAAGCGGGTGAAAAAACAGCAAGATTATGCAAACTTTTAGCGAGAGTGTCACCCAATGTTGGAGGACCCCGGCCCCCATAAGGAAACTCATAACCCGTGTCAACACCTCCACTATAATGTATGCAGCTCACATATGGGCAGGGGCCGCACAGTATAAGTCATACATGAGGGGAGTGAACTCAGCGCATAGACTGGCATCACTAAGAGTATGCTGTGCATTTCGAACGGTATTCGAAGATGCCATAAATATTTTGACCACTTGACATTGCAGCTCAAGAAAACGCTCCATTGCATAAGGTCTCCCAAGAGAACCGTCGGAGAATGCGGGCACAATTAGCGCTCTCAAGTCTAAGAAAATGGCAACGAAGGTGGGATTCTTCCACCAAAGATGGACCCATACCATGATACCTGATATAGAAACATGGGTGAAAAGAAAACATGGCGACCTGAATTATTACTTGATTCAGCTAATATCAGGACATGGATGCTTCCGGCAATACCTAAACAAGTATAAGCATGTGAATCACCCATACTGCTTGTATTGTGAAGGCAAAATAGAAAATGCGGAACACGTACTCACAGAGTGCGTGAGATTCGAGACCGCACGAACGATTTTGGAGAGACACACGAGACGGACAGTTACTCCGACTGGAGTAATAGAATACATGCTTAGTTCAAAAAAGGCATGGTTCGTAACCAATGGTATTCTCTGTGAAATGATGCACCAGTTGCGACGTGACGAGCGGAGTAACAGGTAAACTCCGTCCCGCCCCGCGATGGAATATCTAAAAGAAAGTTCCGCGGCGATCAACGGGAATATGAGCCTGGCGGGAGGTGGTTTTAGTCGGTAAAAACCCGGCATGCCCCTGGATCGGTCTAGAGGACAAACGCCAAAAACGCGAATGGGAGAAGACTCGGATCGAAAAAATCCCAGAAAATGCCAGAGCAAAGAATATCAGAGGCATGTATGTCGGCATGAATTCTATTAGAAATGGCTACCGAGGGAGAGCCAACATAATCCGAGATACAAACGGCAGTCTGGTGACAGAAACAAACAATATCGTGACAAGATGGAAGCAGTGCTTTGAAAACCTGCTCAATGTGCGCACCCATCAACCACAAATAAACCCACCAGACGTACATACAGCCGAGCCTCAGATCCCAGAGCCCTCTTTCGACGAAGTTGTAGAGGCAATAAATCGATTGAAAAATAACAAGGCTCCCGGAGTCGACTGCATACCGGCAGAGCTTGTGAAGCGTGGAGGAGAGACAACCGCTCGAAAGATCCACCAACTGATTAAAACAATATGGGATAAGGTAGTCATCCGGAAGAATGGAAAACCTCAATAGTCATCCACATTTTCAAAAAAGGCGACAGATCTGACTGCGAATATTACAGAGGAATATCATTGGATTATTGTTGGAACTTTTGTGAAAGCTTCCCCTGAGTTACCACGACGTAGTCATGACAAGAATGCGGATGATACTGAAGGATATTGATCGACTTTCCTTTTCTAAATTATCTTTTGCGTTAATTCGTGTGATTAACTATTATTATTTTCTTTTTAAACATTATAAATATATAAATTTTTTCTTAAATGTTCATAAATCGATTGTTTGTTTTAGTTTAATTTTTTTATTAATATTAATATTCTGTAATTAATTTTCATATTATTGTTTTGATTCCAACCACCTTTAAACTTCACCGCCGAGTTTTTCAATATGTGAATTTAGTCCCGCCTAACTCATTTTAAAAATTTTGTTTCCCAGTTAAACTTCGACGATGAAAAATAAACTTATTTACGAGCGTCAAGGCTGACTATGGAAGTTTAAATAAAATATTTAAAGTGGAAATTATTACCGCCACAGTGCTGTAAGACTCTTTTTCCTTTTCGTCGCCCAGTCCGTTAGGGTCGGTGTATGGGCCCGAAAACCACTCACCTGTTTTCCTGTTTAGAATTTCAATTTCACACCCCTGCGATGCAATCTGATAAATCCCTGAAAATGTTGACGTATCATTTGGCTTATTTTATGTAATGAGATCTAATGTTTCGGACAGGAAACGTGGGGCAACAAAATTTGTACCAACATTTTTAAACTTCGAATAAAAACAGCGTTGAATGGAAATTACTCAGGAGTCAATAAATGAAATCAGCAACGATCCAAAAGTAGTGAGAAAGAGAATCGTGAAAGGGCGACGTTTTGCTACCATTTATTAGATAAAAATAGGATCGCTAAAGGAGCTGAAGGCCATACATGAGTTCCAGAATTGCTTTAACACTAAACCTACCACGGGCGGGTCAAATGACCCGTGTGGTGAACGTACATATATTTTATACATTATTTATTTCCAAATTGAAGGTTTTTATGTTTAGTTCAATTTAATAAATTAAGAAGATGGAATTGAAAATGTTTTATTCATTAGCTAAATTTGACTAAGAGTTGTTACATGCTATAAATCTTAAAATAGATCATTTTTAAAACACGGGTCATTAGAAATAGTGGTAGAAATAGGTATATATGAAATGTCGGTAACTTTAGTGTTAAAGACTGGAAAAGCGCGATCGTATTATGTCTGAGGATGATTACTTTGACGGGGACAAAATGGATGTCGAAGAATAAATAAATATTCTCTAATAACAACATTCACGTTAATTTTTGAATACCTCATAATGTAAGTGACACTTTCGAATCCCCAGGAAAGTCTACTAACCATTAAGGAATAAATAAGAACTTTTCAGAGATTTTATTTAAATAAAGAACCGGTGTAATGACGAACTTATCTTCTTCACATACGTACCGGCATTGTTTCAATACCCGGTAATGCTACCAGCGGAAGAGCGTTAAACAACAGATTGGCTTATGCAAAAATACAGCCTACAAAAAGGATAGCTAGCATGACTAGACGCTGAATTTATACGGACTAGTTCGGATATAGTTGCATTTTTTGAGATGAGTCAATAAGTACGTATTTTTAAAATGAAATGTTTCAAACTGAATTATTGATATATGATCAGTTGGTTTGAACTTCAACAATAGGTGCTGCGGATTCACAACTAAATGTATTGGAGAATTCTAGTATATTCCCATTTGCCAGCTGTCAGCCACCAGTTGACAACGCCTCGATGACAGCAGAAGAACCCTACCTAAGCGTCCAAATTTTCAAAAATTTCATAACGGCTCTGACTTCCTTGGTCTCCTGTTGTGGTTACGATCGTCTATCAATCTTTCTTGGACGCTTCGCCGCCTTCTGCCTTCTCAATAGTTTTTCTTGGACTCGTCACTGGTATTTGTTTTACGCTTCGCCGCTTTCTGCCTTTGTGGGGGTAATTAGTCGGTATTGCCGGCACGGCCACAGGTTCACTATTATCCAACCGCTGAGTTCCGCCGCAAGACGTTCACCATTTGACAAATGAAACTACGGATATAGTTTGAATTAACTTTAATGATATTAATATAAACAGACAGAAGGTTCTATGTAACTCTTGATTTTCAAAATAATATAAACAGACGAAGGTCCTATGTAACACTTTATTTTGATATCAATATAACCGAACGACACCAAGACACTGATTTACATTCGACCAGTGCGCACACTTTGAGGGGTGGAACTCGACTCCTGTGTGTACGCACTCTGCTCAACCACGAACGCGACCGATTCCTTTAGTGTTTGCATTTCGACTCGTTGACTCTTGCAGAGTCGGCCCTTGGCTGGGGGTGTATAGCATTTAGAATGATAGTGAAGAACGTCTGATTCGAACTGACGCTATGACAGTTAGAATCACCAAAAATTGAACCAAAGCGCAACCCATCAGACTACTGGCCGTGTTTTTAATTTGATTTTTAAACTCAAGTATATTCCAATGATGTGAATTGTTATGTTATCGCTATGGTATATGGCTCTGATGTATTTTCTTATTCGATTTTCGTTCGGTGTTCTTCAATATTTGCTTGTGTATTGTGTGCGTATCTGTTAGAGGCGCTACAGGTGAGTTTTGGTTCCCGAGAGAAACGCGAAGTTTCTCTTTGTGGTGACCAATCGGAGAGGATCTCTCCGAGTTGATCACGGCGAGATTACGTGTTTTATCCATGTTGCCTGGTCATGGGCAAACGAAAACGAGAAAAGATAATGAGACAAAGGGTATCATGGAGATGTGAATGCAGCTGTGTAAATAGCCTGATGGCCATTAGGGAAACTTGTGTTACAAGCAAATTAGATACTTGCACAATGATGATTGTGCACTGTAGCCATGCCGGCGGAAAGGGTTGAATTCTTTGTGTGTCTCTTTACACGCTGGAGAGTTCGGTTGTTGGTGGCCAGACGCGAGATGCGTAAACTGCTTTTGTCGGTTGGACGAAAGACGTGTGCATGTGGTAACCCAGGGAAATCTGCTGTTGCGCACGCGTGGCAGTCAGGGTACGCTGGCTGGCAGGGGCGCCTAAATGATAATGCATGTATGTCGAGAATTGTTTTCAGGGAATTTTGGGTGATGCATTAAATGCATGAAATGATGCCTTTAGGTAGGGGAATGTTTGGAGTTGCGGTAGGAATTGTGGTTGGAATTGTGGGTGGTTGCTTGCGTAGCTTTAACCCTAATGTCAATGACCAACTTTACCGACAGTAATCAATGACCGGGTACCCGGGTACCCACATATAGAAACATTGTTTTAACAATGTTAAAACAAATATTTTGCAATAGATTTTAATTTGTTTATCAGAAACAAATATATTGTGAATATTTTATGTATTTTATATCATTATTTTTTATAAATATAAAGAATTTTGACTATCTGCGGCTACAAAAGGCCTATTGAAATCGGCGCAGAGCAAGGTCAGGATCGGCAGGTGTGTAACAAATTCAGTTATACCTGCTAGAGGGATCTCGAGTATTCGGTTGACGAATAACTTGTATGGTCAACTTTCTATTTATAACTTGCGAGTTTATGGTGAAACCATTCGAATCCGGCATTAGAGAAAGCGTGGTTCAGTCAGCGTGCTTTGTGCATCTGAGCATCTTCAAAATGACGACTTTGTTGACACGTGCTCAATTCAACAGGTAATAATATTAAAATTAATATTGTTAATGTATTTAATAATATTAAATAATTTTGTTGTTGTATTTTTGTTTTTAGATTATGTAATGCACAACGAGATGCCTACTTGAAAAGCGTGTGTGGTGAATCGGACGACGAGAGCATAAACCTTTCTGATAGTGATGACGATGATTGGATTCCTGACGAGCGAAATGAAAACGAGGTATCTGATAACGAAGAATATTGCGCGGACGAAAATGATACAACTGAAGCAGCCATTGACGATTCTGAAAGCGAAGATGACAGTGATACGAACGGAGATGTCGACGCAGTTTCAACTGCAGGTAAAAATAATTCTTTTCGTTTTATTTATTAATTTTTCATGCACAACGCGTTCTTATTATTTTTATTCTTTTTTCTAGATTCAACTGGACGTACGTTTGTCGCGAAAGATAAAAGTTTATGGCAAAAAACACCTCCTAACACAACTTAAACTCTCCGTCACAATATTGTGAGACAAAGAGCTGGTCCCCATCGCTCGACCGAAACACTCTCAGCGGCTGAAACAATCAAAAGGATTCTTACTCACGAAATAGTGGATTTGATTACTCGTTACATAATCAGAAGGCATATCTAGTTATCCGAGAGTGGAATGCAAACAATTCAAATCGACCGTCGATAACGTGGAAAAATGTTAATCGTCAAGAGATGTATTTGTTTTTTGCAATTCTAATTGCAGCAGCGGTCAATAATGGAAACAAAGACCATACTACAGAGATGTGGAAAACGTCATCATTCCCTTTATACAGGGCCACAATGAGTATCAATCGTTTTTGGAATATCTTACGTTTTATCAGATTTGATGATGCGCGGACACGAGAGGAACGGTCCAGAGAGGACAAAGCAGCTCCAATTAGTGAGATCTGGGCCATGTTGAATGCAAATTTGTCCGCTCTGCACCGGCCCGGCACAGAACTTACCATCGACGAGCAGCTGTATCCGTCCCGTGGGCGAACCAAATTTACGCAGTATATTCCATTAAAACCAGCCAAGTATGGTATCAAAGTTTGGTGGATTTGTGATGCTGAAAATCCATATCCTCTGAAAGGCATTATTTACACCGGGAAAAATGGCAATGTTAGAGAAAAAAATCAAGGTGAAAATGTTGTCAAAAAATTAGCAGCACCGTACAAAGGGAGTGTAAGAAATATTTGTATCGACAATTTTTTCACGACGTTACCGCTCGCGAAGCTTTTATTGTCGTGGGACTTGACTGTCGTAGGAACCTTACGAAAAAACAAACCCTATATTCCAAAAGAGATGGCTGCATCAAAGGATCGTGCAGAATTATCCACACTGTTCGGCTTTCACGACAAAACGACGATTTGTTCGTATGTGCCGAAGAAAAATAAAGCAGTTATACTGCTTTCGACGATGCACTCGAACATGGCAGTCGCTGACCACACACAGAAAAAACCCGAGATTATTTTGCACTATAATCGGTACAAAGCTGGTGTTGATACAATGGACCAAATGGCCGGCAGATACACAACACACCGACGGACGAATAGGTGGCCCTTGGCAATGTTCTTCAATGTCCTCGATGTAAGCGCACTCGCGGCGTTCGTCATTTATAAAGAGAACAACTCCATGTTGCCGAAAAAGACGAACGCCCGTCGTATGTTTTTGCTCCAATTAAGCGAACAACTTGCTCTGCCAAGTATTCATGAACGCTCGGAAAATGTTCAAATCATGAGGCATTACTCAACAAAACTTGCAATTGAGTCTGTGGGGAGGAAGTAATGTACCTGCATGGGTACTCCGTTCTACTTCCTCCTCCATCATGTATTGTTCCCGCGCGAAGGTTCTTCCGTTGTTCCGCCGGCACAAAAGGAAAAAGCAGACAGCGATCGATTGTCACAGAACATGCCATCACCAAGTGAAAATATAAACACCAACACATGACCAGTAAACATAGATAACACACTATTTCTTGGTTTAGTTATATTTGTATTTTAAAAGGAAACAAAAAAACTATTATTGTGATTAACTACAAAACTAATCGGAACACTTATTGTACGGACTTGGGATGCAACACGAACTCGAACACAACTCGAAATATATATACGCATCTCCGCAGTGACGGCGGAGAGCGGGAGTGACGCGTGCGACCAGCGTGGTCGGAGGATGGAATAAGACTCGAACGATATCCTCACCAATAAGGATATCGTTTTTTACCTACCACCAGGGAAACGTAAAGTCTCTCTTGGTGGTATAGGAAACCAGATCTTGTAATACAGGTCATGGTGGTATGTGTGGGATCGTTGAGATCAATGCTATTCACACGTGCAGTGGAACAGCGAAACAGGCAGGCGGCAAGGACAAAAGAAAAGGCGACCAAATGGTTCGCTCTTTAATAAGGGTCATGTTTATACGATGCCTCGTCGCTATTTTCGACGTTGGGAAAAAAAGGTGCTAAAAGCAAATTGGATGTTTATGGCATCTCTGGCTGCAGTAGAAACCGGGTTCATATTTGCATTAGGAAATGCTGGAGAATTTGGTTTCAGCGTCTATTGCGCTAATTATATGCAGCTGCTTGGGTTGTTTGTTGGTAAGACAAACAAAAAAGGTTGCCAGGCAATGTGTATGAATGGTATATGACGCGGCTGGGAAAATAGACGGCGCGATATTTATGGTCCCTGTCATGACGGTTACATTGATTGCAATCCGAATTATTTTGTTTACAGGAATTTGTCTGGTGCCGAATTGGTTCAGAATACCAAATAGGAAAACAAAGAAATCTTATGAAAAATTGTATGCGAAGGGATGCATGAAGGTAAGTTTTCTTTATAGGGATTTTAGGGTTATAATAATTGGGTCTGTTTGATGCGTGAAGCATCTAAGATGCTAATGCGAATGGCATTAGCAAAAGCTGGTGCAGACCCGGGTTATGGTTATGGGGTTTTTTTCAGGAAGGCGAGCCGTGGGATCTGGCGGAATCGCCACAAGTCCATCATCGGCAAGGTTCAGCCGCTCGTGCCGACGACCCAGACAGCATGTCCGCCCCTGGATAGTACAGGAAGAAAAAGGGTCACTGGTTGTTGCCACATTTGTTTATCGCAGGCTCTGAAAAAGCGGCGAAAAACAAGAAAGGCGTGTCGGCAATGTGAAATGCCGGTTTGCGACGAACACGCAACTACGTTGGTTGAATGTAATGCATGTCACAGAAGTCCTTCTGAATAAATTTGTTTGTTAATTTAAATGCATTTTTATTGTTTTTCATTAATTATTAGTTAATTAAATAGTTAATTATCAAAAATTAATTATTAATTAACTATTTAATATTCAATTTTGCATCATTCATCATCATTCTCAATGCTTTTTAAATGGGGTACCCGGGTACCCGGTCGTGGCTCAGAATACAATTTTTTAAAATGTCAAATCGAAAGTAAAAAAATTTTATTTTTTCATTGAAATTTCGTAATTATCATTCAGAAACGTTTGAATGGAGATGATCTAAGACATGGGACCGAAATTCGTCTACTAGGCCGAGCAATCGTGAAATTGCGACGAAATGGGTAACCGGGTACATGGTCATAAGGGTTAAAGAACCCCCACACCCTCTCAGCCGTTCTTTCTTCGACGCATCATCGTTCTTTCTTGGACGCATCACCGATCTTTCTTAGACGTTTTGCCGCGTTCTGCCTTCTCAACCGCTTTTTCTTGGGCGCATCATCGAACTTTCTTGAACGTTTCGCCGCTTTCTGCATCCTTAACCGTACTTTCTTGGACGCATCACCGATCTCCCTTGGACGCTTCACCGGTTTCTGCCTTCTAAAACGTTCTTTCTTGGACGCCTCGCCTCTTAAGGGTACATTCTCATCAGTAAGGCCGAAAAATAGGCTATTTTCATGTTTTTTTTATTTTTCTTTTTTGAGGAAAGTAATAAATCTAGACACCCGCGATTTTTCAGGTATATTTATTGTACTTTTAATTAGCTTTTAAAAGATGTTCAATTAATTTCATGATAACCCAGAGGTAGGGGCACGTTGCACCGTAGAGTGCTGCGAAATAAAGGACCCCGAAGGCGACTGCCCTACAGGTCATACGATTTATCTGAAACAAAAAATCGAAAAAGTTTACTTGTTTAGTATGAGTGTGGTTATGGCATAAACCATGAAAAATGAAATCTATCCAAAAATAACAAAATGGCGACGTTTTGAAATTTATGTGCGCTTTTAATGAATGTTTCCGTTCTTTTTTTTTGTTTATAAATTATCAATTTACAACGTTTTTTTCATTTTTTTTTAAACATTTTTTTTTATTTTCTTTCTATATTCTTAGTTTCTAAATTAAAGGCTAGACAAAAAATGCTTAAATTCTAGCTTAAATAGCTTATATAATAACTTACTGGTCCTTCGCAGACGCTCTAAGCTAAACATTACTTAATATTTGTATAATTTGCCTTTCGGCGACAGAACTTTGTGGCAGTATTGATAATTAGTTGGAATACAAAGAAAAATTTGAAAAACTTTGTCAATTTTTTTTGTGTTTTTTTTTTTTCTTAAAATTTAACTTACTTAACTTACCTAAACTTATCTACTTTATTTTTTTTTTTTTTTTTTTTTAATGTAAAATCACAGCTTAACTTAACTTAAATCTTATACTACCCTAATTCTAGAAAAGCTAAGTCTATGTAAGCTAGCTGATGATAGTGTGTCAATTTACAACGTATCGGCATAATTATGGTTCATGCGATAGAGTTCAATTACGCGTATTTAAAAAAAAAAAAAAAAAAAAAAAAAAAAAAAAAAAAAAAAAAAAAACATTAAGATTCGTTGAAAATTGACTGAGTTATCACAGTCGCCAGCTCGAAAAACGTTGTTTTCCAGAAAACGCGTTTATAGTTTTAAGTGTAGTTATTTCGACATAAATGTTTCTATTTTGATATTTACCGCTAGTCAGATATTCCAGGGCCATACAACAATCCTTCGACTTCTTCAAAATCGATTTGCTCCTGCAATTTATCATTCATCTGGCCATTCTCGCCTCGATTGAATGAATCGTCGATAGCCGCTCGGCGTCTTTTATGCGGTTAGCGTCACGAGCGCAAGCATACTCGTATGCATTTGGGCCGATGGTGACTCCCATAACCGACATTATTTTCAAAATCGGTTTAAAACCTTCATTTAATATACAGCTGGCCAAATATGTCGCAATATTTATAATATTGGAGGAGCAAAAAGAGTGTTTTGGGGCGAACTGCCACACAGTTTTGTTGAAACACTCGTTGTTGTTTTGTGTGAATCCTCCACAGCAGCGGTTCAACAAATCTTGCGACGAAAGGTCTTCATAAATGGGCCGAATTAATTCCTGCACGTTCGAGTCGAGAGGAGGAGGATGGTTGTATGATTGTAATGTTCCAGATGCTTCCGCTTGTCGCCATTTACACCAAGAGTTTGGTCCACTTGGGCATTTCGCGTGCTGGAGCTCTTCGTCGGAGGCTCATAACTTTTTAACCGTTACGAATTTCGATTTTTCCTTTTAACATGATACTCTAGACAGTTATAGCTATCGAATTCCGCAAAAAAAAATTTGACCCAACTGATGAGAATGTACCCTAAAGCGTTCTTTTTGGACGCATCACTCATCTTTGTTTTACGCTTCGCCACTTTCTGCCATCTTAACCGTTCTTTCTTGGACGATTCGCCGCTTTCTGCCTTCTCAGCCGGTTTTTCTTGGACGCCTCGCCGCTTTCTGCCTCGTTAAGCGTTCTTTGACGGATTTGTATGTAATTCGTAAGTGTTCCGCCGAACACTGTTCATACAAAGAAAACACCGAGATTTATTTTTAATTTGATTTCTATTTTTTTATTGTTTATTTAATGCTGTTTTTATTAACACATACACTACGGTTAAGAAATTTTTGTTTAATACCACGCTTAATTAATTCACATGACACATATTAATCCCGTCCTTTATTACACACGTTAAACTAGACATACGACAAAGACTCCTTTTTCTGGACGGAGGATCTGACCTCCGTGACTGTTAATTGTCGAACGGATATCCGGCACGCATGCACTTTCGACGGCACGAGAAGTATTGTAAATTTTCTTGTTGTTATATATGGTTTGTACTCGCGACAGTTTATTTTGATTTCTATTACTGATGCGGCGCGGATGACCTCCTCGTCTGGGTTCTCTATGGCGACCTGTCTGGTACTCGGAGTAGACTGTTCTAATCAATTTCCCTCTCCATTTCCAATTCTCTTCCCCTCATCTGAAAAGGAAATTTTCCATCATAATAATTCTCATCCTCCTATCTGTAAAAGAAAATTTCCCATCTCGATTCTCATTTACAACTTCTTATCGGAATCTTGTTTCAAAGGATCAAGCCTACCGCCACTTATTTCTCAATCCTTTCATGGGGTTTGTTTGCGTTACCCATCTGGCTTAAGACAACAGAGTTTTCGTACGCTTCAGATGGGTAACAAAGGAACCGTGGAATTTGGATGTCGGTTTCCAGATCGTATTTTCTAGTCATAAAGCATCTGGCGTGAGATAAGCGTTAAGATGTTTATGGTTGCAAGAATTGTGTGTCGGCGGCGAATCGCTATGCCTTTTGTTTGCACACATGCGCTTCTTGGTTTTGGAATCTTGCAAGGAATTTAGGGTGCTAATTGCTATTAGCTATATGAGGAGATATGCATTATTCTGTTTGCTTTTAGAAAAATGCGTTTAATTGGATGAATTGAGTAAATAGGAGAATCGCATTGAATTGAATTGAATGGATGCATTGAATTCAATATTAGGAAATTTTGAACGTTTAGTTCGATTGGTTTTGACCATTGAATTCAATGTTGGGTATACGAAATGTTACCTTTTGTTTCAGTCGGAAAGAATGGCTTTTGAGGAACGTGTCTATGGGCATGTGTAATGGATATAGATGAGTATGCTCCTTGGTGGAACGACAATATCTCAACCTATAATGGAATGTGTGGTTCGTAGAACTGCCACAGTTCTTTCTTGGACGCATCGCCGTTCTTTCTTGAACGTATCACCGATCTTTCTTGAACGATTCGCCGCTTTCTGCCTCCTTAACCGATCTTCCGTGGACGCTTCATCGCTCTCTGCCATTCGACCATCCGTATTGAACGCACCTCATCGGTTATCCTCTGACCAACACATCACCGCCATCACTAGAATATATACAGAGTATCATTCTTTAGCCGAACTGCACGAATAAGGAATGCTCTGCCTAATTATGTATATTTTTTTCTTCATTATGGTACCCAACCATTCAGGACCAATATGCATCGATACTTCTTCTCCTTGCCCTGTTCCACATCTTCTGCTCGCACTGATTATTAAGGGTACTTTAAAATATCCTTTCGTGTGCGCTTATGTGCAAAAGTGCTGTTCTTCGTGTTTCAAATATAGGAATGCAACTCCAGCTTAGGATATGCCTTGTAAATTAAGTCTTAGTTGGATGAGGTTAAATACGAAGTGTCCCAAAAGTTTTTTCTTGAATTTTTTTTTTAATATAATAGCAGATAGGTTTAATTATTCAACATTTATATTTTATTAAAATACGACGCAGGTCATAACAACTTTGTGATCTGAATATGTTCAGCACACATTCATTTGGCTGGCTCACTTATTAATGTAACACAAAATTTCTGTTAACTGGATATTGTATTGCTCTGTGGACTCAAATAATATATTGACACAATTGGAGTAAATAAATCAAATGCTGTAGAAAAATTTTGGTAATTTTTAATGTTAACAAAACCAATAAAGACACAAGATTTTCGAATCTAGTTATTAGTGTGTACAGCTTGATCCTTTGACGTCGTTTGATATAAAAACATGACATCAAATATAGACAGAGAACCAATTAGAAGGACATTTTAATCTCTTCCGAGTTGTTGAATTGCTTGATTTTAAAAATTGAGCTGAAAGTTGGTGACAAATTTAACCACAAGTTTGTGCGACAATCATATGAATAGTACTCACCTGAATACTCGACACACGAATAGCATAACGTTCAAATTAAATCTCAATACGCAACAGGTATCGTGCGTACAATTCATCAATTGACTACCATCATCATTGAAGAGGTGAGTATGTATCTTCAGCACACCTGCTCTGGCTAAACAGAGAAGCTCAACACAATTTAATTTGAGGTGAGTATCTGTGTGACCTGCAGAGGTAGTATTCCTCTGTTTGGGTAGCGATGTACTTCAGTTGAATTTCGTATGCTGAAGACTTCGTTTTAAAGTGAGTGTTGTCAGGTTGTGATTTCTGCCGCCAAACCCATAGTGTATTCGCGTAAGTACGCTTTCTACCGAACATAATGTTGTCCATCGTTGCGGATTAGTTTCATTTTTCGCCTTTTATTTTGTTGTTAATCGCGAGTTTTTAAATCTAGTAATCTAGTAAATCCTTCTAATGTGGAATGGATAAGAAATTAGAAACGAATAACGTGCGTTGTAGTCCAATCTGACCGACCGTCCGGTAAAGGCGTTGAAAGGAAAAATTGAAATTTTATTTAATGAGCAGCGAATGTATTTCTATGGTGTTGATTTAGATCTACTTGGGTTGCACTTTTATAAGCCCCTGGGGTTTTTACTGTGCAAGAAAAGTGTGCAACATGGGAAATGTGTCTTTTCTCTGAAGATGAAGTGAAATTTTCTTGAGCGTTCGGTTGAATTTAAATGTGTACAACTTGTTACGGTTTGAAGATTGGTCGCTTTGATATCTGTTGAAAGAGTTGCAGAAAGTATTCTGGTTTAATGTGTACTATGAGTTGCAATCTGATCGTTGTAAGGATAAGAACTTTAAGGTACTCTACGTAATTATCTATCATTAGTCTGATTGGGGTCATGAGTTCGCTTATCAATCATGCTCTACTCGTTAATCTGTAATATGTTTGAGGGTAGAGCTACATTTCACAGTGTTCCTTAATATTGGGGTCCGATTGTTGTTATTAAAAAAAATGCATTGTCATTTCAATTGCGTGATTTATTATTCGGTTGTAAACACTTTTATGTAGAAATCATCTGTACATGCTTATTTTAAGTCCTTGCCATGCCACTGTTCAAAACCAGTGAGAACTAGATTTAATATTATTATAATTGAAGTGAATTGTAGAGGCTTATCCCAAAAGAAAAATAATAGATAAACTCTAGTTGTAAATTAGACAAATAAGATAATAGGAATCATTTTTATCTAAGCCATTTTTTGGTTTCGTATTTGTTGATCAGATCTACTTCATTTTAAATGTTAATTCGGTGCCCTTTTGGAATGGCATGAATCGGGTGATAGCATTTCAGACAAAAGCTTCCTGGTATTATTAAGAGTACAAATTAGTTCGGACCATTGTTTTACGGTCAAAAATGCATTTATTTCAGAATAAAATGAATATTATACTACTATTACTACTAGTTATTGGCCTGTAGGAACCCGGAAGTTCATGACCTCACCGACTCGACTCCGCCATCGTTCCCTGTCCTGTACACTCTCCTTCCACGCTTGACCATCTGATCCGATCTCCTCAAGGTCAAACCTAATATTGTCCTCCCATCTCTGTCGCGGTCGTCCTGCCGGTCTCTTTCCCGTTGGTCTTTAATTATTATTATTATTATTTACTGGCCTGTAGGAATCCGCAAGTTCATGACCTCACCGACTCGGCTCCGCCATTGTTCCCTGTCCTGTGCGCTCTCCTTCCACGTTCGATCATCCGATCCGATCTCCTCGAGGTCCAATCTAACATTGCCCTCCCATCTCCGTCGCGGCCGTCCTGTTGGTCTCTTCCCCGTTAGTTTACCGTCAAGAATTTTATGCGCGGTCCTATCATCGCCCATTCGCGCTACGTGTCCGGCACATCTTAATCTTCGCGACTTGATCACTCTCACTATTGTAGGTTTGCGGTATAGCTCTCCAATTCGTGGTTGTGGAGTTTCCTCCACTGTCCTGACTCCTCGTCATATTTACCGCCACATATACCCCTTAAAACTTTATTCTCGAATACGCGGAATTTGTTCTCTTCCCGTTTTGTGAGAACCCATGTTTCTCATCCGTATAGAGCGCACATTCATTTGGCTGGCTCACTTATTAATGTAACACAAAATTTCTGTTAACTGGATATTGTATTGCTCTGTGGACTCAAATAATATATTGACACAATCGGAGTAAATAAATCAAATACTGTAGAAAAATTTTGGTAATTTTTAATGTTAACAAAACAAAGTAAAGACACAAGATTTTTGAATCTAGTTATTAGTTTGTACAGCTTGATCCTTTGACGTCGTTTGATATAAAGACATGACATCAAATATAGACAGAGAACCAATTAGAAGGACACTTTAATCTCTTACGAGTTGTTGAATTGCTTGATTTTAAAAATTGAGCTGAAAGTTGGTGACAAATGTAGCCACAAGTTTGTCCGTTGGTCTACCATCAAGAATTCAACGCACGGTCCTATCGTTGGCCGTTCGCGCCACATGTCTTAATCGTCGCGACTTGATAGAATAAAATGAATGAATAGATTAATCAAAGTATTATCCATTCCGGGCTACTACTTCTCCACACCTCCCAAGCAATTTTCGAATTCTATCCCAAAAGCTGCCTGGTCTTGCGAGACGATCAAGGTTAGGAGCCGATTTTTCTTTTCTACGAAAGAAGTGAACCTACCGAATCGTGTTGAAGTCCTCGGAATAACCAGTAATTAATCGAAGGGTCGATGTCCAGAGAATACTATGAGTGCGATAAAATATCCCAAATTTCCAAATAGGTTGTTAAGACCTTTGCCGAGCGTTGTCGTGCAAAAAAAGTTGTCATGTCAGTTGGTCGTATTCCGGCCTTTTTTCTATAAGGTTGGCAACTAAGTAATTGCCGATTTTTTTTCAGATAAATAAACCATTTTCATGTTTAAATACAACTAATAAATTTTCATCAATGATATAATTTTCATTTGGATGTATGGAAAGAGACAGCGTGGCAACCTTATCTGCGATGGATGGATGGCGTAGACCAGGACGCCCAGAGCCTGGGAGTGCCAAACTGGATGACATCGGCTCGAAATCGGGACCGGTGGAGAGATTTGTTAAATAAGGCCAAGACCGGATCCCGGTGTTGTGCCGATGAAGATGATGACGATGATGATAATTTTCATTTTGTTTGATAACCTTTTGCCATCTTTCTGGTAACTTAATAATTCCACGTTCGTAGAACTTCTGATTTTTATCGGCAAAAAACCGAATTAAGTGCGATTTTACAGCGGCATCATCATTGAAAGTTTTGCCATCCGAAGAGTTTTGCAAAGATCGAAATAAATGGTAATCTAACGGAGTAAGGTCAGGGCTATATGGCGAGTGTAACATCAATTTCCAACCAAGCTCCAATGATTTTTGGCGGGTTTTTTTTTTTTTTTGTTTCGGTAGGAAGGTGGAAATCTTCAAAAGATACCTCTTGACCGATGCAGAGGCATGCCGGGTTTTTACCGACTAAAACCACCTCCCGCCAGGGGCATATTCCCGTTGATCCCCGCGGAACTTTTTTTTAGATATTCCATCGCGGGGCGGGACGGAGTTTACCTGTTACTCCGCTCGTCTCGTCGCAACTGCTGCATCATTTCACAGAGAATACCATTTGTTACGAACCATGCCTGTTTTGAACTAAGCATGTATTCTATTACTCCTCCCGGAGTAACTGTCCGTCTCATATGTCTCTCCAAAATCGTTCGTGCGGTCTCGAATCACACGCACTCTGTGAATACGTGTTCCGCATTTTCGATTTTGCCTTCGCAATACAAGATTTTTGGCGACTGACCAAAGATGTGTGGCCTAGTGTTGTCCTATTGAAAAATAACACCTTTTCGATGGACCAACTCTGGCCATTTTTGGTGGATATCAGCTTTCCAGGTGGATTTTGCTGGTTCATCAAAGCTTGGACCAAGATCATTTTCGGTTGACGTTACAGTAAACAACCTATCTTTATCACCAGTGATGATTCGTTTCAAAAAAGGGTCGGATTCATTGGGTCGGATTCAAGGGTCGGATTCATTGCGTCTAAGATGCAAATAGCAAGCAAATAGATGCGCTTCGTTAAATTAATTTCTTTCAAATCATGTGAAACCCAAACATCAAGATTTTTAAGGATTACTCACAGCTAAGCCGGCTTGTCGTAAGAGGAGACTAAAGGCCGAATGGTAGGTGGGGTCCCAACGCCCTGTCTCCCGGTGAAATACCACCCCATGGTCCGTGAAATGGTCGGGAGAAATTCCTGGCCATCTTTCGGAGCTTGGCTGATGGACCGGTTCGAAAAAAGGTTGGTTTAGATGGTAGTCGGTCCCAAGGTGAGATACCCCTCCGTCACGCTGTACATCCTCCGATATCGTCGAGAGAAATCTTCGACTATGTTTCGGATGTACGGCTGATGGCGCGGACAGACACGGAGATAAGTCATGATGGTACCTTCTGATATAAAGAATTCCGGAGGTAAACTAGTTTCCCATTCGGTTCTCCGGGGGGGACTATGTCAGGGGGAACATCATGCAGATATCATGATAAATAATGGAACTTTAAGAGGTTCGTCATCGTATAATCGGGCTCGTTCTCGAGGCTCTGCCCACGCTCGACTGGTGACGGCATTTTGTAACATCACCAATACGAATGTAAACGCCGTCCACCAACATTTGCAAACAGTGAAACCTTGCCTTAACTGAGACCCTGGTCGATTCGTCAACTGATTCGACATATTTTCGTTGCTCAGGATACGAGTTACGTTCGAAATTCCGTTTTAAGGCCGAGTCTGTGCCATCGCGCCGCCCGATCTGGCTTGCCAGAAGATGGAGGCGTTGGAACCCAATAACATGGACATCATATGGTTGAGGGGCGTGCTGAGGAATTCCGTTAAATTTCTTTGTTGTCTTTACCGCTCCCCGAATGACGATCGATCAGTGATATTTTTTGAACATCTTTCACATACCATCGACTGGATACAGATCAACTACCCAGCTTCTGAAATTGTTGTCCTTGGCAGTTTTAATGTGCACAATGCCGACTGGTTGGTACATTCTAACAGAACCCACGAAGCTGGTAGGCTGGCGGAGATGTTTGCTGTTAGACACAACTTGACTCAACTCGATTTGCGCGATTTCTTCGCATCTTTCCCATGGTCGGAGGTGTGCTTCGGAGACTCCGATGTTAACGCTTGCGCGGAGTCGGTAAGAGAGATTATTCTTCTCGGGATGGAGATCTAAAATCCACATTCCATGAAACGAAGTTCATCTGATAAGCCGTGGTTTGACAAAAAATGCGAGCAGATTACAGCAGCAAAAAAAAAGCTTTTAAGGAATGGCGCTCTAATCCCACCGATGTTAACAGAACGAATTTTGTTGATACCACGAAGAAAGCCTACAATGACAGAGTGACCAATAAACTCTTTGAGTGCCCGACTAGTTCGCGCTCCTTCTGGTCAATGGCAAATACTGTCAGCAGTAACTTCGCATCCTCCTCTTTTCCTTTGTCAGTGACGGGCAGAGGTACGTTAGTCACAAATTCAAAGGATAAAGCTGATGTGTTCGCGAATTTATTTTCTGCGAATTCAAACCTCAATTATGTCGGTGTTTTGGAGCCACCTATGATCGCGCCGGTACGGACTTCGATGCGGGATGAGAGGTTTCGCCCGCGCACTATTCAACGCATTCTACGTGAACTGGATTGTAGGAAGGCAACCGGCCCGGACGGAATACCAGCAATAGTCCTTAAGAACTGTGCTCCAGAACTATCGCCGGTTCTTGGCAGACTCCTCCGCTTATCTTATGTACGGAGGACCTTTGCCGCCTGTTGGAAAATCGCTCGAGTTCAGCCAATCCCAAAGAGGGTAATCAAGTGTCTCCCACAAAATTATCGCCCGACAGCACTACTGTCTATGTTATCTAGGGTGATGGAAAAAGTCATCAATACTGAATTAATTAAGTATTTGGAGTGCAACGGACGTCTGAATGATCGTCAATACGGATTTCGTGGCAGGCGGTCCAGGGGAGACCTTCTGACACTTATAACCGATATATGGGCATCTGTGATTGAGAGGCATGGTGAATCAAGGGCGGTCGCATTGGATATCTCCAAGGTTTTGGACCGTGTCTGGCACGGGGCATTGATCAGCAAACTTCGTTCATATGGACTTTCCCAGCAGCTTTGCGACTGGACGAAGAGCTTCCTCGTAAACCGATCGATCTGGGTTGTTGTGGACGATTAATGTTCGGATCTGTATCCTGTTTATTCGGGGTGCCCCATGGTTCTATTTTGGCTCCAACCTTGTTTTTGCTTCACATAAATGATTTGTTGGAGACAACGGATAACAAAGTGTTCAGTTTTGCGGATGATAGTACGCTTGTTTCTTCCTTTTCGAGTGATCGGCCGATTGGTACATCTACGTCGCACCAGCTGAGATGTAGACAGATTGACTCTCTGAATCAGGGTCTAGATAAGGCCCTGCCGTGGGGCAGAAATAATTTACTCCGGCCAAACTTATTCTCCTGTATAAATCCCAAATTAGACCCGCGTTCGAATATTTTTCCCATGTTTGGAGCTCGGCTCCTAAACATACCTCGACCTACTTGAGAGCATACAGAGACGAGCGATCGGCCTGATCGGGGACTCTGCGCTGACGTCCGGACTACAACCGCTATCACATCGAGGGCGGGTAGCCGACCTCTGTCTGTTTTATAGATATTATCACGGGTACTGATAGGGAACTAGCAACACCTCGCGCTTTCCTAAAAAGTATGAATAAGTGGATCTTCAGCCTGAATTATGCTGCTTTAGATTCTCGTATTTCTGGTCTAATCATAATTTGTATCCTTTCATTTGCTCTCAACATATAATAAATAATAAAATTTAACATAACATGTTGTACAAATATAATATTAATTTGATAACGCTTTTTTTAATGTACAAGATAAATTTTTCTTTGAACTCAGTCCACCCTAAAAACTTTTATTACTTCAGCTAATGTGAAGAGGACGGCGTAGTATTTTTTTCTTCAGTCGTGTGAAAGTACTGAATATGTATTTGTGAACGTTTATTGTGAAAGAACGGTACATTATGTTTTATTCAAACTATTGTCCGTTACTAGACACTACTTTTTCCCATCTTTCTGGAAGGCTCCGGGTACCACGTTGGAGGAACTCTTCATCTTCTGACGATATCCACGAATCGACCCATTTTTTTGGTATCTTCATATGTTGTAAAGTGCTGCTCGGACAGATCATGTGCCATGGATCGAAATGAGTGATAATCAAAAGGGGCAAGGTCTGTTGAATACGGCGGGTGGGGTAGGACTTCTCGATGAAGTGTTTCCAAAAAGTTTTGCAGCGGACGAGCATTATCATTGAGAAGAATAATTTTGTCGTGTCTGGAGTAGTAACGGGCGCGTTTGTCCTTGAGTGCTCGGCTCAATCTCATTAATCGTGTTCGGGAGAGAACTTCATTGAAGGTTTCACTGGATTTCAGCAATTCATAATACAAGACACTAATCTGATCCCACCAGATACACAGCATGAGCTTTTTCCCATGAATATTCGGTTTTGCTGTCGATGTTGAAGCACGGCCAGGTGGTCCCCATAATTTTCTCTTCTTTGGGTTATTGTAGTGGACCCATTTTTCATCGCCAGTGACTACACGATGCAAAAAACTCTTTTATTTTCGCCTGGCAAGCAGCATTTCACTTATGCAAAGTCGGCGTTCAATGTCTCTCGGCTTCAATTCGTACGGAAGCCGATTTCCTTGTTTTTGAATCATCCCTAACGATTTTAAACGATGTGAAATTACTTGTTGAGTTACATCTAATGTACGTGCTCTTTTTGCGTTTGGGATAAATCTTCCTCCAATATTGTTTCCAATTCCTTGTCTTCGTACACTTTCGGCCTTCCACTTCGGTCTTTGTTTCCCACCCCAAACTCACCGTTTTTAAACTTTTGAAACCACTCACGAAAACTTCTCTCACTCAAAGCAGCCTTATCATATGACATTGCCAAAAGATATTTGTACACCTAATATTTCATTTGTTATATGTATATAGGTTCAAGCGTAGAAGGAGAGTGCATAGGACAGGGAACGATGGTGCAGCCGAGTCAGTGAGGTCATGAACTTCCGGGTTCCTATAGGCCAATAAATAGTAGTAGTATATATAGGGTTCGCAATCTTTTACATCGGTATGTACACATGGAATAACTTTGACATTTATCCGACATAACCGATTGACTTGAGTAGCGATGTTTTTGAAACGTCGATTCAGTACAATTTTAACGATGAATCGCTTTACACTGAAACAACGCACCGGCATACTGACGCTGTACATTGAAAATAGTCGTTCAGTTGTGTTAACTCAACTTGCATATCGTCGAAAATATCGTGGGCAACAAGCACCGCCTGATAACGCCATTCGTCGTTTGGCGTTGAATTGTCTTGAGAACGGGACAGTGGGAGATTGCGGGGTTGGAAGCTATTAGATGACTATGGCAGGGTCGCCGTGGAGGGTAGGATGCTGGGAAAGTCGCCTTGTAAGGATTCGTGGGTCACCAACCAGGATAATAAAAAAGTCTGACGTAAAAGGTGAAGCGTATTTTTCAAATTTGTAGAGGTCAATGCGATGTTGTGTCGGGTCCAATTTGTTCGAATAGTGGTATCAGAGGTAGAAGCTAATGAAGGAGAGATCTCCGCTTTACTATATGGCGGGGCACGAATGCCATAGGTTTCTGCCAGAAAGTCGGAGTATAGTCGTAGGGCAGGGCACGAACGTCGTGCTAAATCATCATCATCATCGGCACTACAACCGGGATCCGGTCTTGGTCTTGTTTAGCAAATCCCAAGGCTTGTTTAATTTTCCATAATAATTTGTTTTTCGGGGCAAGGTTATTACCATTGTTCCATGTCGTGCTAAATATCTGCCAAAAATAATGAGACGCAAATTTGATTGTAGTCGGCTTGTATCTGCTGTAGTATCCCACTACATAAACTCCATGTAACGTAATATCAATTCAATTCATAATATTAACATCCCACACAATGCGCCTCTAATCGTCTCCTCTTCAATTGCCTACCCATGACGCGCAGTCATTTCCCACTCAAGCTGCACGCTAGCGAATTACGAGTACATTTTTTTGCACCGTTCGTATATCGTCATTCATATCCAAAAGCAAGCACCTAGCATAGAGTATTCCCAGTTAATCGCTGGCACCGGAAAAAATGCAGCACCTGCAAAAATGCGACGGATAATGCAATTGCCATACGCCAAGTGGGTATTCCCATAAAAATACTGACGCCTACGAAAGAAAGGCACTTGAATAATGACGAATTGCTACCGGTAATTCAAAGTGGCGATAGCCATTAAGCGATACGAATGGCTTGAACGAGCTCCATTCTACTTTAAATGGATTCATCATGTGCGAGCATCAATTAAGCGATAAAATTTCTAAGACCAAAGCCGCTGCACCGCAACGCAAATGACTCGTACCAGGCAATTGGGCTCAATATGGGTCATGCGTTTGGGGTCATGCCAAGTGGGGAAGAATAGAGTGCATCGTCTGCGATTCCGTCCCAATAATTTTGGGTATAAAATGATTGGCTGCAAAGGGAATATAATCAGAATTAATCACACAGAGAAAAGATTGCTGGCACTGGTACAGCGGGCCTTTTCTCTGAGTAGAAAGCAAGATTCATTGTAAGACTCAAAGTGGTGAACGTACAAAAATAAGAACGCCTTTCTTTTACTATTAATTCTCCGCGAATCAACTCTTTCCTCTAATTTAAAAGGGAAGCATGGTTGGTCGACGTAACACTGCTTTATTCTTTCAAAAATCGGTTCTTAAATACTATTTCTCCCATCAATATTTCCGATGCATTTTTCCCATCAACATTTCCGTTGCAAATCGATACCAAATAGGTCACATGGTATCATATTTCAGCCGTCCAATTATGACATGAAAACGATGTTCCTAATTCCACACGCTCATTGCACATTGCATGGCTAATCCACAATGAACCACTTCTCAGATGACACATTAATAGGTGCGTACCATGCACCATGACAGACATCTGGGCAACGAATATTGTTATGTAATACTTTTTATGAGTATCATGTACCGTGATATCGTTTGCCGTACATAATACATATCTATCGGAACACCTGGACAATTGAGTATTGTATACTTTTGTCTGACTTCTCATGGTGTCAGCGCTTTGGCGGGTGCCGTCCGGTATTTTGTTTCATGATCGTGGAAATTCATTTGTGATCCGGTGTATATTTTAGAAAATGGGTTTATGCTTTAATGGGTACACCACAAGATCGTCGACATGCTGTTCATCAACGCCCAAGACTTTCCTATGAACTGTTTGAAGCGGTAACAGAGAGTGTTGCCGAGAACCCACATTTGTCGTACCCACACCAAACCCATCATTTTGGGGTCAGTGGAACCACCTTACGGCGCATTTTAAAGTGCAATTGACTCAAAGATTATTGCTGACGAACTGTCCATGTCACGAGAATACGGCGAAACAGTCGCTCGAACTGTTGATACTGAACCTGATTTTTGGAAGCAAGTCGGATGACCGACGAGGCCCATTTTACACTCTCTGCCGCCGTTAACAAGCAAAATTGCCGCATTTGTATAACGAAGAATCCGCACGAGATCCATGAAACACCATTGCATGACCAAAAACTGACTGCTTGGGCCGGCGTTTTGCGCCAAAACTATAATTTTTCCCATTTTTCTTCAGAGGAAGCGAAACAGCCGATGGGTATCGATATCGGTGGATTTTGGCTCATTATATCTACCAACAAGAACGTGGAAAAAGTCGGGACAGTTAGTGCTTTCAACAAGACAGTTCGCCATTCCACACGGCAAAAGAAACAATGCAGTTTCTGCAACGAAAATTCCCTGGACGTGTGCTGTCAAAAAATGGCGTCATTGAGTGCCCACCGAGATCTCCAGATTTGACCCTCCCCCCCCGGACTACTTTTTGCGGGGTTATTGGGGAAACAAAGTGTACGCCAGCAAGCCTTATACCATTCACGAGCTCAATGCAAACATTCGTGCCGAAATCAATTCTATACGGCCTGAGATGCTCGAAAAAATGATGGAAAACGCAGCAAAAAGGGCACATTTTGCTTTGGCCAATAGAGGCGGCCACTTTATTGACGTTGTACTCAAAAACTAGTCCAAATAAATTTTAAAAGACCAAATTAATGTTTATTTTTAATTATTCAATACTGACATAAAAGATGGCGCACCCTGTATGTATATTATATATGTCAGAAGAAACAGGAAATCTAGTACCGCATTCAGTACTAATGACATTAGTGTTGTATAACACATAAGAGCTTCATTATAATAAAAGCCACTCTGTTCGCATACGTTGAAAATACGTCGAAAAGCATATTACAATATTCTCGTATAATGTTTTAAGATGATAGTATCGGTTATCTTTGTTGTAAAATCTGAATACATTTAATTACATAAGAAATAAAAAGTACAACTACTACAACTACATACCTGTCAATCAGAGAGTTCATATCAGTTTACGTTGAAGGTCAACCTCAGACATGTATTATAAATATATACAGAGAATCATTCTTCAGCCGAACCACTCAGATGTAGAACACTCTGCCTAATCATGTGCACCCTTCTCGTTTTAATATCCAGGCGTTTAAAACCAATTTACATCGATGCCTCCTTTTGGTATTCTTTATCTCCCCTTCCATTGGCAGTGTAAAATGACTTTTAAGGGAAGAAAAAAAATGGGGTGGCGAGAGGCCGACTTAAGCGAGACAAAGACAAATGTGTCCCTCATCTTGTTTCTGGCTTTTGGTCATCTTGCGATAACCAGAATCACCCGCATCCGTGAGGATGTTGGGGTCGGTCTTAAGATATCTGAAAAAGAAAAAGGAGGAGGAGGTATCTAAGGATAGTGCGGACAGGGTTAGTTAACGTGTTCTCTACCTACTTGGGTTGAGGGATGGCGGGAAAGAAATCGTACAAGACTGGTAGGTCTTGAGTGCGGTAGTAAACGCAGATCACGTATTTGGCACCTGATGATCTGCGCTTTGGTCGTCTGGTACTGTGCGTGCGTGTGTGTGTGTGGTGTGTTAGTAGTAGACTGTATGGGATGGGTACAGGAATCCTCTATTATAGAGGGAAATATTGTTGGGAAGGGTGTTTTCTTCAGTTTTGTATTGAAGAAGAAATTGTGGTGATCCAAAGTGATCGAACGAGAGAAGGGTCAAGAACGCAAGACTCCCGCACAAGTGGGTTCTCGCTGCTCTGAATGCTAATTGTAGCAAGTGCTCGTCGATAGGGATAATGTAGGCGCCTTCGTATAACTGGGAGTTGGTGTAATGGCGACCGTCAGGGCTTCTAGAGTGGTTGGTGCATCTTCTGGGGAATTTTCTTTCGAAAAATCGAAGTCTTTCGATTTGGGCCGAAGATATGCTGGACCATATGGGAAAGACGTACAATATTCCAAATCGGATTAGCTGCTTATAGGAAAGAAGTTTAACTTTGGTTTCAACTTTGTTCCTCCACTTCAAGAAGTTGTTCAGTTGGTAAGATCGACCGAGGCCCCTTTGAAGAATGTGGGTGACAAGTTTGATGAAATTCGTAGCGATTCTAACAGATACACACACAATTCACAAGCAAAAATAGTGAAGAACACCGAACGAAAAATCGAATAAGAAAAATACATCAGAACCGTATACCAAACGACAAAAAAAAAAAAAATTCACACCAGTGGAATATAGTCGAGTTTGGAAATCAAATTCCAAACACGGTCAGTAGTCTGATGCTTCACTGCTTCGCTTTTCAATCGTTTCATCGTGTGTTCAATTCACCTTCTTCACTATCCTTGTTTAACGCTATAACCCCAAGATATTTCATCCTATCCTGTGGTCTAATCGTAGTACTTCATTTTTGTGATATTCTGTGAATATCGAGAAGCAGGTTGGGAGTGTTTACTACTCAGAATTATAGCTACTGCTTTGGATGTGTTAAGTCGAATTTTCCTGCAGATACAGTTCGTTCCAGTGACGCTTGAATCGATTTGTTACGAGTTTAGGGCTTTTGGATGACGTGCACACTAGGACGTCATCCACATAGCATATCTGGTTTACTCTACCGTTCACAGGGCGAGGAATATCTAAGGTATAGATATTAAATAAGATGGGGCCTAGAATGGAGTCCTGCGGTACGCCTGCAGCGGCGTTGAAAGTTTGGAATGGCTTTCCATTCACTCGAACTTGGAAGGTTCTGCTTAGAATGAACTGGTAGATGATACTGTGGGGTATTGTGTGCCGGCGTACGGCACCGGATTCACTGAGGTCCCACCGACGATTTTCTGCACAAAGGTTGTTCTCAAAATGGTAAAATCAAACACAATTTACTTCGTTGGTGATCGGTTTTCTTTTTATTGTTATAATATTGTTCTCAATGAATTTACAGATTTAATTACGAGCACTTCGACAATAGTATACAATACGTTCGTTTGATAGTTAGTGCTCCCACTGCGTTCACAAAGTTTTTAGTTTCCGTAATTTACTTGCGCAACTGACTGAAATCAAACTGTCCTTCGTTTACTTTGAACCGAATGCAATAAGTTGGACGTCCGGCGTCAACCTGGTATAATTGCGTAGCACAGCACACGCAGTTGAATTTCACTTGGTTAGGCAACAATCGACCCGAATGACAAAAATTTCGATTACGATAGGCTCGACTCTGGTGACGTGCGTGGAGACCTCGGGAACGGATTTTGACTCGGAAACGTGTGCACCGTTTGGGAATCGATTATGGGGCTAGTATGCACCGCTCGGCGGATGAATCCCGACTCACTAATGGGTAATGTCAAGGGGGATGCGCACTCGATGGCGGTTGGACAACGACTGACCCGGTGTGTGTGGCTTGGCGGTTGAAGCCCGACTGAACTGGAAAAAATTTCATAGCAGAAATAAACTCACTGCCACTTCCGAGGAATTTCGAGAAGAGTTGCTATACTCGCATAAGAATTCAGTTCCAGCGAATCCCCGCCGTACAAGCTGAGTTCGATTCGTTGGTTGTGTATACCGGGAAATTAAAATTGCTTGGGTGCAAGCAAGGAATATCGTTTAGATAAGATATTAACCGAAGTAATTTCGGGGAAATGTATGCGGCTTGGTATAGTTGGTGGCGATGGTTAATGTTCCGTTATGGATTTGAATATGCGTTTCATTACAACATATACATTTCAGGGAAATAAAGATTGCTTGGTCGCAAGGAAAAAATGTAACTTAAGTAGAGAATTGACCGAAGCAATTTTGGGAAAATGTATGTGGGGTGATGTAATTGAGGGAGATGATTGGTATTCCATTGTAGGTTGGAATATGCATTTTATTACAGATTATGAATTTCCGGGGAAATTGAGATTGCTTGGTCGCAAGGAGGGAATATGAATTCAGCAAGGAATTGACCGAAGCAATTTTGGGAAAATGAATGCGGGGTTGATTAGAATATATTCTGTTGAATTGTATTCTGTTGGGAGTTTTGGGATGTGTTTTATTGCAAGGTTTGGGATGTATGCTATTGCTAATTTTGTATGGGGAGTTGGGTTGAGATGACGCGCTGGTTGGAGTTGTGGGTCGGAGAACCCCCACAATACTATACAGCGTTCTACTAAGGCCAGTGTTGTAACATTTAATTTGCACAATCAAATAATTGTAATATGCGTATGTAATGTTTTTTGCACACAATTAAATATAAATAGTTATAAGAGGTACTCACGTTTTTCAGGTGGGTCCTACCTGGGGCTAGCGATGAATCAGCTGAGGACACTTCTTCTGTTACTCCTGGTGATGGTGGTTGTGATGTCGATGGTTGCGTTGATTTCGGCCCCTTTGCAGTCGCCTCAGTATCCGCAATCAATTGAGTATTTAATTTATTGATTGCTAATTAATTGGAATTTTGTAGCTTCTCCTGGGTTTTACGCAAGAGCGGCCACTTCCTCAGTATTCGTAATCAATTGAGCATTTAGTTTATAGATTGGTGACTGGAAATGGATCTATGATTATTCTTTTGTACAGGTACCCTTAACTTAAGTGGAATTTTGTAGCTCCTCCTAGGATGTAGGTTTTATGCGAGAGCGGCCACTGTCTGATGATTCTTAGGTTCCAACGGCAAGTCAGTTCCCTTCTTACAAGTACACCGCAGAAAAAACAAATCCTTAAGTGCACCGGTTTCGAAAACGTTTCACTTTATTATATATATATATATATATATATATATATATATATATATATATATATATATTCTAATACATTTTAAATTTTAGTATCAGATTATAATATATACATTATTAACTCTATTATTCTATTATCAGACACCACCGTAGCCTTTCACCTCCTTCTCTTTCAACCATCGTCCCATTTCAAAACTCAAACTCACTGTAAAAGGGAAATACCGTCAACACCGTTCTTCGGCTTTTTTGTTCCTTTCTTTTTCGCCCATGCCCCGTTCCCAGTTTCACCATTGTCACAACGAAAATCGAATTCCGACGATGATCAATTTCGAAACTATTCGAAGATATCATCGCCGGGGAAAACTGTGTTTATGCACCAGCTATTTCATTCTTATTTCAATAATTTAAAAACGAGACCTTCAATCCAGGTCGTGTCAAAAGTCTCTTTAATGCCCAGGCTCACCGCAATGGTGGGCCCCTTATTAAAGAGCCGCACGCAGGCGTGGTTTTGAAATATGTTGAGAGCCATAGTGGTGCCGTGGGCTCTTCTAAATCCAAATTGGAAATCAGGCATTAGATTCCTGGCACTGATAAAGTTACTTAGCTCCTCGTATATGAATTTTTCATATATTTTGCTGATACGAAATAGGACGTAGGCTTGATAGGTGATACGTTGGTTTCCCAACTTTTGCTATTGGACAAATAATAGCATGCTTCCAAGCTTGGGGAAAGTACCCCATGTTGTAGGCACGGTTGAACAGTTGGAGAGCTTTATAAAGAATAAAGTAGAAAACCTTCGCAACGAGTGGTACGACATGTTGTCGATACCGGGTGACTTCTTAGGGCTTTGGGATTTAACTAGATTTTGTAAGGTATTTGGTGTGACGAAACCGTGACCGTTATCATGTGTGTCATCGAAGTATGCACTGTTAGTTGGGTTAAAGACAACAATTGGCTCGTTAAAGTTGTCTAATTTATTGTGGACCTCTGAACTAAGGATTGCATTAGTATCCGGGTCGCCATCCTGGAGAGTGAGCCAGTGATTATTTTCAAAGGTCTTATAGCGTTTGCGATAATAGTGAAGAACGTGTGATTCGAACTGACGCTATGAGAGTTAGAATCACCAAAAATTTAACTAAAGTGCAACCCATCAGGCCACCGCCGTGTGTACGAATTCGATTTCTAAACTCAAATACATTCGACTGATGTGGATTTTGTTATGTTATCGCTATGGTATACGGCTCTGATGCATTTTCTTATTCGATTTTCGCTCGGTGTTCTTCACTATTTGCTTGTGTATTGTGTGTGTATCTGTTACAAACGCCACACTACTCCCTCCTCAGTAACTTTGTTACGATCAGCTTCGTGTGCGAACGACGGAACGAGGAACGAGCGAGCGAGAGAACGTCGGAACAGGCGAGTGTGCTTGTGCTCTATGCGGAAGTCGTGATCGTGTCGTGAAGAACTGTTTTACTACGGGAAACCGTGTGCTGTGTGTACAGAGATCACGTCGGTAAATCACCAATTATAGCGTTTAAGATGATAGTGAAGAACGTGTGGTTCGAACTGACGCTATGACAGTTAGAATCACCAAAAATTGAACCAACGCTCAACCCATCAGGCTACCGCCGTGTGTACGAATTCGATTTCTAAACTCAAATACATTCGACTGATGTGGATTTTGTTATGTTATCGCTATGGTATACGGCTCTGATGCATTTTCTTATTCGATTTTCGTTCGGTGTTCTTCACTATTTGCTTGTGTATTGTGTGTGTATCTGTTACAAACCCCACAGTCTCTCCGATGATATTTGCTTTATTGGTGTCATTATTAACAACAACACCGTTGTGTATGATTGGGCCAGTGATACGAGAAGTGCTACATATCTTTTTAACATTTTTATAAACGTTCTGGTTCATCTGGATAGCCTTCAGTTTGTCTTCCAATTGTCGGGTATGATTGTTTTGGATTCCTTGTTTTATCAATGTACCAATATCGTGAATGATGGATCGCAATAATGGTTCCCTTTGCGTAAACGATATCTCTCTCTGCAGAGCTTTTTATGCTCCGGATGACACGAAGTCTGAAGTCGTCATGGGGAATCTGATGTATTTTCAAAATTATACTTCGGGACATGTCTCCGCAGTTTCAACCATAATCTCGTGAAGTCGAGCTGCAGCGTTAATGACTTTTAAGGGCACCCGAAAATCCTCTTTTGTGGCAACGTTAGTGTAAAATAATCTTAATTATTCCTATACATTTGTTGTCGTTTTTTGTTTATATTTCTGTCTTCTTTCTTCCTTTTTAATCTTACTTCTACTCTTCTTCGTCTTTTTGTTTTTATGTTATATTGAAAATTTTAATCTTTCGTTATTTTTATTCTTCTTAATCTTCTTATTTGTATTTTAACTCTTTTTCATGTTGTTGTTTTTATGTCATATATTTTCTCGTAACTTTTTTTTTTTTTTACTTTTATTTTACTTTGTTGTTTCATTTAATGTTTATTCTTCTGAATCTTTTTGTTTTTATACAAGAGATACACCTATCTTCCCTGGTTCAGTGGTGGCTTTTCATAACCTCCACCTTGTTTTCAGATGAACCCGATTCCCATATTGATTGATTTGGTGTTGGCTCCGAGACTCATTTCATTTATTAAAGTTAAATAGTCAACAGGTGACAACAGTAAACTGAATCATCTTTTGGAAATAGTGCTAATGGCAGTTAATTATAGTTCAAAAGCCACGTAAACACTAATAACCATTCGAACGAGTACTTTATAGAATTGATTACAATATTTTAAACGGATTTACAAGGGTAAATGGATTGACTTTCCTGTTTTACGATTCACATCCCTTAATGGGACTCTAGACTTCCAATAATCAAGAATGCAACGTGATGTCGCGAATACAAACATTTTTGAATGAGCATAGCAAAGTTCTTATGTATGCAAATCACGGGCATGTGAATAAACGCGGAATTCTTCTATAACCTTGCCAGACATATGGTAGGTAATCAATGTCGGAAGGTTTAGACGTTTTTCTACTTTCAAGGCTAAATTCGTGAGCAACCCCTTTTCTTTGTTCAAATATTTTTTTAAACGTCGCTGCCCATATTTAACTCACAATAAGTGAACGTGGTAAATAAGAATAACGATATAAAACAATGTTTGGGAAGGCGTAAGGGGGTTGTGTATTGACCGGTGTAGTCATTACATCTAAAAATAAACAAGCAACGATTATATTCCTTTTTGAAGTCGCAGACACGTAAAAGCTACAATCTAATGGGTATAAGCTGCCTCCAAAGTCAATAAAATGATTACATATACTACAATAAGAATAATGTTTGTATAAGGGAATAACTGCTAAAGGCACCATTCGTCATTATTAATAATCCGAGAGGTAACTTGGATTGGTCAGGAGTATGTGTATGTATACTAGATATATGACCAGCCAAGTTTATAGGAAAATGGTATGTAGAGTATATGTCACGTAAGCCGTCGGTAAAAGAAATGCTGCGCGAGTTAGGATTGTGGGGTCCCCGAGTTAGACACAAAAACCACGTACAATTTCGTTTTTTAACCGTTTTACGGTATCTTTATTTTTCCAAACTTTAATTGTAATTTGCTATAATTAAATAAATAACTTTTTATTGTTCTATAACCGTTCACTTCGATCTTTATTTTATCACGACCAAAAACCAACTCGCTCCATATACTAATTTACTTCTACATTACATTTTCATTTTTCATTGTTGCAATACTTTTTATTTTCGTTTTATATTCGTAGATTCTAAATTATAGGCTATACAAAAAGTGAAAAATCCTATCTTAATTATCTTATATTATAACTTACTGGCCCTACGCAGACGCTCAGAGCTAAGCATAACATGAGTATTGTGTAGTTTGCCTTTCGGCGACAGAACTTTGTTTGTGGCTTTAGTTATGAATATTTGTATGAAAAATAATAATTATAATAACTTTTTGCCGACTTTTTGTTTCTTAAAATTTAACTTACTTCATTTTTTTTAAATTTTATTTAAAATAACTTAACTTAAATCATCATCATCATCATCATCATCGGCACTACAACCGGGAACCGGACTTGGCCTTATTTAGCAAGTCCTGAGGCTTGTTAAATTTTCCATAATGATTTATTTTGTCTGGGCAAGGTCATTAGTCTTGCGCCAGGGGCTCCCCTGCGGGGAATCGAACCCCGGTCTCCCGGGTGACAGGCGGGTATACTAACCACTATACTATCGAGGAGCCGTAACTTAAATCTGATACTACCCTAATTCTAGAAAAGCTAAGTCTGTGTAAGCTGGCTGATGATGCAGTAATTCTACCGACACAGGTCTTTATTTGCCATTCAACCACCAAAACTATTTATTATTTATTGGCCTGTAGGAACCCGGAAGTTCATGACCTCACCGACTCGACTCCGCCATTGTTCCCTGTCCTGTGCGCTCACCTTCCACGTTCGACCATCCGATCCGATCTTCTCGAGGTCCAACCTAACATTCTTCTCCCATCTCCGTCGCGGCCGTCCTGTCGGTCTCTTTCCCGTTGGCTTACCGCCAAGAATTCTATGCACGGTCCTATCGTTACTCATTCGCGCCACGTGTCCGGCCGATCTTAATCTTTGCGACTTGATTACTCTCACTATTGTAGGTTTGCGGTATAGCTCTTCCAATTCGTGGTTGTGGAATTTCCTCCATTGTTCAGCCTCCTCGTCATATTTGCCTCCAGAGATATCACTTAAAACTTTATTCTCGAATACGCGGAATTTGTTTTCTTCCCGTTTTGTGAAAACCCATGTTTCGCATCCGTATAGAACAATTGGCATGATTATGGTTCTATAGACACGGAGCTTTATGTTACGTGATCATCATCATTGGCACTACAACCGGGAACCGGTCTTGTCCTTATTTAGCAAGTCCTGAGGCTTGTTAAATTTTCCATAATGATTTGTTTTTTCCGGGCAAGGTCATTAGTCTTCTTGGTTATAGTCTTGCGCCAGAGGCTCCCCGACGATTACGTGATAGCAGTTTCGATTTCAGCAGTTTACTGACTGCGTAGCAACAAGCGTTGCCGGAGTGTAGTCTTTTGTTAATTTCCCTTGACATTTCGTTACTGGCCGTCAGTATTGTTCCCAGATATTTAAATTCTTTGACATTTTCAAATATCCTGCTTCTGACATTTATATGTGTTCTCTGAGGTCCACCTGCTCTCGGCGTAATCATGTATTTTGGTTTGTCTTCATTTATTGCTAGGCCCACCTCTTCTGCCGCTTGCATGAGGATTTCACTGTTTTTACTTACAGTCATCCGCATATGCCAGCACTTGTGTGACCCCGTTCAGATATGATTCGGCCATGTTGTCATCTTGTTCTCTTTCTGATGACATACTCGAGCACAATGTTAAAAAGACATGGTGAGATGCCATCGCCCGGTTTTAGTCCGTCCCGGATTTCAAATGGTTCTGAGAGGTGGTTTTCTATATTAAATTGTTTTCGTTCATGCAAATTTGAATGAGAGCAGCTCAACTACAATATGGTAGAGTCTTTGCCTTGCGACTGAGTTGTAGGTTTTTTTGAAGTCAACGAGTAGTTAGTGAACCGGCTCTCCGTATTCCCATTTCTTTTCCAGCAGTTGCCTTACTGTAAGCATTTGGTCGCTTGTTGACTGGTTCCTACTGAATTCGGATTGGTAGTCTCCCAATATTTCTTCTGCATACGGTGTGATTCTCGCCAGTATGACATTTGTTAGTATTTTGTATGTGGTTGGGAGCAATGATATTCCTCTGTAATTTTCGCAGTCAGATCTGTCGCCTTTTTTGAAAATGGGGATGACTATTGAGGTTTTCCATTCTTCCGGAATGACTTCCTTGTCCCATATTGTTTTAATCAGTTGGTGGATCTTTCGGGCGGTTGCCTCTCCTCCATGCTTCACAAGCTCTGCCGGTATGCAATCGACTCCGGGAGCATTGTTGTTTTTCAATCGATTTATTGCGTCTACAACTTCATCGAAAGAGGACTCTGGGATCTGAGCCTCGGCTGTATGTACGTCTGGTGCATTTATTTGTGGTTGATGGGTGCGCACATTGAGCAGGTTTTCAAAGTACTGCTTCCATCTTGTCACGATATTTTTTGTTTCTGCCACCAGAGAGCCGTTTGTGTCTTGGGTTATTTTGGCTCTCCCTCGGTAGCCATTTCTAATTTAATTTATGCCGGAATACATACCTCTGATATTCTTTGCTCTGGCATTTTCTAGGATTTTTTCGATCCCAGTCGCGTTTTTGCGTTTGAAAAGTCTCATTGTTTCTTTCATAATTGTCGCGTATCCATGAGTTGTACACGATGTACCTTGAAGCTAATGTTGTAAGAAAAATCAAGACTCCGGTGGGCGGGACATCTAACTCGAATGAGCGAAGAGCAGCCTGCCCGGAAAGGCATTGTTGTTGTACGAACTGCCTCTGTGTTTTTTTTTTTGCCGAGACACACTTCTTGACATTAATTCTCGGAATTTAGGACATCCCTGATAGTTAGCGGAATGTCCCTCATTCCGACATAATGCACACTTTAGAAGGGCTTTGTCTTCTACCCTTTCTTTCCCGAGAGGTTATTCTTCTGCCTTATGGTCCTGTCCACATTTTACGCAACGATGCTACATTTCACAAATCGCCGCTTGGTGACCAAACCTTTGGCTGCGGACACATTGCAGAATGTCTCTGCCTTTTTTTAACTTGTTCGATGTGACAATTTGATGTGGCGCAAAGCTAATAACCTTGCCCGGAAAAGCGAATTATTATGGACAATTTAATATGTCTCGGATATGGACCGAATACCGGTGGAGGGACTTAAATAAGGCCAAGACTGGATCCCGGTTGTAGTGCCGATGATGATGATGATAATGCTTGTATATGGGTTGCTCCTCTTATTTGGTTGCTAACTGGCCACCATTCTGGCTGCCACAACCCCATTTCGGCTGACAGGTTCCGCGAATTTTCATTGGATATGGCCACGAAAAAACTATATAATTGATATAAAATATTTTCTTTTCAAGCCCACAAGTCATTAAAAGCTTAACGTTATTATTATATATCAATTAAACTCATTAATTGGATATATACATGTACATTAAAATTGGTATACTTTTAATATAATATAAATACTGTCTCAGTGAGTTATCTTTATGTTGTTCATAGAGAAAGTTTCGTACAAAGTAAGAAAACGTACGCACATGCTGCTCGAGTAACCGACAAGTCTATAAAAAATTAAGAGATAAAAGAAGCTCAAGGAAAGTTGGTCATTTAGTATGCGGGAGATACGGTAAGCTACTCGTGTGCAGATGCTTTCTGTGGATAGTCGCGAAGACATTTTAACAATTGGGGATCGGCCTTCAATTGATTAACTCTAATTGACTAGCCATTCACTTTATCTATATTATTATACATTTTCTATTTGCTAATCATTTAACTTGAATGCAAGGCGGTATGTCTTAATGAAATAAAAAGATAAAGGAAATATTGGGAGAGGTATTTACTTTTGGTAATTGTCAGTCAAATCGATTGGCATTGTAGTCTTACTAAAGGTTTCGTAAGATTATTTCTTGAATTTGCGTTTGTTCTTTTAGGAATAAATATTTAAATAAATGATCCAATCATTTGTAGAATTAATTACATAACCGTTGATTTATCAAAATGTACATGGTTTAATAATAGTTGTGTGTAGACCACATGTTACCAACCATTTCAAAACATTTGCTTTGTGTGATAGATAAATGTTATATTCCGCAAATAGATGACGATATTTCCTTTTATTTATTATTTGTTTTCAAATTAGTGAGTGGTCGTAGAGTATGCATTTTATGGACTTGAATACTCAACAGAAAGTGATGCCTATAATATCCAACGGTGAAGGACATATTTTCCCTTACTCGGATTTGGAGTCACTTCTATTTTTATCTATTCATTTATTTATTTATTTACTTATTTACTTATCGAATAACTTCCCCATCTTATTTTGAAGAGACCTTATTAGATATTTGAGACTGGCACAATTATCATTGTAGGCGAATACGTGTCATTGGCAACATCTTGTGATACCTACCTCAAAGAAGGAAGAATTCGTTGTAAACATACCAAGATTCACGACGGTGGCAAATGCAGTCTCGCGTGAAGAGCGCAATAAATTGCACGTATAAATTTCATCTCTAAAATTTAGTTATGTCTGCATTACGTGAGTAGCAGTATGGGGTAAAATATTGCATTTTGCGTGGGTTAACTTCTCCCAACATGTATCAAGAGTTGCGTACGACGATGTTGTAACGGTTCTACGAACCATTCAACCCACTATAGGATGAGGTATCCTTCCGCCAAGGAATATACTCACCTTTGTCAGTACACGTGTCCACAGACACATGTCCTCATAGTCATTAACCACACCTGAAACAAAAGGTAATATGACATGCAACGACGTTGAGGTCGATATCAGAAATCAAGGAACTAAACGTTCAAAAGCTTCCAATATCGAGTTCAACGCATCCATACATCGTATCCAAACCAATGCGCCAACCGCAGCTAGGTCTCGCATGTAAGTCAAGCACCCATTCTAACCATCAACGCGATGCTTCCCATGAAACACCATTGTCGGTAAATAAACCAAACAACGGATGCCTACTCTGGTAGCTCATAGCAATTAGCACCGAAATCCCTTGCATGACCCTAACACAAAAGGCACACTTGTGCAAACAAAGCATATCGTTTCGCTGCCGACCAATAGTGATGCAATCATAAACATCTTAACGTAGATCGCACGCTAGATGTTTATGGTTTGGAAATGCTAACAAAGAAACTATACCAATCCCACGGTTCCTTTATGACCCATCTGAAGCGCACAAGAACATTGTTAGCTTAAGCCAGATGGATAACCTAACCAAATCCCACGAAAAGATCGGAATATAAGTGGCGGTACGATCGATCGTCGAACAAAGGAATAAGATTCCGATAAGGAAGACGGAAAGAAGAATGATGGATTGATGATGGGAAAATTTTCTTTACAGATACGATGGAAAATTCTGTTTAGCAGATTGGATGGGAAATTTTCGTTTGCAGATGCGGAGATGAGAAGTTCGGATTGAACTTTAAAGATAGAGACAATTAGTCTACTTCGAGCATTCAGTTGATAGAGAGCCCAACCGAGGAGGTATCCGCGATTCAAAAACAACAAAAGAGCGAGTAACGGGATGTGTGAGTTGCGCGTGCAATACAAACATTTCATTCGTATCGACTCGGTAATATCGTGTGAGAACAAAACATTAAAACATTTGTGTATCAAACCCTTAAATCGTGACAACAAGTCATTCAAAATAAAAACAAAAAATTTAAAGGCAAACTTTTCACCGTGTTTCATTTGCTGAGGTATTCGCTCTGTGTTTTCTGTGTTAGATTTCTTTTCTTATTCGTGAACAGTGTTCAGCGGAACACTTTTCTATGGTATAAGTCACTGCAAAAGGCAGGGAATCGTGTGAATTGGGAAAGCCACCACTGCCCTTGCTGTCACAGGGGCTGTGACTATACACACTGATCCGCATTTAAGGTTAAGACAACTCACTGGATTTATAGTGGATTTAGATTTAGATTTGTTGGATGTAATGTCCCATTTAACATATTTGCTTAGTACAAGCATTCATTTAATTATAAAAACTCATGAACTAACTTATCTAGACGATGTTAAGAGAAAAATGAATAAAAAAGAAAAGGAAAAAAATTAAATTTGATTACGACGTTGTAAGGACTGGGCGCAGGTAGAACAAGATAGTACTGAGATAAAACCAGTAAACTGAGGATAGTAAGAAAATCTGTGAAAGGTATGGCGGTGTAATAACAGATTTCACGCCGTACTTCCTCGCGACCGAGGGAACAGTGTTGAACGCGGAGTTTTGGAAAGATAACATTTAAAACGTAAGTGTATCTGTTTTAGTGTTTTTATTTCAGATTTCCACTCCTTGGGACGTTTTTCGCAAAACTTAAATCATAAAAACTATCCACGAATCTTTTAACCTACCCGGTGAACAGGAATGGTCCATTTCGGGCATTGAAAGGATATTAAAAAAAGGTACCTGGAATAGAATATGATCCCTGTCATGGCCTTTGAATTATTTGTCAGATGCGGTAACCTGTAGTTTTCAGTCATCAGGGTTTTTTTTTTTGTCTATTATTAAGATGAGATATTTTCTTGAGTCTTAATTGCTTTGTTTCCATAGGGCTTTAGACGGTTTTCGTGAATTACCCCCCGCGCCCCCCCCCCGCTCCTTTCCCTATTTTTATAGGAGAGTGTATTGTGCATCTAGGTCCCTGTGAATATCGGCGTAAAGTCTTAGGCGCTCACTCATCCGCTAATACCTCCTCCACGGTAGTGAGAAAATGTTCTTCCACCTTATTCAAAGTGCGACTGGCGTACGCAAGTCTTTGGCTATATCGCCTTGAGATAATAGCCCTGGGCGCTTCTCTCCTAGCACCCGGCTTATCCTCGCCCTTCCCTGCCCTAACACTTATACTATTATTTTATCCATCTTTGTTTAGTTTCCCATTCCAGTTTTTAAGTTACTTAAAAGTTAGTCCCCCAGCCCCAACCCGCATGCCATAGTTTTTAAGTTAGTTCGTAAATCTATTTATAAGTATACCTATATGTTTATACCACTAGTACTAAGCGAAATGAACGAGGGTTCTGCCCTCACTTTATTCATTCATTCATTTCAAGTAAGTCGAGGGTATGTTTGGGAGTAGAGCTCCAAATATGAGAGCAAAATTATCCAGACTGAAGATCCACTTATTCATATTTTTTAGGAAAGCGCGAGGTGTCGCTAGTTCCCTATCAGTACCCGTGATAATATCTGTAAAACAGACAGAGGTCGGCTACGCGCCTACGATGTGTTAGCGGCTGTAGTCCCGACGTCAGCGCAGAGTCCCCGATCAGGCCGATTGCTCGTCTCTGTATGCTCTCAAGTAGGTCTAGGGTATGTTTTGGAGCTGGGCTCCAAACATGAGAGCAATATTCGAGCGCGGGTCTAATTTGAGATTTATACAGGAGAAAAAGTTGGGCCTTCTGGGCTCTAAAAAGATAACTCAGTTTTCCTGAGGCGGACCTGGCGATGTTCGACACGGGTTTACGTAAGATACATTGCCACAGGCCGTGACGCCAAGCAATTTCATGCTTTTGTTGTAATCCAGCGCCGTGCTTCCTCGTTAGAGGGAAGAGCGTGGACCTTTTATTTTAATTTTATGAATTAAAACTCCTTCTTTTACTCTTCTTTTCGAATTTAATTTTAATTCTTTTCTTTATTCAATATTCTTTATTTCTATTCTTCTCTATTTCTAATTTATTCTTTTCTCAACTCTAATAACTTCTCTGAACTTATTTCTCAACTCTTAACTCAACTCAACTCAACTTACTCAACTGTCTTTACAATGAATTTTTCTCTCTTCTTATACAACTTAGTGTTCTAATCTACTGTAAATTATTACTTGAACAAAATCAATTTTATCAAAGTATTACTTAATCTACTGTGACTTTTAATTTTGAACAAACTTTGAACGAAAATCAAAGAGCTATGTTTCGAATGAAAAAAGGGGCATGTTATGAAAAAAGGGGCATGTATAGAATATTGTGGATGTTTATTTAGGATATATATTAAATGAGAATGTTAGATATGTTAGGAGAATGTTTTAAGGATGTGTTAGATAAATAATGAGATTCAGTGTTAAAGTTAATAATTATAAGGACAGTAGTATTCTGGAATACTACACTTTTCTCAGATTCGAAGGCCAGGCCATTCAGCATCAGCTGTTGAACCGATGATCTACTTTTCTTTGTGAATGTTCTATATTCTGTCTTCGTTGCATTAAAGTCGACGAGATTGCCGTTTTCCCGCTGCAGGACCTTAGCCAGATCCCGATTCAGAGAGTCGATCTGGCTACATCTCAGCGGGTGCGACGTTGTTGCAATAATCGGCCGATCACTCGAAAAGGAGGAAACAAGCGTACTATCATCCAAAAAACTGAATACTCTGTTATCCGTTTACTCCAAAAAATCATTAATGTGAAACAAAAATAAAGTTGGAACCTAAATAGAACCTTAAGACACCCCGCAATTAATAGGACACAGATCCGAACACTTGCCGTCTACAACACCCCGGATCGATCAATTTTCGAGGAAGGCCTTCGTCCAGTCGCAAAGCTGCTGGTAAATTCCGTATGAACGAAGCTTGTTCAGCAACGCTCCGTGCCAGACACGGTCAAAAGCCTTGGCTATATCCAATGCGACAACACTTGACTCACCATGCCTTTCAATCGCAGATGTCCATATATCAGTTATAAGGGCCAAAAGGTCTCCCGTGGACCGCTTGCCACGGACCCGGTATTGACGACCATTCAGAAGTCAGTTGCACTCCAAATACTTAATTAACTCGCTATTGATGACCTTTTCCATTACCGTAGATAACATAGACAGTAATGTTATCGGGCGATAATTTTGTGGGAGACACTTTTTCTCCCTCTTCGGGGTTGGCTGAACTCGAGCGATTTTCCAGCAGGCAAGAAAGGTTCTTTGTTCATAAGATAAGCGAAAAAGTCTGCTAAGAAGCGGCGAGAGTTCTGGAGCACATTTCTTAAAGACTATTGCTGGTATTCTGTCCGGACGGGTTGCCTTTCTACAGTCCAGTCCACGTAGAATGACACGGGCGGAACCTCACATCCCGCATCGAAGACCGCACCGGCGTGATCGCGGGTGGCTTCAAAAGACCGGCATCGAGGTTTGAATTCGCGGAAAATAAATTCGCTACACATTAGCTTTATCTTTGGAATTTGTGACTAGTGTCCGTCACTAACGGGGGAAAAGAGGAGGAAGTGAGGTTATTGCTCAGAGCCCTTGCACCTTGCTGGGCACTCAAAGAGTTTATTGGCCACTCCGTCGTTGTAAACCTTCTTCGCGGTATCAATCGCCTGGTTGCATTGCAAGAACCGGCGATAGTTCTGAAGCACAGTTCTTAAGGGCTATTGTTGGTATTCCGTTCGGGCCGGTTTCCTTCCTGCAGTCCAGTTCACGTACAATGCGTTGAATAGTACATGGGTGGAACCTCACATCCCATATCGAGGACCCTACTATCGCGATCACAGGTGGCTCCACAAGACCGGGATCGAGGTTTGAAGTCGCGGAAAATAAATTCGCGACCACATTAGCTTTATCCTTTGAATTTGTGACTAACGTCCCGCTGTCCGTCACCAACGGAAGAAAAGAGGAGAGGGCGAAGTTACTGCTGACAGCCCTTGCCATTGACCAGAAGTGACGCTAACCAGTTGGGCACTCAAGGAGTTTATTGGTCACTCCGTCGTGGTAAACCTTCTTCGCGGTATCAATCACCTGGTTGTACGCGTTTCTAACAAAATTAGCTGTGTTAACCTCGGTGAGATTGGAGCGCCATATAATAAGGTTTAAAAGCTTTATTTGTACCCCTGTAATCTGCTCGCATTTTTTATCAAACCAAGGTTTATCAGAGGAACTTCGTTGGATTCAATGCGGAATGTAAATCTCCATTCCGAGAAGAATAATTTCTGTGGCCGACTCCGAGCATGCGGTAACATCGGAGTTTCCAAAGCACACCTCCGACCACGGAAAAGATGGGAAGAAATCTCGCAAATCGTCCCAGTTGGTGGCCCCATACCTCCATACATGAAGAAGCTGCCTAGGTCGGCTATTCGCTCGAAATGCAAGTGGTTGCGCGACCGATACCAAGCAAAAATCTGAGTTTCCCAGCGGCCCAGCTACCCCCACGATATAAATCCTCGGCTCGGATGTCAAAAACAGATCCAGGGTGTTCGCATTATCACCTCGAGCGTCCGGCACTCGTGTGGGTTTTTCCACCAGTTGAGCCAAATTGCGACTAACAGCGAACATCTCCGCCAGCCTCCCAGCCTCGTCGGTTCTGCTAGAATGCACCAACCAGCCGAAATTGTGTACATTAAAATCGCGAAGCACGATGAGTTCAGAAGTCGGGTGGTTGATCTTTATCCACTCGACGGTACGTGAAACATGTTTGAAAAATCTCGCTGGTCAATCGTCATTCGGGGAGCAGTAAAAACAACAAAGAAATTTAACAGAATTCCTCAGCACAACTCTCAACCACATGATGTCCAAGTTATTGAGTTTCAAAGCGTCCATCCTCTGGCAAGCCAGATCGACCGCCGGAAGACACAGACTCCACCCTTAAAACGGAATTTCGAATGTAAGTCGTATCCAGAGCAACGAAGATATGTGGAATCAATTGACGAATCGACCCGGGTCTCAATTAGGACAAGGGTATCGGGTTTGGTTGTTTGTAGATGTTGGTGGACGGCGTTAACATTCGCATAGCCCCCCACCCCCGCCGTTCCTGACTTATCTCAGTGTCAGTCAGAGCCTTCAGTCATACCTCCGAAACATTGTCCAAAATTTCCCCCGACGTTATCGCGGAATGTACACCGTGACGGTGTGGTATCCCACCATAGGAGCGACTACCACCTAAACCAACCTTTTCTAGAACCGGTCCATTAGGGATTTCCCCGACTATTTCACAGAGCCTATAGCTTGATGGGGTGGTATTTCACCGGGCGCCAGGGGCTTGGGACCGCACCTACTACTCAGCCTTTGGTCACCTCTTATGACAAGTCGGCCAAGCTGTGAGTATATCCTAACACCCTGCTCACAGGACAAACTGTTCGAGTTACGAATTAATAGAAAGGATGATTGAAAATAGCTCCTCGATGGTATAGTGGTTAGTATACCCGCCTGTCACGTGGGAGAGCGGGGTTCGATTCCCCGTCGGGGAGCCTCTGGCGCAAGACTAATGACCTTGTCCGAAAAAAAAACAAATCATTATGGAAAATTTAACAAGCCTCAGGACTTGCTAAATAAGGCCAAGACCGGTTCCCGGTTGTAGTGCCGATTATGATGATGATGATGATGATTGAAAATAATACACATTTAATATCCGTTTTTATTATCAAAATAATAATTCGATAATAGATTTTGTGAAAATCCATGTTTCCTTCAAAATAAAATTTTGATACACAGTATAAGATACGCTAAATTTGTCTGAGTGGGTTAACACAATGTTTTGTTACATGTTAGTGCATTGACTGAGTTCATTCTTTTGAAACCCAGACGATAAGAGAGCATATAATTTTATACAATGCATCTGTGCATTGTTACCCTGAGAAAGGTTGGCGCGAGGCTAATAACCTTGCCCGGAAAAACAAATTATTATGAACAATTTAACAAATCTCAGATATGAACCGGATACCGGTGGAGAGACTTGCTAAATAAGGCCAAGACCGGATCCAGGTTGTAGTGCCGATGATGATGATGATCAGTGCATTGTGATCCCGTCGATGAAATTTGTTCCCACAGGAACAATTGAAATTGAACGTGACCCTTATCGGTCTGTCGGCCACTCGGAGTCGATTGATCGGCCCACGAATGGGTGCTTATTTAGGTGCGCACGAACAATATGCGGCGAAGTAAGAATTAAGGGCAAGTTTAACTCACCAAGGTTGTGATGGTTAGTTAGTGAAACGAAATCAACAGGTGGGGTATTCACATTTAGTGTAGTAACCTAGAAGGGCATTGAGGGCTACAGATATTCAAAGATTGGTAAGTAGAATTAAGCTGTCAACAAAATTATGTCAGCAGATATATTGATAAGGGTTCTAATAAATTGATTAATCCATTTGGAACTATTAACAATTCATTTTTATTTTGGTCGCATTGTGGTAAAGTAATTAAATGAAAGCAACCACTTATTGAAAAGCATCGAAAACACTAGTAGTTCAATTTGTTAAGTGGAATATTAGCAACACCCGATTGGGCTTAACGCGAATTATGCTTCGAAATGAAATTTGACTGTTATTGAATAGTTTGTACGATGTATCGCTTGCATTGGGTTTGTTAAGCGTGTTCTCATAACAAATTATATAATAATAAATTTAAGTTTTGAAACGACATCGAAGAAACAGTGGCATTTATTCGTTCTGTAGAGAACCAAAAAAGCCAGGGAAGTTTTTCCTTGGACCTACAAAGCTTCTTAATAAATCTTGTTTCTTGTTTAAACTCATAATCTAAGGCAAGTATGACTACGTCGGTAAATGTGTCAGGATCACACCTTTACTACTTTGAAAATTGATCCACCACATCACAAATGAAATCCAATTGATATGAGTTGATTTCTCTATTTGATATGTATTCTAAATATTGACATTATTCTTGTGTACCTGAAATATATTTCAACCTTGAGTGATGTACGTCAGTAATAACACATTATACTCATTTACTGTGAGATACATATATGCGCTTCCTACTACTTCTTAATAATTTATTAAACACGAAAAATCCGTACCAATTACTTTTATATTAGTATTGTTGTCTGCCTGAAAGTTATAGTCATTAGATTGCACATTGTGTTAAACCTCGTCTCTAGTTAATAAAGTTATAGTGAAGACGATGTAGCATCTACACATAACCGCGTCATTAAATACTTTTACCACATAATTATCGTTATCTCTCATTTGCTCTTATACCAAGTTATGTTATCAGGTGTCACCGACATGCCTCTAGGTCAAGGCTTTATTTCTTTACCTTTTTCTTATTCAGTAATTAACGTCGCACAGTCGTACTTGACCCATAAGCTATTCAAGCGAACCCAAAGACCTTGTTGGATGCAGTCATCTGCATCGTCAGTTTTTTAAGTGAGTGCAGAATAATCCCATTCTCTCTACATGGGCTTACTTCCCATAAGCAAAACTAAGTAGATGGTAATTCCCATAAAGTATTTTCCACAGCTCGTTGAATATGGTTCTCCACCATTTATGCTGAACGCTTTTGTAAGACTAATTTATTATTCAGCGTTTTGTAGATCACTAGGCCAAAAAAGCAAACCTAAAAGAATTATCCATGCGAGAGTTGTTCGAGGTGATCTTCCATTTCAGAATAAAGCCTAAAAGTGTGGCGATCATTTATTATTCATCTCTGTTACCCTCGGCAAACATCAGTATTCTATAGAAGTTTGTAAAATGTTAACTTATGCGTGGCAGGCGAAAGTTGGGCTGTCTTCAACTTGAATTATTAACGACTGCTTTATTGTAGTTGAGTAATACTAACCTAAGAAGTCCTCGACAGTACAATTTACTGCCAATATCCATAACCTGTTTGAAGATAAACTATAATTTTATGACTCTTGTTGTGGTTCACCGAATAATAACGTGCTCTATAAATTTTATATCATAAGGTGATTGTGGCTTCTCTGTCTCTTCTTTTGCCTGCATTTTGGAAATATTAAGAGGACAATGCCGTACAAAAATCCAAAGCTTAAAGGGCGAGATCATGGACATGATACTTGGGATAGTGGTCAACAAAAGTATGTCAGCGCATATAATGATGTAGGTAAAAAACGTCTCTCAGTCTAGGTGGAACGATAGCTGAGGACTACTATATTTTAGTGGTGTTTTTAGAATGGTGTATGTGAAATATTTCCGGTAAATTAATTTATGATATTTACGCCACTATGGAGAATATGGTTCATGGAAATCGTAGGCTGCTCGATAAGGAACGGCGGAACAGTTTTCAGATCATCAAAATTGATGTCAAGAATTATACTATAGATGAAGTCAAGACGGATAATCAATGCTATCACTTGGTAATTTATGAATGGATATGTGGATAGTGTTTCCATGCCAATCAACAACAATCTACTTTCAAAAAATGCAAACTGTTCACTCTAAAGGAGCTCACACAGGGTGGGATTGATTTAAAACTGTAAGATTTGATTCAGCGAATATATTAATCGTAGTATGATAACCATATTTGACTTGCACATTCAAGGGTTGGCCTAACAAATGAAAACAAATCTACAAACAACGAAACCTGATACCCTAACTGAGACCCAGAGGATGGAGGCGTTGGAACCCAATAACTTGGACATCATGTGGTTGAAAGTCGTGTTGGTAAATTACTGTTAAATTTCTTTGTTGTCTTTGCCACTCCTCGAATGACGATCGACCAGCGCCTTTTTTAGAACATCTTTCACGTACCATCAACTGGATATAGATCAATCACCCGGCTTCTGAGATTGTCCTGCTTCGCGATTTTAATGTACACAATTTCGGCTGGTTGGTGCATTCTAGCAGAACCGACGAGTTTGGAAGGCTGGCGGATATGTTCGCTGTTAGACGCAATTTGACCCAACTCGTGGACGAACCTACGCGAGTGCCGGATGCTCGAGGTGATTATGGATCTGTTTTCGGCATTTATACCGTGGAGGTTGCTGGGCCACTGGAGAACTCCGATCACTGATTGGTATGGGTCGCGCAACCACTTACATTTCAAGCGAATAACCGACCTAAACAGCCTCGCCATGCATTTGCGAGATTGCTGCAGGTGAATGATTCATAAATTAATTGGGTCAAATCGTGTCATTGTTTTTACACTATGTCCCAAGCTGGTAATAGAGAATAGAATAGCGTAATAAGCATTTTGTATTTTTGAGTGAATTATGAAGTAAGTGTAATAGCTGATGAAGCATAATTTGTATGAGTAGATTAAGAAATTTATGGATAATTGAGTGATTGATTGGGAGTATAAATACCCCAACAATTTCGATAATAAAGCAATCAAAAACCAACTGCGTCTTTGATTCACTAAATGCGGCGCTTACGTCATGAACTTTTAGCGAGCTGAGCTTTAAACAGCCAACAATAGGGAAGTAGATTTTTAGACGATCTTTTCCTGCGATCGAATTAATATATGTCGACGCTGCAATAACGCTAAACTGCGCTCCAACTTCACCACATGGCGATCCTGCCATGTCCCCTTGCATCATAACCCCCTATCACCACAGAACGATACCTCCTGAATGGATGTTTGTTGTATGTTGAGTCCTGGTCCTTTGAATTTGCATTGGACCTGGAGTCATCCGAGCCTTGTAAGTCCCTCGACGTGATTGGTATTAATTCTGTTGTATATCGACATTTAAACTGTTAAAAACTATCAGTTAGAAGTGCCCGAAACTAACACGGTCACCAAGGAACGCTCACAGCCGTAGCCGTAGAAAAAACAGACTGATTTTTTTTTGAAGTTTAATACACCTTATTTTTGGATCTTTACACCACTCACGCTACATACTAACTACTTTCTAATCTACTTTTCTTCATCCTTGAAGTCTCGGACATATCACCCCTTATAACCTTTTTGAGGTTTTTCGTTATCCATTAGCGTGTCTGGCTAATGCAAACAAGAAATTATATTGGACTTTAAATGGAGTCAGAGTCCATGGGAATTGGGTGAGAATATGGATGGGAATTTGGGTCTGTTTGTGCATGTCATAAAATATCTGGTTACAATGCGTATGCATTGTGATGTTTAGATTGCCGGAATTGTGTGTCGGTGGATCAAATGGACATAGGTTTGTTTGGACATGTGTTTGATTGTACATACAATGCATGTGAAAAATGTGCATTGTGATGTTCGGATTTTTGGAATTGAATTCAATGTTCGACAATTGAACGTTTGGTTCAATTTGCTTGACATTGAATTCTATGTTAATTTGGGGATATGAATGGGATTTTTGTAGGTGGGTAGATATGTATGTGGGAGGAAAATGGTAGGGCTTCTTGGAGCACTACAGTTTGCTCTGGAGGCTCCGATATTAACGCTTGTGCGGGGTCGATCACAGAAATTATTCTTCTCCGGGTGGATATCTACATTCCGCAATTAATCCGATGAATTTCATCTGATAAACATTGGTTTGATAAAAAAAACGTACTAATCAACGGGTTCTACGTGGACTGAACTGTAAGAAGGCAACCGGCCCGGACGGAATGCCAGTAATAGTCCTTAAGAACTGTGCTCCAGAACTATCGCCAGTTCATGGCAGATCTTTCGCTTATCTTATGCACGGAGGACATTTCCTACCTGCTAGAAGGTAGCTCGAGTTCAGCCAATCCCAAAGAGGGGAAAATGTGCCTCCCACAAAATTACCGCCCGATAGCATTACTTTCTTTATTATCTACGGTGATGAAAAGGCTCACCAACGCCGAATTAATTAAATATGTGGAGTGCAACTGAGTTCTGAATGATCGTCAATGCGGATTCCATGGCGATCCGTCCACGGGAGACCTTTTGAGCCTTATAACAGACATATGGACATCTGCGATTGAAGGGAATGGTGAGTCAAGGGCGATCGCATTGGATACAAGGCATATATTCGTCCCAAAATGGAGTTCAACTCCCATATCATCCAAAACTGCACTACACGTGCTCGATAGGATGCCAAAACGAGCAGTGAAACTTATTTGGGACCCAGCTGTGAGTCGATCAATTCCGTCGTTAGAACATAGGCGCAACGTATCGTGCCTATCTCTTTTCTATAGGTATTATCACGGTCGTTGCTCAACTGAACTTGCTCAACGTGTTCCGCCTCATCAGATATTTTCCGGCGATATCGTTCAATCTGAGAATGCACATCAATCCACAAATAAATATAAAGAGTCATTCTTTAGCCGAACCTCACGAATGTGTAATACTCTACCTGATCATGTGTTTCCTCGTTGTTGTAATGTCCAGGCATTTAAAAGCAATGTACATCGATACCTCGTTTCCTTATCCACTTCCTCTCCTTCTGTTCGCACTGTGCTCTGACATTTAAGCGTACTCCAAAATCCCCTTTTGCACGCACATTTGTATAAAAAAAAGAAGTGCGATCGCATTGCATTTTTTCAAGGCCTTTGACCGTGTTTGGCACGGAGCATTTCGGTAAAGCATGGGAGTTCGGTAAAGCAAACAAAACCAAAACTCGTCGGATGCTAATTGGATCTTTGTTTGAGATGTGCGTCGCGGCTAAATAAATAGACACGGCCCATCGAAGAAATGGTGTTAATGGGTTTTAGCTAGATTACCGGGAAATGGTGTTTATGGCATCACTGGTAAGGGTAGGTATTGAATACCTATTTGCATTTGCTTATGCTATAGGATTTAATTGGTGCCAAGAGATGCGTATATGTGTTTTGGTCCCTTGGGTGTAGGTCGCCAGCCAATGTGTTCGTATAGTGATTTATGATACACATGATGAAGCTGGGATAAGCCAACTCAATGGTAAGATTCCCTGATTATGCGGTTGTATTATATATGAACCGATGAATTTTCTTTCAGGGAATTTATGATAAGCTTGGAGAGAATTCTTATAGGGGATTTTAAATGCGAAGTTATGCATGCACGTAAGAATTCTCTTCTAGGGGATTTTAGCTAAATGAACTTGATCGATTTGTTGCGTGAAGCATTTAAGGTGCTAATGCGAATGCACTAGCGAAAGCTTATGCAGGCTGGGTTGTAGGAATGGGGGTTCTTTAGGTAAGTAGTCAGTGGAGTTTGACAGAACCACCACAAGAGCATACAGAGACAAGCGAACCGCATGATCCATCTTTTTTTAGTTCCCCATTCCCCAGTTTTTAAGTAACTTTAAAGTTAATCCCAACTGCCCCTGCCCCTCTGTAGCGATTCTAACAGATACACACGATTAACAAGCGAAATAGTGAAGAACACGAACGAAAAATCGAATAAGAAAAATACATCAGAACCGTATACCAAGCGATAAATAACAAAAAAAATAATTCACACCAGTGGAATATATTCGAGTTTGGAAATCAAATTCTAAACACGGTCAGTAGCCTGGTGTGTAACGCTTAGGTAAATTTTTTTTCGTGATTCGAGCTGCCATAGCGTCAGTTCGAATCACACGATCTTCTTCACTATTATTTCAAACGCTATACCTCTTCACCCAACCCTTAGTTTTTAAATTAGTTCGTGAGTCTATTTATATGTTTATACCACTTGTATTAAGCGAAATAAATCAGGGCCTTGCCCTCACTTCATTCTTTTATTCATTTTGTTGATATTGTTCTGTGGAGTTTCCGTGATTCTAAATTTTTCTTTAATTGGATTTCAGTCGTATTTTTCGCCAGTGCAAATGTCTCAATTGGTTATAACTTTATTGTTAAAGAATTCGAGTTTCAATTTTTTTTTTTTTTTTTTTTTTTTTTTTTTTTTTTTTTTTTTTTTTTTTTTTTTTTTTATTAGACTTCTCTCAGGAGAGGCGAACCTATAGCGTCGAGTGGGCGCCCCGAGATGCCATCAAATAACTATTGCAGTTCTTTTTGAACAGTTGCAGGTTGTAACGCTCCGGGAACACTCGCATGGGAAGGGAGTTCCACAACTTCCCCGCTCTGTAACGGAACGAGTTCTGATACAGGGATGTTCGCGCTGTCGGGAGATGAACCACAAATGGGTGCGATCCGTCGGATTGTCTTGTGGAGCGCATATAGACCGAATTGCGTGGAACAATGCCAAGAATCTCCGAAGAACAGCACCCGTGATAATATCTGTAGAACAGACAGAGGTCGGCCACGCGCCTTCGATGTGACAGCGACTGTAGTCCCGACGTCAGCGCCGAGTCCCCGATCAGGCGGATCGCTCGTCTTTGTACGCTCTCAAGTAGGTCGAGGGTATGTTTAGGAGCCGAGCTCCAAACATGAGAGCAATATTCGAGCGCGGGTCTAATTTGAGATTTATATAGGAGAAGAAGTTGGGCCGGAGTAAAATATTTCTTGGCTCTAAAAAGATAACTCAGTTTTTCTGAGGCTGATCTGGCGATACCCGATACGTGTTTATGCCATGATACATTCCCACAGACCGCGACGCCGAGTAATCTCAAACTTTCCCCAGCCTCGAGGGCCCGGCCATTCATCATCAGCTGTGGAACCGATGATCCGGTTTTCTTTGTGAATGTTGTATACTGGGTCTTCGTTGCGTTGAAGTCGACAAGATTGGCCTTTCCCCACTGCAGGACTTTATCTAGATCCTGGTTCAGAGAGTCAATCTGTCTACATCTCAGCTGGTGCGACGTTGATGCACCAATCGGCCGATCACTCGAAAAGGAGGAAACAAGCGTACTATCATCCGCAAAACTGAACACTTTGTTATCCGTTGTCTCCAACAAATCATTTATGTGAAGCAAGAACAAGGTTGGAGCCAAAATAGAACCCTGGGGCACCCCCGAATTAACAGGATACAGATCCGAACACTCGCCGTCCACAACAACCCGGATCGAACGATTCTCGAGGAAGCTCCTCGTCCAGTCGCAAAGCTGTTGGGAAAGTCCATATGAACGAAGTTTGCTCAGCAATGCCCCGTGCCAGACGCGGTCAAAGGCCTTGGAGATATCCAATGCGACCGCCCTTGACTCACCATGCCGTTCAATCGCAGATGTCCATATTCCTGGATGATCTGGTTTTATTATATAAAACAATGATATTTGTGGGTCTCTTTTCCTTGCCTGTCCTACCACTTATATAATACTATTGTCTATCCATCTGTTAGTTCCCTATATTAACTCCTCCTCGTTAGTCCCCATTCCCCAGTTTTAAGTTAATTTCAAGTAAATCCCTACAGTTTATTTTGATATACCACATTTTATGCACGGAAGACCTTTCCTGCCTACTGGAAAATCGCTCCAATTGAGCCAATCCCAAAGACGGGAAAAAAGTGTCTCCCTCAAATTTACCGTCCGATAGCATTACTGTCTATTTTATCTAAGGTAATGGAAAAAGTCATCAATACAGAGTTGGTTAAGTATTTGGAGTGCTACGGAGTTCTGAATGACCGTCAATATGGATTTCGTGGCAGGCGGTCCACGGGAGACCTTTTGACACTAATAACCGATATATGGACATCTGCGATTGAACAGCATGGTGAGTCAAGGGCAGTCGCATTGGATATCTCCAAGGCTTTTGACCGCGTCTGGCACGGGGCATTGCTTAGCAAACTTCGTTCATATGGACTTTCCCAGCAGCTTTGCGACTGGACGAAAAGCTTCCTTGAGAATCGATCGATCCGGGTTGTTGTGGACGGCGAGTGTTCGGATCTGTATACTATAAATTCGGAGGTGCCCCAAGGTTCTATTTTAGCTCCAACCTTGTTTTTGCTTCACATAAATGATTTGTTGGATAACAAAGTGTTCAGTTTTGCGGATGATAGGACGCTTGTTTCCTCCTTTTCGAGTGTTCGGCCGATTGGTGCATCAACGTCGCACCCGCTGATATGTAGACAGATTGACTCTCTGAATCAGGATCTTGATAGGGTCCTGCAGTGGGGAAGGGCCAATCTCGTCGGCTCAATCCAACGAAGATACAATATACAACATTCAGAAAGAAAAGTGGATCATCGGTTCCACAGCTGATGATAAATGGCCAGGCCCTCGATGCTGGGGAAAGTTTGAAATTGTTCGGCGTCACGGTCTGTGGGAATGTATCATGGCATAAACACGTGTCGACTATCGCCAGGAAGGGAAGACGACTCACTGGTGGTTGGATTCCGACTGTTCGACACTCAAGGGTTAACCTCGAGAGACTCATGGTGAGTCCCTCTCCGCTTAGGATGAGTTTTCTTTCCTTGAGAGAAACGTGAAGTTTCTCTTTGTGGTGGTGAATTGGAGAGGATCTCTCTGGGTCGATCTTAGCTAGTGTGCTAACTGATCCATTGTTAACTCATACAACGAGGTCATGGGAAAACGAAACTGAGAAAGGAGGAAAGAACAAAGCGCACCATTGAAGACATGGATGCAGTTGTATAAATAGCCTTCATGCAATTAGGAGAACTGGGTGCTAAAAGGAATTTAGGTACACAATGGTGATTGTGCACTGTATTCTTGCTGGCGGAAAGGGTCGAATTCATTGTACGCATGTTTATATGCTGGAGAATTCGGTTTTTGGGCGCTAGATTTTGTTGGAGGCGACGGATAACAAAGTGTTCAGTTTTGCGGATGATAGTACGCTTGTTTCCTCCTTTTCGAGTGTTCGGCCGATTGGTGCATCTGCGTCGCATCAGCTGAGATGTAGACAGATTGACTCTCTGAATCAGGATCTAGATAGGGTCCTGCAGTGGGGAACGGCCAATCTCGTCGACTTCAATGCAGCGAAGACACAATATACAACATTCAGAAAAAAAATGGATCATCGGTTCCACAGCTGATGGTAAATGGCCAGGCCCTCGAGGCTGGGGAAAGTTTGAAGTTGCTCGGCGTCACGGTCTGTGGGAATGTATCATGGCATAAACACTTGTCGAGTATCGCCAGGTCAGCCTCAGGAAAACTGAGCTATCTTTTTAGAGCCAAGAAATATTTTACTCCGGCCCAACTTCTTCTCCTATATAAATCCCAAATTAGACTCGCGCTCGAATATTGCTCTCATGTTTGGAGCTCGGCTCCTAAACATACCCTCGACCTACTTGAGAGCGTGCAGAGGCGAGCGATCCGGCTGATCGGGGACTCGGCGCTGACATCGGGATAACAGTCGCTATCACATCGAAGGCACGTAGCCGACCTCTGTCTATTTTACAGATATTATCACGGGTATTGTTCTTCGGAGATTCGAGGTATTGTTCCACGCAATTCGACTTATATACGCTCCACAAGACAATCCGACGGATCGCACCCGTTTGTGGTTCATCTCCCGACGGCGCGAACATCCCTGTATCAGAACTCGTTCCGTTACAGAGGGGGGAAGCTGTGGAACTCCCTTCCCACGCGAGTGTTCCCGGAGCGTTACAACCTGCAGCTGTTCAAAAAGAACTGCAACAGTTATTTGATGGTATCTCGAGGCGCCCACTCGGCGCTATAGGTTTGCCTCTCCCGAGAGAAGTCTAATAAAAATAAAAAAAACATGTACTAAGCGAAATAAGTGAGGGGCTTGCCCGCACGTCATTAATGGCGGACTGGCAAATTGAACCGGTGAACTGTTGCATAAATGTTACAACTGTCTTACTAACTGCATCTGTGAAGCGTTTCGGTTTTATTATATGTTATTATAAATACTTGGTATCTCTCTAGTTAGTGCGAGTGGGTTATACGAATTAGAGTTATTGGAAATCTTTGGGTAGAAATATTGAACAATTGTTGTACACCATAAAAATACATCACTATCAAGTTCTTTTAGCTTCGTACACAAAAGTGACAATTTTAAATTACTAGAACAAATCCTCCTCAGTCACATCACCATGTGGTTCAATCCGCCGAATATTCTCAGGAACCCACGACGACATATCGTCCTTACAGAATGCGATGTGTGCCTGACCACCTGCAGTACTATAGTCAAATACAATAATTTTACGATTACATTATGATTAGCTGATGTTAACACGCAACATTAGTATTGATTACATTGTTTGGAATCCTTACAGGTGAACGGAGAATAAAGTGTGTATTGGATTACAAAGGTGAAGTCTGCTTGCGAGGAGCGTGTACGATTTGAAATGTAGTGCGCCACCTATTTACTATTTACTCTGACACACATACTCAGCAACAAATCAGGAGGACTCATGATGGCGGCGTTTTGTGTGAAAAGACGGCTGCAATTGTTTCTTATACTTCTTAGTGCATTCCTGGCTTTCCACACCTCGGCTCTAGCCAAACCTACGATTAACTTTAATTTCCCACAAGTCGGATTCCAAGGCTTTCCCTCGTTTATGTCGTTAACCCAGCAATTCATTGAGAAGAGAAGTGTGAGCCAGATGAAGACCTACACGTGAGCTGGTTACTTATAGGTGATAACAAAAGCCATTAATTACAATTACTATTTAACAGGGGACGTCGAGTTAGTAATGAGTCATTGATTATGATTTACCATCATGACGCTACAGTGGCTGTCGTGGAATTAGGTTCTCAGAAGCTGCTCCTAAACTGTGAACTCATTGAAATATAGTAAGTACAAGTTAAACTCTGTTTTAGTTGTAAGATTTGTGTATTATTATTTAATATTAAGGAGCAAGGTTATGTAAGATGGTGTGATATTTGAAAAATAGGTCAACTGAAAATAATCTATAACAGTTTCTTACGCTCAACAGTTTATAATACGCTCGCACAAAAGGAATTTTCGTATATATTTACATTTCAAAGCAGAGCGCGGATGTAGCAAGAGAGAAAGAGACAGGATATCGAAAGAAAGTGTCGATGCATAGTATCCTTGAAGGTCAAAGGTTCTAGGTTTGAGTACTTCGGCTGAGGATCGATTTCCTGTGTTTATCTTCCCATTCAAAACTAATCCCTACTGTAAACCTATTGCATGGAGAGTAGGATCGCAATTTCAAAATTCCGTTGAATGTAATTTATAGAACAGTCAGTCAATCAGATAAAATACAATAATGTGTGCCCATAAACAAGACATTGGTATACTAACTGGTTGTTGTATATTTGGGACAAACCGGCCTTATTCTACAAGCTTGAGTCACTTTGACCTCTGTAATTAATTTAATCATTAACCACTAGTCCCTGTTGATTTATAATTTATAAGCAATGGCATCACACAAGTCGGGGGAGGAAATTATCGACCCTGCCGCGGTAGCTCACGCATACCTTATTGCCTCTACTTACACGAGCATCCGACATGCAATCCGGTATTTTATACGATTGGGTTTCATTTCCACAAATTATGCACAACTCTTTGTTATTCAAATTGTCTAAAACGCTTGTTTTAATGCAGAGCATGCAAGATGCCTGCGGAGAAAGTAATGAAAATCGCAGATGTGAAAGTTTTATATAGAACAACATATTTCAACAAGAAAAGTACTTTTTCTTGGGGATAAAATAATTTATGAATAATTTTCATTTGTAGTTTTGCATTGTATAATACAAGCTCGGAAATGAGATTTCTCCTTTTTTTTTGTGTTTTATTGAATTTATTTGATATACTTTGATTTTGTTTGTTCATTTTTCTTTTTGGCTTTGTATTTTTGAATATTTAGAGTGAATAATCATATAACCAAATTGAAAAGAAAGTCATTGGCAATAACCCACGCAGGCTGTTAATTAATTGCAGCTTCCGGAACTTGCCACAGCGATAAATAGTGTCTTTATTGCGTAACTGGTAGAATGGTAACTATGCAGTCAGCTCAACCCGATTAGCAATTCAGCCGCTGAAGAAGCACACACCTTACATTTTGTTGGCATTTGTAGTTTTACATGAAAGATTAATAAGTAAATTTACTTGCGTATGAGCGAAAAATGTTTACTTATGTAGGTCTACAAGGGAGATCCAGTCCTAGTCTTCCGCAATAGACACTTTCAATAATACCGATCTTGAGTCCGTTTCATTCGGCTGATAACCTATTGTATGTTTTTGCGTCCGGGTAAACGTCATTCCACCCACTGAATTTGGTCTCTGTTACATATGTCCCGATTTTAAGCCAGTGTCATTCAGTTTGTCAGGATACTTTTTAGGAGTGGCCGGTGTCAACTAGGGAATCGGAATGCGAGACTCGAAATACAGTTACACGAAACACGTTTTAGGAAATTTCGAAATATGGGGCTCGACATCCAAACTCGGAACCCAAGATTTGACATAGGGCGCACGAAACACGGAAACGAGGACACGAAACTCGCGACACGAGACTTGGGTTGAGAAACTGGATCTGAGGAGTACGAAATATGGGGTTCGATCTAAAAAGCCTGAAACACATGAACTTGTAGCGGTCCTACGAACCTCACAAATCATCATAATCATCATCGGCTCTACAACCGGGATCTGGCCCTGGCCTTCTTGAGCGAGTCTCTCCACCCGTACCGATTTCGAGGCGATGTCATCCAGTTTGGGACTCCCAGGCTCCGGGCGTCCCTCCATCGCAGACAAGGTCTGCCACGCTGTCGCCTTTTATACACCCCGCCGCAAAGGACTTTCCGGGCAGGCTCCTCTTCGCTCATTCGGACTAGGTGTCCCGCCCACCGGAATCTACCGATCTTGATTTTTCTTACAACATTAGCTTCAATGTAGATCGGGTATAGCTCATAGTTGTAGCGTCTGTTACGTACAAAACCGCCCCATCTAAGCATTCATGCCGGGCCAAGCCCCATTCAATTTGAAAGCACGTAATGCGAATCCCCTGCATGCGGCATCGCTAAAGAATAAAACCATAGAGTACAGACGTACTCTATGGCGGCACCGTTTCCTATAATCCTATTCAATTAAACATTTCCTAAACGGAACAAGGGTCGGCGACCATAAAAACATTCGCTGGACAACAATACCACTAAGATACAAAAATATCTTTGGCACCATTGTCCAGTAAAATATAATTACCAAGATTTGTAGCGAGCCGCTTGCTAAATCGACATGGCGAAGCAGCGTGAGTGACCTAGCTGGTTTAGTATATCTTCAATACGAGGTAGGGGGTACGCAATTCTGATGATTTTTGCGTTCAGTTTGCTGAAGTCGACTACAACTCTCCATCGCGAGAGTTTAGTTCGGTTGGGTTAGGGTTTTCCGACCAGACCGCTGGGAATTTGCCGAGATCTCCCATTCTGCTTTTTGTGTGCATTCCGCCACCGTGTGGTTGCGTCGACCGCAACTCACTTCCCACTTTTATCGGGAATGCCACTCTGCCTTGGAGCCTCTGAAGACTCCGAGCTAGCAGATCTGGAGCGGCTTCGGCCTGCCTTGGGCCGACGGTGATGGGGTCGGTTCTTTTGACTGGTCGAGCCCGAAGGCGCACCTTTGTTCTGCTTTCGAGCCTTAGTGGGCTCAGAGCTGGCAGAGCTGGAACGGATTTCACCCGTCGTGGGCCAACGGTGTTGTAGCCCTCTCTAATTTTACACGTTCAGGGGCAGGCCTTATATATCCCAACTTAAGCTTTTCAAACGGTATCTATAAATTAAAGTTTTTTTCCAGTGATACGAGAAGTCAACATAAAATCAACCGAATATTCCCACCTATATATAGAAGTTTGGAAACCAACATCCTGTGAATTATTATTCATATAATAAGACCTTAACCTGAGTGACAATTCCAACATGTTTAGTGAGAGACATTATTCGTTTTACTTCTGCTTTTTGAGTGTATCTTGACACCAAGTAGACTAATTCCTTATTTCTCATTTCTTTCTCTTTTTATTGTTCTCATCGAGAAGATTTGAAACAATCAATTTCTTTTTCTTTTAATTTTTTGATAGTTTATAGTACGCAGAATAAGTCACCAAAACCGTTTTTGCGGAAATAATTTTATCAAAAAGTTACAGCAGAACGAGGTCAAGTGATGTATACTTTTCACTTCGAAGCGTCTGGCTCAGTAGGCTCTCAAATATATACTAACAGAGAAATCGACCTAAAAATTTATATACAAGCTTATGAGACACAGTATTATAGAACCTGCTGGTGCCATCTGTAGGTCAGGCTGGAAACTTTTCACCCCACCCCCGTATAGTATTTTGAAACCTTAAACGCGTTTTCCTCGAAACCATATTTTGCACATCGGTCTCCACGATATCTCAAAAATTACTCGATGGATCGACTTTTTTATTTTATTTTAAAGTAAATTAAATTATTGGAGTCTGCACCTAAATGTGGATGATTTTTTCATAATTTTTTTTTCTATTCAACGTTAAAGAGCAAAAAAAAAAGTGAAAATCGGTACCTAATTTCTGTGTTGTTTATTTTGGATTTTTTCTGTTGAAAATGGGATTCAGACTCCGGCAAATATTATACAAAAACTTTTTGTTGTATGATTACAGACGATTGCAAACAGCGCTACGATGGAGACCGATTGGGTACCTTTTTTCGAATCGTCACATTGTGCAATTTATTAAATTGACAAGAATCAAAGTTCTGTAGCCAAAAATTCATTAAGAATATTGTTTTTAAAGAAGCATCAATGTAAAAGCAGTAGAGAAGAATTTGTTTTTGTATATTATTATATTGATTTAATTTAATTAACTGGAATGAAGAGCTTAGTTCGAGGATTTTAAGGTTTGAACATAGATCGTTAAAAATAAATTATATGATTGAGATTTTTCGAAAAAGGCATTAGACTAAACTATCTAGGAGCGGGGCCTTACTTAACGGCAACCGAAACGCGACACAGCTGTCATAGGATGATGGAACTACTAAATAATTATCATCATCATCATCGGCACTACAACCGGGATCCGGTCCTGGCCTTATTTATCAAGTCTTTTCACTTCTATCCGGTCCATATACGAGACTTGTTAAATTGTCCATAATAATTTCTTTTTCCGGGCAAGGTTATTAGCCTTGCGCCAACCTTTCTCAGGATGTCGCTGCATGCATTGGTTCACTACTTGGCGGGTGCCAAAGTAGCTGTCCAGAGGTGTCACGTGGAGACTGCATGTCAACTTGGATTGAAGAGGGGCAAGGATCGTCCTGGCCTTCGTCGGATTGAAAGCAGAGACTTTACCCTGTATGTTGTGCATCTGTTAACAGTTACTCACCACAATTTCAGCCATTTTGGAGTATTTTTATGAAAATGGATAAAATGGAGTATCTAGTTGTCATCAAATTTTTGTTTTTGAAAGGCAATACGCCTACGCAAATCGAAGATGAGTTGGACACTGTATATGGCGACTCTGCACCATCATTTATCACAGTGAAATTTTGGGAAGCTGAATTTAAATGTGGCCGTCAGAGCTTGGGAGATGATGAACGTTCGGGAAGTCCAAAAACTGCAACGACTGACGATAACATCGCTAAAGTTCACCAAATGGTGCTAGACGACCTATTTCCATCTATTTATTGGCCTGTAGGAACCCGGAAGTTCATGATTTCAGCGACTCCACTCTGCCACTGTTCCCTGTCCTGTGCACTCTCCTTCTATGTTTGACCATCCTCCCTTCCACGTTCGACTTAACATTGTCCGCCCATCTCCGTCGCGGTCGTCCTGCCGGTCTCATTCCCGTTGGTCTACCGTCAAGAATTCTATGCACGGTCCTATCGTTGCCCATTCGCGCCACGTGTCCTTAATCTTCGCGACTTGATTCCTCTCACTATTGTAGATTTGCGGTATAGCTCTTCCAATTCGTGGTTATAGAGTTTCCTCCATTGTCCAGCCTACTCGTCATATTTACCGCCAAAGATACCCCTTAAAACTTTATTCTCGATTACGCGGAATTTGTTTTCTTCCCACTTTGTGGGAGCCCATGTTTCGCATCCGTATAGAACAATGGGAATGATGATTATTCTATAGACACGGAGCTTATATTACGTGATAGCAGTTTGGATTTCAGCAGTTTACTGACTGCATGCCAACGTTGCCGGCGTGTAGTGTTTTGTTAATTTCCTTCGACATTTCGTTACTGGCCGTCAATATTGTTCCCAGATATTTAAATTTTTTAACTTTTTTATATATCTTGCCTCTGACGTTGATATGTGTCCTGTGGTCCACCTGCTCTCGCCGTAATCATATATTTTGTTTTGTCTTCATTTATTTCTAGGCCCACCTCTTCTGCCACTTGCATGATGATTTCACTGCTTTTACATACTGTTTCTACATTATCGCCCGGAACGGCGATGTCATCCGCATATGCAAGCACTTGTGTGACCCCGTTCAGGGATGATCCGGCCATGTTGTCGTCTTGTACCTTTCTGATGACATACTCGAGCACAAGTTTAAAAAGACATGATGACAGGCCATCCTCCTGTTTTATTCTGTTACGGATTTCAAATGGTTCTGAGAGGTGGTTTTTATTCTAACACGCCCTTTAGTTTCGCTCATGCAAATTTGAATGAGGGCGGCATATTTTTTCGGGATTCCCAGCTCAACTACAATATGGTAGAGTCTTTGCCTTGGGACTGAGTCGTAGACTTTTTTGAAGTCAACGAAAAGTTGGTGAACCGTCTCTCCGTATTCCCACTTCTTTTCCAGCAGTTGGCTTATTGTGAACATTTGGCCGCTTGTTGACCGGTTCCTACGGAATCCGCATTGGCAGTCTCCCAGTATTTCTTCTTTTCCAGCAGTCGCCTTATTGTGAACCGAATTTTATAGTAAAAATGTAAAACCCAATATTATTTTTCCGTAAATTTTTATTCAATCAAACTAGGAACCGTTGGCATCTACGACATTCTTCCAACATGATACAAGGTCAAATATTCCTTTTTCGTAAAAGTGCTGACTTTTTGAGGCAATGAAATCCTCAAAAACTTTTATGACCTCTGTTCGGTTCCGGAAGACCTTCTGCCGGCAAAATAAATCCAGATTGCGGAAAGATGGTAGTCCGTTAAGGAATTGTCAGTAGAGCCCGGTGGATGCGGAAGAATTTCAAATCCCATATTGCAACCGTTTTTTCACCGTTACTTGTGAGGTGTGGGGTCTAGCATTGTCATGCAAAAGGATCGGGCCGTGCCTATTGACCAACGCAGGTTGCTTTTCAGCCAATTTGGCATGCAATATATCGATTTCCTCACAATATTTTATAGCGTTTATCGTTTCTTCTGGTTGAAGAAATGAAAAGTGGATTAGTCCTTTCGATGTCCACCAAACTGTCACCATAAACGTTTTTGGGTGAAAATTGCGCTGGAGAGTGTGTTTTGGTTTTTCACCTGCATCCAACCACTGCCCTGACCTTTTACGTTTATCATACAGAATCCGCTTTTCATCACAGGTGACTACCCGGTGCAAAAACGAATCAGTTTGGTTTCTTAATCTAAGCGATGCGCAGATTCCAGCCACCGTCGTTTTTGGGACTCGTTCAGTTCATGGGGTATCCCCTTATCGAGTTTCTCTACCTTTCCTATGAAAGAAGTTATTGTCATTGGGAATACGAGGGTTGCCTCTTATGTTTCGGGATTTGGCAACCCTAGCGTTGCAATCCGGCAATTGACAGCTCTGTCGTAAAGTTGGACATTTTTGAGGTTATACGCACTCAGAACGTTTTGACATACGAGCGCTATCTGTGTTGTTTACAGTAACTTAAAAGATTCATCTCGGCCCAAAAATGGAATTAAATCGTCAACATTTTCGTGCGATTATTTTTTACAACTTTCGGCGTGGATTAACTCAGCAACAGTGCATGGGTGAACTTAATTCAATTTTTGGCGATGAAGCTCCATCAAGGACCAGTGTTTATCGATGGTATGGTGAATTCAATCGTGGTCGTAGTTCACTCCAAGATGAATTTCGTGAAGGTCGTCCAAAATCAGTTGTTGTTCCGAAAACCATTGATGCTGTGCGCGAACTGATATTGGAAGATCGTCATGTGACCTATCGTGAGATTGAGACAACCTTAGGCGTTAGTGGGACCAGCATACATTCAATATTGCTTAAACATTTGACTGTCAAAAAAATTTGTTCGCGTTGGATCCCACACAATTTGTCAATCGCCCAAAAAAAGGCTCGTGTCAATTGGTCGAAAGAAATGCTCAAAAAATACGGTCGCGGTGCTTCGAAACACGTCTATGACATTGTGACAGGTGATGAATCGTGGATTTACGCGTATGAGCCCGAAAGTAAACAGCAGTCGACTGTCTGGGTGTTTCAAGATGAGCCAAATCCAACAAAAGTTGTTCGCGCACGAAGCACTTCCAAGCAAATGGTCACCTGTTTTTTCGGAAAAACTGGACATGTCGCAACCGTACCACTAGAACAACGCAGAACAGTCAATTCTGAGTGGTACACAACCATTTGTTTGCCAGTTGTCTTCCAAGAAATCAGGAAAACCAACCGCCGAAGACGGATCACTCTTCACCACGACAATGCGAGCTCTCACACATCGGCTGCGACAACTGCATTTTTGAGCACCCAAAACATCGATTTGATGGGTCATCCGCCGTATAGTCCTGACTTGGCACCGAATGACTTCTTTTCATTCCCGTACGTAAAAAACGTTTTTCGACACCTGAAGAAGCGGTTGCTGCATTCAGAATGCATGTGTTGGAGATACCTCAATCAGAGTGGCAAAAGTGCTTCGACAATTGGTTCAAACGCATGCAAAAGTGTATAGATCTTCATGGGGAATATTTTGAAAAACAATAAAGTGATTTTCGATGATCAATATTTGTTTTTATTCTCTAATCCCGAAATATAAAAGGCAACCCTCGTACTCCCATGCTTTGTGCAATCTCCCACACCGGTTTCGAGGGCCAATTCAGCCAGTTCAGCCCAATTCTTCCAATGTATCCCTTGTCAAGGACGCGGTGTGAAGCCTGGCGTTGTCATGAAGAGAACGTCTTTTGTGCCGATATGCGGCTTTTGCCGACTGTAACAACCGTAGTCATTTCTGATGAGATTTCTTCAACAATTAAGCCCACTTAAGATCACTTTCAATAAGCTTTTTATGCATTTATTAAATAGTGTTACACTCGTACGTGATCTACACACTTTTGCCACCGATTTGGAAGCGTTAATATGCCTTGTTCGTAGAAAGATTTAGGGCGAGTTGTTAGCCAATTGCGCATGTGCTCCTCGACTTCTTCAATATTTTTTAATTTGTTCCTCCAAAGGGGATATCACTTTTGCCACCGATTTGGAAGCTTTAACATATAGATTTAGGGCGAGTTGTTATCCAATTGCACACGTGCTCCTCGACTTCTTCATAACTTTCGATTTTTTTTCCTCCAAGTGATTCCTTCAAAGGTGCGAACAAAAAATAGTCACAGGGAGACAAGTCTGGACTATAATGAGGGTGTTCGGGGGTTTCCCAGCCTGTTTCTTCCAATGTATCTCTTGTCAAGGCCGCGGTGCGAGGTCTGGGGTTGTCCTGAAGAAGTATGACATCTCGAATGGGCATGCCTCGTCTTTTGTTTCGATATGGTACTTTTGCCGACTGCCGATGAGATTTCTCCAACAGTTAAGTGGCGATCACTTTCAATAAGCTGATATAATTGTTCATTTGTCTACAGAAAATCCTATGTTTGCTGCCGTTGCGCAGGTAAAAACCGTTGCCCATGTTTTCTTTTTAATTATCTTAATCTAACAAAAAACCTCAAAAAGTATCTGCGATTAGGGGCGATGTGTCCAGACTTCGCAGGATAGGAAAATGAGATGTGCAATTGAAGTTGAACAGTGGAGAGAGTCAGTCGTGTAGCTGTGAAGTCCAGTATAAATAAATAACATAGTATATAAAAAATGACCGTTTTGTTTTCCATTTGCATTTTGCGATCGGAGTATATGTGTAGCTACGTGTTTCGTGATTGAAACGTTTCTCTCCAGTTTGTTGGTTTTTTGCATTTGTCTTCGATTGTGTGCAGTGACAATTTTCCGTCCCTAAACGATTGACAATATCGCGGATTAAGTTATCAAGAATAACAACGGTAGCCCACTCTTCTCGGAGAATCGGAAGCACGGTGGTGCACCAGGAGTATTACACCGGTATTTCTCGTGTTACAACTAAACGTAATCGATTCTGAGCTGAGAGGTTGTGACACAAGCTAGCACGTCGAGTGTAGAGTGTGGAGAGTTATTTCCTAAAGTATTATAATGAACATTCTCATCATCTACTAGTTGCAACAAGCACAACGATTATTTTTTGATTTACTGCCTTTTTTTAAGGGAGGTGATGTAGGTATCCTTATATATATCTGGAAGAACTCTGAATGTTGATATGAAGTTTTAGCCTAGGGAATTTATATATAATTGTGGGTTCATTTCATTTTTTAAACATTTTTTTATTTTCTTTCTATATTCTTAGTTTCTAAATTAAAGGCTAGACAAAAAATGCTTAAATTCTAGCTTAAATAGCTTATATAATAACTTACTGGTCCTTCGCAGACGCTCTAAGCTAAACATTACTTAATATTTGTATAATTTGCCTTTCGGCGACAGAACTTTGTGGCAGTACTGATAATTATTTGAAAGACAAAGAAAAATTTGAAAAACTTTGTCAATTTTTTTTTTTTTTTTTTTCTTAAAATTTAACTTACTTAACTTACCTAAACTTATCTACTTTTTTTTTTTTTTTTTTTTTTTATGTAAAATCACTTAGCTTAACTTAACTTAAATCTTATACTACCCTAATTCTAGAAAAGCTAAGTCTATGTAAGCTAGCTGTGATGATAGTGTGATTCTATACCGACTTTGGTATCCAGGTCTTTATATGCCATTCAACCACCAGAACTGTTGACGCTGTCTAATACTATCGTCCCGGTCTCTGTGGGAGATAGCCCTACTGAAGCGCAGGAGCTCTTCTTCGGTGCGCGTTACTTCCCGGTCGTAGCACAATCGCCCGTCTACGGAAGATCTACTTACATGATAGATCAGCGGAATTCCGGATCTATCCTGTATAAGCCCTTTTATGTCCAAATCAAGGAACGCCTCTGGTGGAACAAAACCGTTGCGACGCACGTTCTCATAGTACAGGGTATTTGGATAATAAGCCCCGAAAATTAGGTCATTGGACGAGCATATTGCTCTTGCAATATGTCCTCTGATTAATTTAATCATAAAATTATCCACCCTATTTATGCAGGCTTCATTATATAAAGTCTCATTTGAGTAGTACTTTTTGTATTCCGATTCCAGTGTTCGATATAATCTGAGACAGGTTCTCAGACACTTCCTTTCGAACACCCGAATCTTTTCCATCAAATTTGGACCTATGTTAAACCATACTAGACAGCCATATATGAGCATTGGCCTGATTAGCGTCATGTAGCATATGACTTTTACCCTGCTGTCAAGTTGGCTACTGTGAAATAGCCTCCTTGTCATAGCAAAAGTTTTCCTCGCTTTGAGCAAAGCAGCCTCTACATGTCTGTTGAAATACAGATATTGGTCTAGCCAGATGCCCAGGTATTTAACTAAACTCTTGGTTTCCAGTTTATCTCCATGCGGTCCCACGATAACTAGCTTTCGCCAGTTTTTCCTTGTGTCGTACGTGGCTTTATATAATGGAGTTCTAAATAGGATGGCTTCACATTTCTGGAAGTTGATCTTAAGTTTCCAGTCATCGCAATAGCGCTGCACTTTGTTGAAGTCTCGCTGTATTAACCTATTTATGATCGCAACTTTCGGAGCTGTTCCGTAAATTATGAGATCGTCTGCGTACGCAATAGCCTGCGGAAGTGCATCTAATAAGTCGCTAATGTAAATGTTAAAAAGAATCGGAGAGAGTACCGCGCCCTGTTGCAAGCCATTCTTGATATTATACGTTTTATTAGAGGTCACATTACCACTTTTGACCACGAACCTCCTGTCCTTTAACATATCGTAAAGTACGTATAGTAAAGGCTTATGTATGCCATGTCTGACCAGTTTGTAATACAACCCTTCGATCCAGACGGTATCAAAGGCTTTTTCCAAGTCGATCAGACAGGCACCTGTGCATTGGTTCCTACATTTATTCCATTGTATGTCGGAGACCAGTTTAGCTGCGGCATGTGTGGTTTCATGACCCGCCCTAAAGCCAAACTGGTTATTTGGAATAATGCTATTGTCGTCTACCCATTTTAGCAGAGCTTTGTTAATGATTTTTTCAAATACTTTACTGATGCTTGGGAGTAAACTTATCGAACGCATGTTCATTGGGTTTGTACAGTCTTTGCCCTTTTTTGGGATGGGCTGATTGATAGCCGTTTTCCAACGCGCGGGATAATATGCATTATTCAACGCGTTGTTAAACAGGACCGTGTATATATCTATTGCCTTTGGGGGCAGGTTCTTGAGTACGATGTTAGGTACTCCATCTATTCCCACTGACTTTTTGCTTCTTAATGAGTCGAAGATACTCTGGATTCCTTCCCTTGTGATTAAAAGGCTATTAGCCCCACCATTGGCATTAATGTCAATTGACAGATTATCGTCACTGAATTCCGTAAAACCAGGATTCTCCGATTGCCAATGTGAAATTTCATTCCGGAGGTGCAGGTGATTCAGTCGAATTCTGTCCTCCAGGTCATGGTTTCGGCGAATGCTTTCATTCACCTTGTACATTTCCTGAAAGACAGCTCCCACAGCGTTCGCCTTCTCCAAAGGATCTTCGATCACGAAGAGCTCACTATTGAGGATAGCGTTCTCTGTATCTATGCCAATGTTGGTTAGCAGCTGCTTGTTTACCTCGGTACGTGGAATTTGGAGACACTGAATCTCGTTTTGATTATTTCTCCTGAATATTTTATTTATTTGTGGGAACATATTCGGGTTATTAGTTTTTATAGCTCGAATTCTGTTGTTCCAATACAAATTTGTTGCTAATCTATAGTTAGCTTTAAGTAATTGTTGGAGGTTTTTTAATTGAGATTTCAGTGATATTATCTCCTGGTCTTGTCTGTCTGTAAACTGTCTGTGTAATTGTTTTAATTTCGATAGCAGTCTGCTCTTTTTCTTGTGGAGTGCGTTTATTGTTGCGTTTCTGTACATGTTAATGTGATCTGTAACTGTTGTTTTGGGAATTGTTTTGTCCATTGTTCGTTTTACGGTTTCGTTCATTTGTTGAATGTATTTGTCGATTTCGTCATTTGTCAGGTTTCTGTTTACTGGCAGATTCAAGTCATTCGAACAAAGTTCTCTTGTTAATGATCTGGTGAACCGCGGCCATCGCATTGCCCTGTAGTTATAGGGTTGCGGGATCACGAATTCCTCCAGATCTGCGAGCTCGTTCGGAAGCTCTATTACTGCCGTGAATGCACAGTGGTCGCTGTCGTATTCAATTGTTCGTAAACAGTTTGTGTTTCGTCTGTTGGTGTTAAGTAATCTCAGTCGTGAGTCGATTAGCAAGATATCTAAGAACGATCTACCTCTGGGGAACGATGGATATTTCGTAGCTAGCAGGTCAGTTCTATATTCAATATGATACTGATCTAACCAACCAGCCAACTGATTTCCTCTGGCATTAGATATATAATTTCCCCAATTTCTATGCTTGGCGTTCATATCTCCCCCTAGGATAAAGTAATTTTTGTCCAGGTGCAATTGTAAGCATCGAAAGAGTGTCTCGAGCTCAGCTATAAATAGGCTTTGCTGGTGCTCCTCAGGTGCGTAGACCGCAATCGCATACAAACCCCTTCCTTGCTGAAGGGGTATGCGGACGATACAGGCTTCCAGCACCCGGAACCTGCGCACTTCTCCACTATATATTACTTTATGATTGATCCCTTTTCTAATAAAGATTGCGACACCCCCCCCTTGAGAGGAGTTAGGTCGATCTCTTCGTATAATATCGTAGTTTTTATGTCCTATCTTATGTCTCTGGTTTAACTTTGTTTCCCCCGCCAGAAGTACATCAGGTTGTTCCTCTTGCAACAGGTTAAAAAGATTGGCTCTTCTCTCAGTTCTTATTAGTGAATTTACATTTATAATTGTGGGTTGGAGCGGTAGTTATACAGGGTATAAGCTGATAACTAAAAAGATTTCATATATTCGTAGTTACGCCATTATGTGGGAAACTATCAATGTTATAAATAGAGCAATACCGTGAACAAAAAGTAATGAGACTTTAAGAAAACATTAAAGAGATTGTTTAAAAAAAAAGTAATGAGACTGTTTTAAAATGAATATCAATGTTTATATATTAAGTAGGTTGGTATGGCTGTCGGGCACTGACAATTTTTCTATTTAAAAAAAAACCACCGATAACTTTTCCTTCAAGCACAATAATTTTTTAATAAATTATTAATTTCTAATCTAATAAAGCAACTCTCGTGGAATTTCTGCCAGTTGTTCACAGCAGTCATACCAGTCTGTCAAATAAATATAAGCATAATCTTAATGTGCGTATTTTGAAAAAATACGATTTCCTTTTTTTTCATAGTAGTGAGCATTCCAAATGACACCGATAACATCATTCATTCATAATCATTGAAGTTTATGTACGCTATTGTGGAGCATACTAAGCTACTAATTAAATGCTAGCCGACTACTAGCTGTCGACACTGGAGGAATTTAAGTTAGAAAAGAAGACTTTTGAGTCGAAGCGGTCGACACGTTTATTCCCCTCTGCCTTTTATCTAACTAAGCTCGAATTCTAGAATGGCAGCATAATTATTCTAATTCCTTTGATTTCAAAGAAAGAGAGATATTTAAGGAAGACATATTCAACAAAGGAAGATAGACACTTAAGGGTACTTCAAAATCCCCTATTATGTGCGCCTTAGTGTAAAAAATGGACAATAATTCGGCGAGCTAATATAACTGACTCTGTTTCCTCGACGCCTTCGAAAAATCATTCCGTTGTCTAGTTTTTATCTCATGTCGCCAGAACAGAGAACAAAAATTTGAATCAGGTACTTTCATTTTAAAATAAACTTTTGAATGCAATGATGACCTCATTCCACGAAGCTCTTCGCTTAACTTTCGTAACTGTACCTCGTCAACAAGAGTGAGATATTTGCATTTCGCACAATCTAGATAAATCGTGCCGTGCTTAAGACGCGACGTAATTTCCCCTCAAATAATGTAAAAAGTAACAATACAGATGGACACCGAAAATACTCGTAAGTAAAGTGAAATGAGTTTCTCGTGACGGAGTTCAAAAGTCTGATTTTACTTTCACGTTGTTGATTCACCAGTGAGTCCACCAGTAGGCCTAGGTCGCAACTGCTCACAAAATGCCGGTTATTTGCAATCAGGTTGTGATGGTGGGTTTTCTGACGCCACTCGCAGTCTAAATGGACGAAATGAAGAAACAAAAAACCCCATGACCATCAGCTGCTAACCACCGGCCACTTTGTCTTGATCGATGCTGAATTGTGGACTCACTCTGGCCAGCTGGTTCCAATTAGTATGGAGTTTCGTAATGAATAACGAGTTAACTAAGGTGAGGCCTAAGCCGACGTGGTTCAGATGTGGGAATTAAGTTGGCAACGATCACGTCTATTAGAGGTAAACGTTCGATTTTATTTAGAACGTGAAAGTTGCACAACTTCGAAACTTGGGGCTGAAGAAATGTCGCGACCTATGACGTTCTAATAAGGTGTGGTTATTGCTAGTTGAAAATATGCCTTGTTGTGTTAACTATTTCCATAAAAATCAGTATTCGAATTAATATACCAGAGTTTTTTTTATCTTCCCCTTGATTAAACTATTTACATTTTTCGACGAGGTATATGGGAACTGGCGCAAGGCTAATAACCATGTCCGGAAAAACAAATTATTATGGACAATTTAACAAGTCTCGGATAAGGACCGGATACCGGTGGAGAGACTTGCTATATAAGGCCAAGACCGGTTCCCGGTTGTAGTGCCGATGATGATGATAATATAGGAACTATGAAGTGAGTAATAAGATTGGGCAAAAAATTGATGTTTCATTTATAATTGTGAAATCAGTCGCTTTTGTTCTTCTGTTTGTTGTTTTAAGGAATTTATTTTAAATAACACGTCAGCTGTGTTTGCCAACGACAACGGCTGAAGTTGTTACCTTCCACAAACATTTTATTTGCTCATTTTTTCAATGGAAAGATCTAGCGTTGTGCTATTAAATTGTTGGACAGTATTGATTTACGATACTTGTTGGTTTTGATGTTCCTACTGAGATATTTTCCGTAAAGGAAATCCCAGTCGGCCCTGGCTCAAGGGGTCATAAAAAAACATGTTGCGATGTTTGTTTACCTGCGCTATTATCGCGTAGGATTTTGCTGACTGTCAGCATATAATGCTTGACTACTGTACACCGATAATGGACACCAAACAGTTTGGGTTTTATGGTCACGTATCTTGTGATAGCTGTATGGAGGGAGACAGTGCGGCAGACCTTGTCTACGATGGAGGAATGACGTAGACCAGGACGCCCAGAGCCTGGGAGTGCCAAAGTGGATGACATCGGCACGAAATCGGGACCGGTGGAGGGATTTGTTAAATAAGGCCAAGACTGGATCCCGGTTGTAGTGCCGATGATGATGATGATCTTATGATAGCCATACGGCCCTTATTATATCGGCAGAATATGACCCATTTATCTGAAGATAACATAAAGCGTAGAACAAATGGGTATATGACCAATGTAGGCTACGCAAGAGGTACGGGGCTTTTTTGCGGTTTTATCAGAGATTCATGGGGTCGTCACAACTCGATAACCTTTGATAATATAGAAGTTAGTGCAGTGGCTTGATAGGAAGGGAGGGATGACATGTCGCCTTTTTTAAGAATTGGTTGAATATTCGTCAACTTCCATCTATTTGGAAATTAGCCAGTTGAATAGGGCAGATAGAAGATATCCTACAGTGGTTTAACGACCGAACAGGAATATGTTTAAAAAATGGAGGAAAGTGGATTTAATAATGTTCAGTTCTTTGAATGCTCCACCAACAGTACGAGTAGGAAGCGAATTTGGCCCATTGTGTTCCTTGTGCTCAAGTTGAGGTATGGGTGTATAGCGTTTAAGATGATAGTGAAGAACGTGTGATTCGAACTGACGCTATGATAGTTAGAATCACAAAAAATTGAACCAAAGCGCAACCCAACAGGCTACTGGCCGTGTTTTGAATTCGATTTTTAAACGCAAGTATATTCCACTGATGTGAATTGTTATTTTATAGCTATGGTATATGGCTTTGATGCATTGTCTTATTCGATTTTCGTTCGGTGTTCTTCAGTATTTGCTTGTGTATTGTGTGTGTACCTGTTAGAGACGCCACAGGTGTATGATGTATGTGTGCCGGCGTACGGCATGGGTTCACTATCACCCACTGTGTTACCCCGGAGATTGTCATCAATTTTGGGGTAAACATTTTGGTTTCAGCTTTGTGATTAATGGAGCTGAAGATCGATTTGTGGAATGCAACTGCCGTGGATGCTGCTCTACAGTTTGAAACATTTTACTTCTGTAAACAATTGCTGCTTCGACACACACTGATTTTACTGGGCATCTTTTCGATGGGATTTTCTATATCACTATGATCGCATCTATCGTAGTGCAATGAGACGGCACATCATTAATAATGGCGGATCAACTGACGAAGAGGTAGAAAAAGGATAGACGTCAAGGAATATCAATGGCGAGCAACGCACTTCCCGATTGTGGTCAGTCCAAAACTAATCGAATGAGATTAAAACACACTTTTCATTCGAATGACGTTATCAAACACACAACACTACGCGTTGCCACTCAACCCTCAACTCGACGTTTTACGTGAAAGGCACGACCTGCCTGCACGGAATCTATTTTAAGATTAGTTAATTTCAGGAAATAAAATTTAATCTTTTGCTCGTCGACCAATAGAGGATGATCTTCTATGCATTGGTCCCAGCAAAAAGGGCGCGAAATATACACGGTGTTCGCTTCTGTTGCTCATGGCGTGTGTCCACGAGTATGCGGACCGTGCATGAACCAAATGAATAGGGGGAACACCATGAGCAATGATTTGCAGCTGGGCAAAACTTTGTATAGACAGGGATGCATGATCATTTTGCCCGTATATGGGGCGACATATGCCATCGGCGAACAAGACACTCGAACGACGATGATTGTGCCGTCGTAACGATGCTGGTGGCCTACCCAGAATTCTTGTGTGCATGTTTTAATGCCACCGAATTTGCTTCTTGACGTCTGGGCGCGAGATATGTAAGCAAGTTTCGTTGGTTGGACAAAACTTGCTGTGACTTGGGATAAGTATTAAAATACGCCGCGCACTTGTGTGGCGGCATTTATTGGATGGCATTAGCATTGATGCCATTCGAGTTTTAGGTCGGTTGCGTGGTGTTACGACCGAATTTCTTTCTCTAGGCACATGATGCGTTTCGTGCAATCATGCCCTTGGGGAAAATATCTCTTGGTGCTCATGCTATTGAATTAGCGAAAATATGGCTTAGGTGGTTAGGAGACATTTTAAGCAAACAACTGAAAGGTGAATAAATGTTTTCCAGGGTTTATAGTGCGCTAGGAAACAGTTTCTTCATAATAGCTTGGAAGGCAAATAGTGGCGTTCAATGGAACTGCCACAATACTTGTTTTATAGGGTTTTTGTATGCTCGGGGGGGAAGTTGGGTGTTGTACCTGGAGAAGGCGAACGGTAGCGTTAGTTGTAACCGCCACAGAGGTGTAGCTAAAGTTATATCAAGCTTACACTGCGCTCTGATATTTAAGGGTACTCCAAAAGCTCCATTTGTGCTGGAGTTTGTGTAAAGAAAAAGCAGCATCAAGTGTGCTGTGAAATATGCAGCAAATGTATAGAGTCTCTGCTGAGCTCTAAACTATCAGCAACTATAAGTGGATGAGGAAATAACGTATTTGACGTTCTTCAAAAATGCCCAGAAATTTTTAATACCTGTCTGGGAGTGTAGTATTTTTTGTCTCGCTTTCTGGTGCCAGAACTTTGTGAATTCACCCATCACTAGACGCCTTGAATTTACTCTGGTTTTCCTCTTTCCTCGTTGGATTATAATATTTTTTGTGCTTTAATAACCTCCATGCACCCGGAATAGAACCGGATATTCCTTTAGGGTTTGCTCTGTATGGAAACAGGCCGCCATATCAAGCAGTAGCATACCTGTTATTGCCTCGGTTACAGTGTTAATATTATTATTAAGATAAAATAACGACGAATTTGTTTTCGAAAGGATTTTGCCTACCCCTCCTTGGTTTTCTTGCCACCAAGCCCCACTATGCTTTTGGGAGCATTTCTGTTAACGCTGCTATTGGTTACAGGAAAGTTTGGTGACACAGCTAGTGGTCAAGGAAGGTCCTTCGATTGTGTATTAACTGGAATGGGAGGTGAGGAACAGGTCCAATAAGTTTTCTTTTTATTATACTTCACCTAGCAAAGGCGACCCTATACAGCGACAGCGCCTTTGCATGCTATTTTTTCTCAAACGGATCTATCAGTCAAGCGCCAAAAGAAGCTCGAGGATTTTTCCAAACCATTTCACGAAGCCTATAGTTTAATGGGATGATATTTCACCGGGCAGCTGGGTCTTGGGACTGAACCTATCACTCAATCATTGTGCAAAACTGCACAATAGCAAGAGTCGTCAATTGAACCTACGTTTACTCAATCAAACGCAAGACACAGCCTCCTTACCAACTCAGCCACTGAGACGGCGGAATAAGCTTGTGGCATTTCTAACAGATAGCAAATAGTTGAAGAACAACACCAAAAGAAGATCGAATAAACAAAGCATCCATAACCATGGCAAAAAAACCATAGTAATTCCACATCAGAATAACAATCGAATTCGTAGCCGCTGTATTTTTTTTTTAAATTATATATACTTTTCAGGATTTTTTTTTGTAATATATATATATATACATACATATATATATATATATATATATATATATATATATATATATATATATATATATATATATATATATATATATATATATATATATATATACACTTATTTTTATTACACTTCTCTCGATAGAGGCGCCCCGAGATGCCACCAAATAACTGTTGCAGTTCTTTTTGAACAGTTGCAGGTTGTAACACTCTCACGGAGAGGGAATTCCACAGTTTTCCCGTTCTGTAACGGAACGAGTTCCGATGTAGAGATGTACGCGCCATCGAGAGATGAACCGCAAATGGGTGCGATCCGTCGGATTGCCTTGTTGACCGCAGATAAACTAAATTGCGCGAAATAATACCACGAATCTCCGAAGAACAGCACCCATGATAATATCTTTAAAACAGACAAAGTTTCAGCTACGCGCCTTCGATGTGATAGGGACTGTAGTTCCGACGTCAGCGCCGTGTCCCCGATCAAGCGGATCACTCGTCGCTGTATGCTTCTAAGTACGTCGGTCGGGCTTATGAGAGCAATATTCGAGCGCGGGACTAATTTGGGATTTATATAGGAAAACAAGTTGGGGCGGAGTAGAATACTTCTGCGCTCTGACAAGATAACTCAGTTGTCTAGAGGCGGACCTGGCAACGTTCGACACGTGTTAATGCCACGATATACTCCCACAGACCGTGACGTCAAGCAATTTCATGCTTTCCTCAGATCCGAGGGCTTGGCCATTCATCATCACCTGTAGCACCGGTGATCCACTTTTCCTTGTAAAGGTTGTATACTGTGTCTTCGTTGATGAGATTGACCTTTCCGTACTGAAGGACCTTATCCAGAGTCAATCTGTCTATATATCAGCTGGTCCGACGTTGATGGACTAATCGGCTGATCACTCGAAAAGGGGGCAACAAGGGTACTATCATTCGCAAAATTAAACACTTTGGTATCCGTTGTCTGCAACAAATCATTGATGTAAAGCCAAACAAGGTCGGAACCAAAATGAAACCTTAAGGCACCCCAGAATTAACAGGACACAGATCCGAAGATTCGCCGTCTACAACAACCTCGATTGATCGATTTTCGAGGAAGGTCTTCGTCCAGTTGCAAAGCTGCTGGGAAGTCCATATGAACGAAGTTTGCTCAGTAATGACCCGTACCAGAAGCAGTCAAAAGCCCTCGAGATATCCAATGGACCGCCCTTGACTCACCATGCCCTTCAATCATATATGTCCATATATTGGTTATAATAGTCCAAAGGTCGCCAGTGAACCGCCTGCCGCGGAATCCGTATTGAGGATCATTCAGAAGTCCCTTGCACTCCAAATACTTAATTAAATCGGCATTGCTGACCTTTTCCATCACCGTAGATAACATAGATAGTAATGCTATCGGTCAGTTATTTTATGGGATTGGTATAGATATATATATATATATATATATATATATATATATATATATATATATATATGGACATTTTCCCCCTCTTTGGGATTGGCTGAACTCGAGCTACCTTCCAGCAGGTAGGACATATCCTCTGTGCCCAAGATAAGCGGCGATAGTTCTGGAGCACAGTTCTTAAAGACTATAGCTGGTATTCCGTCCGGGCCAGTTGCCTTCTTACAGTTCAGTCCACGTAGAATGCGTTGAATAGTACGCGGGCGGAACTTCACATCCCACACGGAAGACCGTACCGGCGCGATTACAGGTGGCTTCAAAAGGCTGGCATCGAGATTTGAATTCGCGGAAAACAAATTCGCTACACATTAACTTTATCTTTGGAATTTGTGACTAGTGTCCGTCACTAACGCGAGAAAAGGGAAGGAAGTAAGGTTATTGCTGAGAGCCCTTGGCACTCAAGGAGTTTATTGGTCACTCTGTCGTTGTAAACCTTCTTCGCGGTATCAATCGCCTGGTTGCATTGCAAGAACCGACGAGGATTCTGAAGCACAGTTCTTAAGGACTATTGTTGGCATTCCGTTCGGGCCAGTTTCCTTCCTGCAATCCAGTTCGCGTACAATGGGTTGAATAGCACATGGGTGGAACCTCACATCCCACATCGAGGACCATACTGGCGCGATCACAGGTGGCTCCAAAAGACCGGGATCGAGGTTTGAAGTCGCGGAAAATAAATTCGCGACCACATTAGATTTATCTTTTAAATTTGTGACTAACGTCCCGCTGCCCATCACCAACGGAGGAAAAGAGAAGGAAGGGAAGTTACTGCTGACAGCCCTTGCCATTGGCCAGAAGGAGCGCGAACCAGTCGGGCACTCAAGGAGTTTATTGGTCTCTCTGTCATTGTAGGGCTTCTTCGCGGTAGCAATGGCCTGGTTGCACGCGTTTCTGATTCTAACAAAATTCGTTCTATTAACGTTGGTGGGATTCGTAAAAGTTCTGTTTTTTTCCGCTATAATCTGCTCGCCTTTTTTATCGAACCAAGGTTTATCAGAGGAACTTCGTTTGATTCAATGCGGAATGTAAATCTCCATCCCGAGAAGAATAATCTCCGTGATCAACTCCGCGCATGCGTTAACATCGGAGTCTCAAAGGCACATCTCCGACCACGGAAAGGATGCGAAGAAATATCGCAAATCGTGGCATTTGGCAGTCCCATACCTCCATACATGGCGAAGCCTCTTAGATTAGTTATTCGTTTGAAATGTAAGTGGTTGGGCAACCAACACCAGTGGTACTGCAACTTCCACGGTATAAACGCTCGGCTCGGGTGTCAAAATCAGATCCAAGGTGTTCGCACAATCACCTCGGGCATCTGGTAGGTTCCTCCACGAGTTGGGTCAAATTGCGGCTAACAGCGAACATCTCTGCTAGCCTCCCAGCAGCGTCGCTTCTGTTAGATTGACACATTGTGGTCGCAATTTTTGCGCTTAATTGCACTTATATCGCCAGCTTTTTGCTTAGTTATCCGGTACTTGGCGATAATGCGTTAGGTTATCAATTTCCGCTGTTGATGCCTACCTGGAGTTTGCGTCCACAGGAACTTTTGTTTTAATATTTCTTGTTAACATTTTGCAAATACTTTTTATTTTATTTCGTCTTAAATTCTTGGCATGTCAACTAGATGAGAAATGCTTAAACTCTTGTTTATATATATTTAATCTTAATGTACTGGTATCCGGCTTTACGGAGAGTTTTAGTTTTATGATCCAAGTTGAAGACAAAATAGCATATCAGAACGTCGTCTCAACGCTATAGGTTTGCCCTTCCTGAGGAATAAAAAGTATCATGACATGGTCGTGCAGATGTGGGGGACAAAAGTTTTCAAGGCGAATGCCATTGACTACTTTAAAAACAAGCTCTTGGGGAAACTCACAGAGTTGCCACAGATTCGTTTAAAGAAAGACTAACTAATGCAAAGGGAAATGTGTAGATCAAGTCCATTAAGATAACTTTCGTTCAATTTGAAAAAGTACCCGGATTCATTTAATGTGAAGTAATTGCTTACTTACTTACTTGATATGGCGGACTATTTGAAACCCCAGAGTGTTCCGACGAAATGAATAATCAATACACAAAAAACAATCTCACGAAAAACCCGGTAGGCGTAGGTGTGATGAACCGATACGAGCATAAGGGAGCAAACCATCAAGAAAACACCGACATGGCAAAAAGAAGACGTAGGGATAAACGGAAAAAGCGGGATATACGCGTCGGCACGTGGAACGTTCGAACGTTATATAAACCAGGGGCGATACAGGCGGTAGTAGAAAATGCGAAACAATATAAAATGGACATCGTCGCGCTTCAGGAAGTCCGACTCCCACATCAAGTAATCGAAAAAAACGGGTTTACACTGGCGTGTGGAGATACCGATACACATAACCTCGGAACCGGCTGCATCATAAGCACGAAGATTACGCCCCATGTAAAAGATGTGCAATTTATTAATGACCGAATGTCGGTGCTAAAAATATGGGGCCCATGGTACAATTATGTATTTATAAACGTACACGCCCCAACAGAATCTGCGGACGAAGAAACGAAGGACACATTCTACGAGACGCTAGAGGAAGTATTCGATGGGATCTCATCATTCGATGTTAAAATCCTCCTCGGGGACCACAATGCGAAAATTGGAAAGAAAGACATCTTTCAACCAACTATAGGTAAAGAAAGCCTACACGATGTTTCAAATGATAATGGAATTCGAATTATCACTTTTGCCGCGTCAAAAGATCTGGTAGTGAAAAGCACAATGTTCAAGCACAAGCAAATTCATAAAGCCACATGGATATGACCCGATGGCGTAACGCGCAACCAAATAGACCACTTCCTCATAGACAAAAGAGACCACTCGAATATCCTTGACGTAAGATCATATAGAGGAGCAGATTGCGACTCCAATCATCTTCTAGTGATGGGCAAAATTAGAAGTCGGCTCGCAGCAATCCCACAGGGGCAGTCACGGGAGACAAGCAAAAAGTTCGACATTGATAATCTAAAAGACCTGCGCAAAAGGGCTGAATATCAAGACGGACTAACGAATAGATTTACCATCCTAGAGAATGGGAGCAGTGAGGAACAGGACGCCAATAGTGTGGACACTAAATGTACATCGATCAGAGACACAATCAAACAAACAGCCCAAACGATATTAGGATTTAACAAAAAGATTAAGTCCAAACCTTGGTTTGACGATGAGTGCAGGGCGAAAATCGAAGAACGTAAACGCCTCAAAGTGATCCACTTAGAAAGGTATGATGAAGTCAACGCAGAAAGATACGCCACGATTCGGAGAGAGACAATGACACTCTTCAAACAAAAAAAACGCGAATGGGAGAAAACTCGGATCGAAAAAATCCTAGAAAATTTTAGAGCAAAGAACATCAGAGGCATGTATGCCGGCATAATTTAAATTAGAAATGGCTACCGAGGGAGCGCCAAAATAATTCGAGACGCAAACGGCTGTTTGATCACAGAAACAAACAATATCGTGACAAGATGGAAGCAGTACTTTGAAAACCTGCTCCATGTACGCACCCATCAACCACAAATAAACGCACTCATCAACCACAAATAAACGCACCAGACGTACATACAGCCGAGCCTCAGATCTCAGAGCCCTCTTTCAAGGAAGTTGTAGACGCAATAAATCGATTGAAAAACAACAAAGCTCCCGGAGTCGACTGCATACCGGCAGAGCTTCTGAAGCATGGAGGAGAGGCAACCGCTCGAAAGATCTGTAGGGGTACGAAGTCATGGCACCGGCATGGGCGCAGGGTTGTACTTCATCCTCACAACTTAGGCGTTTCGCCGCAAACTCCGAGAGAAGAAATTTGTTCAAGAAAAACAAAACAAAACTAAACTCTGCAACACACCGCCCACAAGAAGCAAGTAAAAGGAAACACTTATTGCTAATGTATTTTATTTTCACGTGGAGAGTTTACAATTTGTAAGGAGCGGCTTGATGAGGAAATTATTGTTAGTAACAAGTACTTAAACTGAAATTACATTTAAGAACAGTTGATAAATTAGGATGATTTTGTTGTCTTCACTGGTGAAGTGATTCGTTGCGAATTGTGTTTAATTAGATTGTTTCACATTTGACACTCCACTGACACCGTATACATTTTGGTTATTAATTGTTCGTTTTACGGTATGTTTAACTTTAAGGATTGAAAATTCGCGGAACTGTATAACACGCACGACTGGTATCAAAAAAAAAAAAAAAGACTCGCTAGGGTGTGCATTACGAGCACACCCTACAAGGGATGATGAACGGCTCGACCGATCCGTTCTGTGGTTGGAATAGCACTCCATCGATATCCTCTCCAATAAGGATATGGTTTTTACCTAACACCAGAGACACGTAAAGTCTCTCTTGGTGGTATAGGAAACCAGATCTTGTGATAAAGGAGGATGCCTCGTCGCTATTATCGACGTTGGGAGAAAAAATGTGCTAAAAGCAAATTGGATGTTTATGGCATCTCTGGCTGCAGTAGAAACCGGGTTCATGTTTGCATTAGGAAATGCTGGAGAATTTGGTTTCAGCGTCTATTGCCCTAATTATATGCAGCTGCCTGGGTTGTTTATTGATAATGCAAACAAAAAATGTTGCCAGGCAATGTGTATGAAAAGGTACATGACGCGGCCGGGAAAATAGACGGCGCAATATTTATGTTCCCTGTCATGACGGTTACATTGAATGCAATCCGAAGTATTTTGTTTACAGGAATTCATCTAAGGAAATTTGACTGGCGACGTAGATGCCGAAATTGATTTGAAATTCCTGGTAAGCTAATAAAGAAATCTTAAGGAGCAGTGGCATGCGAAGAGAATGCATGAAGGTAAGTTTTCTTTACAGGGACTTCAAGATCATATATTTGATCTCTTAAATGCGTGCAGCATTTTTAGGTGCCGAATGCGAATGCATTGGCGAGGACTTGAGCGTCTTGGGTGATGATTATGGGGGTTTTTTAGGAAGGTAAACCGTAGGATTTGGCGGAACCGCCACAGATCTTTGGCGGATTTTTGTTTAGTTTGTCCTAGTGTTCCGCCGAACACTGTTTGTAAGAAGGTGAGAATCACACGGAGCGAACAGCACAATGAAACATGAAGATCGTTTGGTATTTAATCTTTTTATTTTTTTGATAACACTTATTGTTTAGATGTTACGCAATATGATGACTTCGGGTAAGGTGAATGTCACAACAATGTTTTAATAAAAAGCAGTAAGCCACACGAACGAAGCACAAATCACCCGCTTAAGTTACGTTAAGTGAAGTTAAGTGAAGTTAAGTTAAATTAAGATACGCGCTTGGAACACCAGCTACTCGAACAATTTCTCACCTCCTCCTCGCGATGACTTCCTCGCCGTTCGAATTGTCGTCTCGTTGACGATCAAAATCTGACTAACTATCTGCCCTCTACCATATCCTGCTCACACAGATACCCAGATTCAAAACTGGTACCTGTATCTATCCGGAAAATATTCCCTATTTGCTCTGCTAACAGAACTTCCGAATTTCTGTTAGCAGCATGTTATCACATCCCCCGGGATATTTTGTAGTTTCCTGAAAGGGGAAAGTCATCTTGCATACATCATTATTATCGCTGATAGAATTTCATTTCCACGGCCTTCTGTTTGCACAGAACATCTGGCGCCCAGACCAGAGATATTCGGCGATTGTTTTGACGTGCAGTCCGTGGGACTTATTTGAACTTGGTACCCGGAATCGAAATCCATTAGATCTTTATAATGGTGCGAAATTCTAGCGTGGCCGTGGGACCGGAGTATTGCCTTTGTTGGCTTAACTCCTCATAAATTATCGGATATCTCGTTGAGATATATTCGATTGCGATAGGTCGTGGCTGTCTTCTGTTGTTCAACGGATTTGGGTGGTCCTTGCGTTAGATTACCCGCACGTGCATCCGTTGATCGGCTCATTCTTTGATGATAGCAATTCTTTTGTATTGAATTTCGGAATTGCCGGTTCGATGAGATGTTCCTGGGCGCAGGCAGCATGTATGGCATTTTGGGAATTGTTTTTTTTTTAGGAATAGAACGCATGGATGTTTATGCCTTTGTTTCAGGCATGAAGAGTTATAATTGTTGAGCTTGACCTAAAAAGCTTTGGGAACGTTCAGTTCCTTGTTTTTTGGTGTCGGTCTCAACGTTGGCTGCGAGTTGCAGGCCCTATCGCGGGACTTTGGGGGACGCGTCTGTGGGCGCGTGCAACGCTCTCAGGTAAGTAAGTTCTTTGAAGATAGGAACCTTACCTGCGTAGAATTGTGCGTTCGTAGAACGCTACAGATCCTCCAGCTCATCCAAACAATATGGGATAAGGAAGCCACTCCGGAAGAATGGAAAACCTCAATAGTCATCCCCATTTTCAAAAAAGGCGACAGATCTGACTGCGAAACCTACAGAGGAATATCATTGCTCCCAACCACATACAAAATATTAACAAATGTCATTCTGGCGAGAATCACACCGTACGCAGAAGAAATACTGGGAGACTACCAATGCGGAAGTGGGAATACGGAGAGACGGTTCACCAACTGTTCGTTGACTTCAAAAAAACCCTACGACCCAGTCGTAAGGCAAAGACTCTACCATATACTACATGGGAGTCCCGAAAAAATATGCCGCCCTGATTCATATTTGCATGAACAAAAACAAAGGGCGAGTTAGAATAGAAAACCACCTCTCAGAACCATTTGAAATCCGGGACGGACTAAAACAGGGAGATGGTCGATCACCGTGTCTTTTTAACTTTGTGCTCGAGTACGTCATCAGAAAGGTACAAGACGACAATTTTGCCGGATTATCCCTGAACGGGATCACACAAGTGCTCGTATATGCGAATGACATCGCCTTTCTGGGCGATAATCTAGAAATTGTAAGTAAAAACAGTGAAATCATCATGCATGCGGCAGAAGAGATGGGCCTAGAAATCAATGAAGATAAAACAAACTATGTTACATGATTACGGCGAGAGCAGGTGGACCTCAGGGAACACACATAAACGTCAGAGGCAAGATAATTGAAAAAGTTAAAGAATCTAAATATCTGGGAACGATACTGACGGCCAGTAACGAAATGCCGAAGGAAGTTAAGAAAAGACTACACTCCGGCAACGCTAGTTGGCACGCAGCGAGTAGATTTTGGGCGATTGACAAATTGTGTGGGATCCAACGTGAACAAATTTTTTTGACAGTCAAATGTTTATGCAATATTGAATGTATGCTGGTCCCACTAACGCCTAAGGTTGTCTCAATCTCACGATAGGTCACATGACGATCTTCCAATATCAGTTCGCGCACAGCATCAATGGTTTTCGGAACAACAACTGATTTTGGACGACCTTCACGAAATTCATCTTGGAGTGAACTACGACCACGATTGAATTCACCATACCATCGGTAAACACTGGTCCTTGATGGAGCTTCATCGCCAAAAATTGAATTAAGTTCATCCATGCACTGTTGCTGAGTTAATCCACGCCGAAAGTTGTAAAAAATAATCGCACGAAAATGTTGACGATTTAATTCCATTTTTGGGCCGAGATGAATCTTTTAAGTTACTGTAAACAACACAAATAGCGCTCGTATGTCAAAACGTTCTTAGTGCGTATAACCTCAAAAATGTCCAACTTTACGACAGAGCTGTCAATTGCCGGATTGCAACACTAGGGTTGCCAAATCCCGAAACATAAGAGGCAACCCTCGTATACTAATATTTGGACAGTTTGATAACTTGTCAGGTGCGCGTCTATCCCCAATTACAGCAAGTAAGCATAAAGTTTGTATCCTTCACACTTTATATATATATTTTTTATAAACGGGTACTTCTCTCAGGAAAGGTGAATCCATAGCGCAGAGTTAGTGCCCTAGGATACTATCACTAACTTAACTGATGGAGTTGTTTTTCAACAGTTGTAAATTAAAACTTGAGGAACCGAGTCTTGCTAGTTACAATTCAAACTTATCCCATGATGATTTTAAGTAATTATGAGGGAGGTAATAAGTTTTTGTTTAATCACATTGTAGAAGTTTACCTTCTTGGCGTCGGAGGATTTTTCTTTAGACACAATTTTCAATTTGATTCGTACGCGAATAGTGCGCAGAATATTGTTAATTTATTTTAAAGCGGGTAGCGAAAGTTTTTATAATTCTGGTAATCACGAAAGTTATTCCGAGATTATTTTTTGTAATATGTGCATCCTAAAGAGACAATTAATATCCTTATGGTATAAAAAGATGTACGGATGTCATGAAAATAGGAAATGGCTTGCGAAAATAACGACGTTGGAAAATGTAGGAAAAACCGGATAGAAATAAGGGAGTGAATACCATAAAGTTATGATACTACATATCTCCTAGCCGGTGTGCAAAGTGCGGCAAAATAGGTTTCTGGTATGTTCATGATATATCTAATGAGAGGCATGGTGTTTGGCACGAAGTGCGCAGATAGGCACTGCTACTAATCTAAATATTTCTGAACAGGTCTGGCATTAGAAGAAAAGCAAGCAACAAATAGCAACTGCAGTATTAAGCCTGCCCACCAAGCTAGCTAAAATAATATTGCAAGCATCGGACTGATTTGAGACGCTTTATTAATATTGTACTTTTCCACGTAATTAAAATAAATATTTTTTTATGTAATCAAAGTGATTTTTATACCAATATCTAAGTTTCACATCGCAAAGTTTCGAACAAACGATGTCACAAAAAGAATCTAACAAAAAATTAATTAAATAAAAATGATAGTGCTGATGTGGTGGTTTTCTTTAATGAATTTCAGCAACGACAATGATGGAAGGATCCTTCTCGAGGACTTATCTAAATTGAATAAACCCTTGGGAATATCATTCAAGGAAATGCTTAAGCTTATGGGGCAATGTGAACAAGTCGATCGGCAAACGACGTTAACTAAACGAAGTAGAGTTGCCGCTATTGATTCGACTGATAAATCGGGTACCAATGTAAACAATTACATTTTCCCTAAAAGTCCTCTTTCGATTTTAAGTGGGATAATTCCAGGTAAGGCTTCCCTTATTACTTTATTTAGAATGCACTAATGAAAGTATAACTTTTCTAACAGGTACCAAATGGTGTGGAACTGGAGACATTGCTGAAAACTATTTCGATTTAGGGACACAGGCCGTAATGGATCGGTGTTGTAGAATGCACGATTTATGTCCCATTAAGCTAAGGGCTTATCAAACAAAATACGGCCTTATAAACGAATCTATCTACACTAAGTGATGAGTGGAAACACGTTGAGATGAATTGTTGATTAAGATTTTGTTTTTTTCTTTCAGATCTCATTGTACCTGTGACGATATGCTTTTCTCATGTCTCAAGAAAACTAACACATCGTCTTCACAATTAATGGGCTCCATTTATTTCAATTTAGTACAAGTGAGTAGCATAAGGACTACAGAAAAGTTTTGGAATCTCTCATGACATATAATTTATTCTTAAGGTACCTTGCGTAACTGAGACCTCTAATGGATATAAGTATCGACCAGCAAAGGAAGGGTTTTGAAGGATAGCCAGTGATAGGGTGTGTCTTTTTGAACGGTTGTAAAATTATAAAGTATTTATTGTAGATCTGTTTTTATAACATTAAAAGTAAAGTTATTGTATTTATTACTGGGAACAATTGTTATAATTATGCAAACGAAATTGTTTTAAAATGTAAATAAATGAATTTTCAAATTTAAAATTATCGAAATATGTGTAAATGTTGTTAAATTCCGATAATTAAATATACGCATAGGTGGTGCCTTTGAAAGTAGAAATTGGGCACATTACTCTTGTTTGTCTTTTTTTTTCCTTTATATTGTATATACTTCTCTCAGGAGAGGCGAACCTATAGCGCCGAGTGGGCGCCCCAAGATTCCACCAAATAACCGTTGCAGCTCTTCTTGAACAGTTGCACATTGTAACGCTCCGGAAACACTCGCGCGGGGAGGGAATTCCAGGACGAATTCTGATGCAGGGTTTTTTGCGCCGTCGGGAGATGAACAGCAGACTGGTGCGATCCGTCGGATTGTCTCTTGGAGCGTATATAAACCGAATTGCGCGGAACAAAACCACGAATCTCCGAACAACAGTACCCATGATAATATCTGTATAACAGACAGCGGTCAGCTACAAGCCTTCGATGTGATAGTGACTGTCTCTGATCAGACGGATCACTCGTCTCGGTATGATCTCAAGTAGGTTGGGGATATACTTAGGAACGGAGCTCCAAACATGAGAGCAATATTCGAAATTGGGTCTAATTTGAGATTTATACACGAGAAAAACTTTGGCTGGAGTAAAATATTTCTTGGCTTTGAAAAGATAACTCGGTTTTCCAGAGGCGGACCTGGCGATATTCGACACGTGCTTATGCCATGATACATTCCCATAGACCGCGACGCCGAGCTATTTCAAGCTCTCCCTAGATTCGATAGCCCGGCCATTCATCAGCTGTGGAACCGATGATCTACTTTTCCTTGCGAACGTTGTATATTGTGTCTTCGTTGCATTGAAGTCGACGAGATTGACCTTATCCAGATCCCAATTCAGAGAGTCGATCTGGCTACATCTCAGCTGGTGGGACCTTGATGTACTAATTAGCCGATCACTCGAAAAAAGGGAAACAAGCATACTATCATCCGCAAAACTGAACACTCGGTTATCCGTTAACTCCAACAAATCATTTATGTGAACCACAAATAAGTTTGAAACCAAAATAGAACCTTGCCCCCCCCCCCCCCCCCCCCCCCGGAATTAAGAGGATACAGATCTGAAGACTCGCCGTCTACGACAACCCAGATCGATTGATTTTCGAAGAAGCTCTTCGCCCAGTCGCAAAGCTGCTAGGAAAGTCTATATGAACAAAATTTTCTCAGCAATGTCCCGTGCCAGGCGCGGTCAAAACCCTGGGAGATATCCAACGCGACCGCTCTTGGCTTACCGTGCACCTTAATCGCATATGTCCGTATATAGGTTATAAGTCAAAAGGTCGCCCATGGATCGCCCGCCACGGAATCCGTATTGACGATCATCAAGACGTCCGTTGTACTCCAAATACTTAATTAACTCGGCATTGATCACCTTTTCCATCACCTTAGATAACATAGACAGTAATGCTATCGGCTGGTAATTTTGTGGGAGACATTTTTGCCCCCTCTTTGGGATTGGCTGAAGGCGAGCGATTTTCCATCCAGTAGGGAATGTCCTCCATGCATAAGATATGCGAAAGAGTCTGTCAAGAACCGGCGATAGTTCTGGAGCACCGTTTTTAACGACTATTCCTGGTATTCCGTTCGGTCAGGTTGCCTTCTTACAGTCCAGTCCACGTAGAATGCGTTGAATAGTACGCGGGCGGAACCTCACATCCCTTATCGAGGACCCTACCGGCATGATCACAGGTGGCTCTAAAAGGGAGATGAGAGACATGCATCGGGACTACAGTCGCTATCACATCGAAGGCGCGTAGCCGACCTCTGTCTGTTTTACAGATATTATCACGGGTGCTGCTCTTCGGTGATTCTTGGCATTGTTCCACGCAATTCGGTTTATATGCGCTCCACAAGACAATCCGACGGATCGCACCCGTTTGTGGTTCATCTCCCGACGGCGCGAACACCCCTGTATCAGAACTCGTTCCGTTACGTTCTCCTTTTAACGGTTTTTAAGAAATCAAGTGTTGCCATTTGCAAAAATGTATGGCCCACCTTATACAAAACATAACGTACATTTTGAATTACACACATAATAAATAAAATATCAATTACATCTCATTCATTTACAACATAGAATAAACATATTCATTTAAACAATGTACATTTCGCCTTTTAAACACACATAAAATACATATTACATTTGGCATAAAAAATATAACACAAAAACATAGCTGGTGCATAAACCCAGATTTTTCGGCGATGACATCTTCGATCAGTTTTGAAGTTGGTCGTAGCCAAGTTTCTTCGGTGCGACAACGGACCGATGAACAGGGGATAGTGGAGAGGACTGCGAACGAGAGAAACGGGTTTTCTGTTGCGGTGTTTTTTGGCGTTTTTTTCGTGTGTGCTGTTGTGGGGTCGGAAGTGAAAGGCTGCGGTGTCTGTGTGTCGGTGTAAAAGCTTAAAATTAATAAAGTGTATGTGCGAAACTGGCTCCTCGATAGTATAGTGGTTAGTGTATCCGCCTGTCACGCGGGAGACCGGGGTTGGATTCCCCGTCGGGGAGCCTCTGGCGCAAGACTAATGACCTTGCCCGGAAAAAACAAATCATTATGGAAAATTTAACAAGCCTCAGGACTTGTTAAATAAGGCCAAGGCCGGTTCCCGGTTGTAGTGCCGATGATGATCATATGCGAAGCTGAGTTAGTAGTATTGTGGCAACTCTAACAACAGATACACACAATTCACAGGCAAAAATAGTGAAGAACACGAACGAAAAAAAATCGAATAAGAAAAATACATCAGAACCGTATACCAAGCGATAAATAATAAAATAATTCACATCAGTGGAATATAGTCGTTTGGAAATCAAATTCTAAACACGGTCAGTAGCCTGGTGTGTAACGCTTAGGTAAAAATTTTTTCGTGATTCGAGCTGTCATAGCGTCAGTTCGAATCACACGATCTTCTTCACTATTATTTCAAACGCTATAGTATCTTGTTTAAAGAATGTATTCGGCGGATGTTGAATAGAGAGGGGGAAGAAGACTGAATAGCGGTGAAAGGTTGGTAGTCATCGGAGATTGACAGCTTTTGCCCGGGAGGTTTTACGAAGTTCCATTAGCCCACTCGATTACGGACACCAAGGGAGATCTACAGGGCTCCCCATTGCCAATCGACATCAGCGCAACCATCCGCCGCAAAATCACCATCACTGAGAACAACAGAGGAAGATCCCTCAGCGTATTCATCGCTAATCCCAGGTAGGGCCCACCCGAGAAACATGAGTACCCCCTTATTACCATTTATATTAAATTGTTAAAGAAAACAATGATACGAGGCTGGACTGAAAAGTTTCCGACCTAACAAAGATACAAGACATTTTTTTGTTAAAATGTATTTTTATTTTTCTACACAGTATCCTTGTAACTCTACACACTTGTCCCAGCAATGCTCCCATCTCTCTAACCCGTCCAAATAGTACTCGGCGTTTTTCTCTGTAAAATAACTGTTCACGAAGGTGATTGCCTGTTATGTAAAACACCATGTGCTCGGGGTAGACTTTCTAGTCAGCCAATAACTGTAGCTTGCCATTATAGGCCTTAATGCAGTAGACGAAAAGCTATGCACTCTTCGCGTGCTAGGCAAGTTTAAGAATATAAGCCTAATAAATGTTCACGGACCTAAAGAGGAGTCCCATGGCGACGAAAAGAACTCTACGAGAACGTCGAACGGGCCCCAATGCCTGCCCAAGATACGGTGTGAAAATCGTTCTTGGTGATTTAAATGCCAAAATGGACCGGGAGTCGGTTTTCAGGCACTACGCAGGTTTCAATAGTTCGCATGAGAACACTAATGACAATGGACCACGAGTCATCGAACTGGCAGCATCAAAGAACTTGGTCGTTGCAAGCACCAGGTTTCCGCGTAAAAATATCCACAAAGCCACCTGGGTGTCATCTGATGGAGCCACTCGCAACCAAACTGACCACGTGTTAAAAGATCGCCGCCACTCCTCGAGCCTGATGGCGGTACAAACTTACCGATGTGACAACGTCGACTCAGATCACTATCTTGTTGGTACAGTTTTCCGGGCGCGGATTGCCTTACGGAGACCCATTGCATTCGCGGGTCGGGTTAGAATCAACACGGCTGCCTTACGCACTGAGAACACCAGCCCTCGAAGAGCTCGATGGAGGGAGAGTAAGTCCTGGTGGCAGAACGCCGGGCGTAGAAGAGAAATGGACACACCTTAAGAATACTGTCATTAGTACTGCCAACTCCATCTTCGGCAGTAGTGGTAGAGGTCGGAGCGACTGGTTGGATGATGAGTGCAAACTAGCGACTGAACGGAAGAATGCTGCATACCGGGCAATACAGTACTCTCATAGGACGCGGGTACGCGAGAAGAAATACAAAGAGAAATGAAAAGTGCCTGGGAAAAAATCTAGTCTGTGAAATAGAGAAAAGTAGAGAGCGAGGTCCGCACCAGGCGCGGAAGTTCTACCAAACGATCCGCAGTATGACGCGGTACACACCACGCTGCATTTACTGCAAGGATAAAGAGGGTAATCTGATCACAGATCCTGAAGGCATTCTGGAGCGATGGGAAGTGCACTTCAATGAATTGCTAAATGGTCAGCTCACAGAAGGATTAGAGGCTCCACCAATGCAAGATCAAGACCAAATGCTGCCGCCACCAAGCATTGAGGAAACATTAAAAGCCATAAGACAGCTCAAATCAAATAAAGTCCCTGGAGCTGATGGCATACCAGCTGAGCTGATCAAACAAGGTGGGACAGCGTTACATCACGCAATTCATGAGATCGTGGTGCACGTATGGGACCAAGATAGGATGCCGGGAGATTGGGGTCGTGGAATAATTTTCCCCATACATAAGAACGGAGATATCACACTGTGCAGCAACTATAGGGGTAAAACATTGCTGAGTACCGCCTATAAGATACGCTCCACTATCCTACCAGATCTGATAGCCCCATACGCTAAAGTCATCATTGGTCAATATCAATGTGACTTCATCTCAGGCAAATCAGGGATTGAACAGACATTCACTCTTAGGGAGGCGATGGAAAAATGTGTGGAATTTAATCCTTTGTATCATCTATTTATAGACTTTAAGGGCGCCCAGGATTGCATAGCTAGGGTATGTAGCCAGGATATATTATGTTATGAGAGAGTTCGGCATTCCAAACAAATTGATACGGCTTTGTAGGTGAAGAAGTGGGTCTCGGCAAAAAAACACAGAGACAGCTTGTACAACAACAATGCCTTTCCTGGCAGCCTGCTCTTCGCTCATTCGAGTTAGATGTCCCACACACCGGAGTCTACCGAGCTTGATTTTTCTTACAACATTAGCTTCAAGGTAGATCGTGTACAACTCATGGTTGTAGCGTCTTCGGAATCGTCCCCCCTCAAATACGGGGCCAACAATTCTCCTTAAGACCTTCCTCTTGAACGCGGCTAAGAGTTCAGAGTGCCTTTTATTGAGCACCCAGGTCTCGGATCCCTACACGAATACTGGTAAGACCATGGTCTTGTACAGTAGTAGTTTGGATGTTCTTGATAAATTTCGGGATTTAAAGAGTCTTAATAGCCCATAGTAGGCTTTGTTGGAATTGATCAGCCGTTCGCGTATTTCTTCTTCCATATTGTTATCAGCTGCTACTACTGACCCAAGGTAGTTAAAGGATTGCACTACTTCAAATTCGTGCTCCACTACCCTATCCTTTAAATTCGTTCTCCGCTGCCCTGATAGTTTGACCAACGTTAGATCTTCTCTTCGCAGAAGTTGCCACCATGTACTTAGTTTTCCCCTCATTAATGTGCAGTCCCAGTTTTTCTGCCGCCTGCTCGATCTGGGTGAAGGAGTCCTGTACAGCCGAATCGGATCTACCGATGATGTCGGTGTCATCTGCGTAGGCAAGTATCTGGCTGGACTTGGTGACAATAGTCTCTCTACAACTAGAGGGTGAGATTACTTTCTCCGACGCCAGGTGGAAGAGGAGGCACGCCAGACCACCCCCTTGTCGAAGTCCATTAAAGTTGTTTATTGATTTGGACAGCAATCCTACTACTACCAGGATCCGGCCTTGGTCTTATTTAGCAAAACTCCACCGGTATCCGGTCCGTATTCGAGACTTGTTAGATTGTCCATACTAATTTGCTTTTCCGGGCAAGGTTATTAGCCCTGCGCCAATGCATGTTAACTTAGCGAGTTTTATTACGTCCTTAGTTTTCATATGGCTCACAATGATGGGAAGAACTTTCTTCGTCCTATCGACTTGTTATTTCTGTTGCCGTTTTTCCTCCTGGTCCTGTTGTCGTCGTTGTTGTTTTTGTTCATATAATTGTAAACGCCGCATATTTCTTTTCCTCTGTTTTTACTTATCTGCACAGCTCAAATCTTTCTTTGATAAGCTCGGCGATAATGTTGTCGAGCCCTTTATCAGACTTATTTTCCACTGGCTCCTTAATTGTCAGATCTTTGTATTTGTTCCATACTCCCGAGTAGTGAGCAGCACTGGGATACACATTTTTATCAGTTTTTCGTATTTCACGGTCCTCTTTCGTATCTGAATTGTGCCTTTTGGCGGTTAAATTCGGTTGAGGATTCAACCTCCTTGTCTTTTTACCTATGACTTGACTTTCGTTCATGGCCGGGGCGTCACTTTTATGTTTTATAAATGTTTTTCGTGGATTTTTTGTTTTAAATTGTTGTTTGTTTGATGACACACGTGATCGAACCATTAAATATTTGTTTGTTAAGGACGTGCACTCGCGCACTCTCTAATACACTCACACTTTTTATTGTGGTTAACGTGTATGGAACGTCTACACTTTACTGTTATTTCCTCTTTGAGGAGAACCGACACACAACACACGCGAGTGAAGGCGAAGAATACTTTTAACATTTTTTTGTTGACGAACGGCGATCGATGTAGTTCGTCCAACGACTGTTCGGATACTGATTCTATACTAGTGTATTTCGGCTATAGTGTTACTGCAAATATAGAAACTAGTTTGAGATCGTAAAGTATTATTAACTTAAATATAACACAGCAAGATTGTGACACTTTTTTTCCAAAAATTTTATTTAGCAGGATTGTAAACTTGTCTTTCTCTTCAATGTGCTTTTCGCAAACAACGCTTATCGATCTAATAGTGACCCCATCCAATCTGCAATATTTATTCTTCACTACGAAAGTTCTTACCAACTAGATTAGCTTAATTAAAGATGTAAAAACTATTTAAAACAAGAACAAAATAAAATACGTATATAAATATATCTAAAAGTTCGACGAAGTATTTTGATTAAGTAACACGACTAGGTATTAAACAATATGTACTCCTCTTAAAAGATACTAGCGACTCCAGGTTGAGTTGTATTCGACGGTACGGGTTGTGTGGGTCGATCAATGTCTTGATATGATCTCTGGGGACCGGGAACAACCGACGACGTTTGGAGAGGAGGTCCTCCGCGAAAAGTATATTCACGGTACAGCAGTACAACACTCACAGGTCGAACTATCAGGTTAATAATGGTAAAAGCAACTGCCCAACCGTCTGGAAAATAAATGTTATCATTTAAATTGAATATGAATAAAATCTCTATTTTATTTAAAATACAGTAAACAATGGAACTCACTCATGCGATAGAAATACACAACTAAATTTATTATATCAAAGAGTATGCTACAAGCATCTATCACGAGCGCCTAGAAGAAACAAAAAGAAAACAATGGTATGCTTTGATGAGAGATGATAAAGGTCAATGGAGGGCAAAATTTTTAAGATTGTAGCTGTAATTTAAAGGAATTATTAGCGTTGTTATCAAATGCAGATTACTATGGTTATTAAGTGTTTGCTTTGCTTTCATTTTGGCGAATGGCTATCAGAATTCATTGCGGGGTCACAAATGATCTTGAAAATGTACAACAAATCAATTTAAAAAATGAAAATTGGTTTTACAACGTTTTTATTAAGCTGAACAAGATTGCAAGTGACTGACGTTGGGTTTGTCAAGGTCGAATCAAGGGTAAAAGCGGCGAACATTTGGGGTAGACTCTCATATCTGTTATTTATATATTAATTTATAGCCGAAAACATAAAAGTCGGTATATATATATATATATATATATATATATATATATATCGGGTTTTCCAATAGGGACTTGACAACTTTGAATTTGTGAACGCACCCTTTCACTAATCATCGAACTGTCACTGCCAATTTATTCAGTAAACTCAACATTTTCATCATGGTTAAGTACACGAACAAACATCGTCTGCAAATTATAAAAATTTACTACCGAAAAAAATTTGTCAAGTCCTCATTGGAAAACTCATTATATATATATATATATATATATATATATATATAGATATATATATATATACATATAGATATATATATTATATACATATAGATATATATATATTATATACATATAGATATATATATTATATACATATAGATATATATATTATATACATATAGATATATATATTATATACATATAGATATATATATTATATACATATATATATATATATACATATACGAGGGTTGCCTTTTATATTTCGGGATTAGAGAACAAAAACAAATATTGATCATCGAAAATCACTTTAATGTTTTTCAAAATATTCCCCATGAAGATCTATACACTTTTGCATGCGTTTGAACCAATTGTCGAAGCACTTTTGCCACTCTGATTGAGGTATCTCCAACACATGCATTCTGAATGCAGCAACCGCTTCTTCAGGTGTCGAAAAACGTTGACCTCTCAGTTTGTTTTTTACGTACGGGAATAAAAAGAAGTCATTCGATGCCAAGTCAGGACTATACGGCGGATGACCCATCAAATCGATGTTTTGGGTGCTCAAAAATGCAGTTGTCGCAGCCGATGTGTGAGAGCTCGCATTGTCGTGGTGAAGAGTGATCCGTCTTCGGCGGTTGGTTTCCCTGATATCTTGGAAGACAACTGGCAAACAAATGGTTGTGTACCACTCAGAATTGACTGTTCTGCGTTGTTCTAGTGGTACGGTTGCGACATGTCCAGTTTTTCCGAAAAAACAGACGACCATTTGCTTGGAAGTGCTTCGTGCGCGAACAACTTTTGTTGGATTTGGCTCATCTTGAAACACCCAGACAGTCGACTGCTGTTTACTTTCGGGCTCATACGCGTAAATCCACGATTCATCACCTGTCACGATGTCATAGACGTGTTTCGAAGCACCGCGACCGTATTTTTTGAGCATTTCTTTCGACCAATTGACACGAGCCTTTTTTTGGGCGATTGACAAATTGTGTGGGATCCAACGTGAACAAATTTTTTTGACAGTCAAATGTTTATGCAATATTGAATGTATGCTGGTCCCACTAACGCCTAAGGTTGTCTCAATCTCACGATAGGTCACATGACGATCTTCCAATATCAGTTCGCGCACAGCATCAATGGTTTTCGGAACAACAACTGATTTTGGACGACCTTCACGAAATTCATCTTGGAGTGAACTACGACCACGATTGAATTCACCATACCATCGATAAACACTGGTCCTTGATGGAGCTTCATCGCCAAAAATTGAATTAAGTTCATCCATGCACTGTTGCTGAGTTAATCCATGCCGAAAGTTGTAAAAAATAATCGCACGAAAATGTTGACGATTTAATTCCATTTTTGGGCCGAGATGAATCTTTTAAGTTACTGTAAACAACACAAATAGCGCTCGTATGTCAAAACGTTCTGAGTGCGTATAACCTCAAAAATGTCCAACTTTACAACAGAGCTGTCAATTGCCGGATTGCAACGCTAGGGTTGCCAAATCCCGAAACATAAGAGGCAACCCTCGTATATATATATCTAGCCGACTGGGCGCCCGAGATGCCACCAAATAACAGTTGCAGTTTTTTGAACAGTTGCAGGTTGTAACGCTCCGGGAACACTCGCGCGGGAAGAGAGTTCCACAGTCTCCCCGCTCTGTAACGGAACGAGTTTTGATGCAGGGATGTTCGCGACGTCGGGAGATGAACCACAAACGGGTGCGATCCGTCGGAATGTCTTGTGGAGCGCATATAAGCCGAATTGCGCGGAACAATACCACGAATCTTCGAACAACAGTACCCATTCCAATATCTGTAAAACAGACAGCGGTCAGCTACACGCCTTCGATGTGATAGTGACTGTAGTCCCGACGTCAGCGCCGTGTCTCTGATCAGACGGATCACTAGTCTCGGTATGGTCTCAAGTAGGTTGGGGGTATACTTAGGAACGGAGCGCCAAACATGAGAGCAATATTCGAACTTGGGTCTAATTTGAGATTTATACAGGAGAAAAACTTTGGCTGGAGTAAAATATGTCTTGGCTCTGAAAACATAACTCGGTTTTTAGAGGCGGACCTGGCGATATTCGACACATGCTTATGCCATGATACATTCCCACAGACCGTGACGCCAAGGTATTTCAAGCTCTCCCTAGATTCGAGAGTCCGGCCATTCATCATCAGCTGTGGAACCGATGATCTACTTTTCCTTGCGAACGTTGTATATTGTGTCTTCGTTGCATTGAACTCGACGAGATTGAGCTTTCTCCATTGTAGGACCTTATCCAGATCCCAATTCAGAGAGTCGATCTGACTACATCTCAGCTGGTGGGACCTTGATGTACTAATTAGCCGATCACTCGAAAAAGAGGAAACAAGCATACTATTAATATCATTAATATCATCCGCAAAACTGAACACTCTGTACGCTCTCAAGCGGGTCGAGGGTATGTTTAGGAGCCGAGTTCCAAACATGAGAGCAATATTCGAGCGCGGGGCTAATTTGGGATTTATACAGGAGAAGAAGTTGAACCGGAGTAAAATATTTCTTGGCTCTAAAAAGATAACTCAGTTTTCCTGAGGCTGACCTGGCGATGTTCGACACGTGTTTATGCCATGATACATTCCACAGACCGTGACGCCGAGCAATTTCAAGCTTTCCCCCACCTCGAGGGCCCGGCCATTCATCATCAGCTGTGGAACCGATGATCTACTTTTCCTTCCGAACGTTGTATATTGTTCTTCGCTGCATTGAAGTCGACAAGATTGGCCCTTCCCCACTGCAGGACCTTATCTAGATCCTGATTCAGAGAGTCAATCCGTCTACATCTCAGCTGATGCGACGTTGATGCACCAGTGCACAGGACAGGGAACGACGGCAGAGTCGAGTCGGTGAGGTCATGAACTTCCGGGTTCCTACAGGCCAATAAATAGTAATAATAGTTTAGTATGACCGGATTGAACGACTTGCAACTAATTCCTCCATGGGTTTCTGCTACTTTTTGCATTGTATTGAATATATGCAGGGCTATACTAGACTTGGCGCAAGACTAATGACCTTGCCCGGAAAAAAGACAAATCATTATGGAAAATTTAACAAGCCTCAGGACTTGCTAAATAAGGCCAAGACCGGTTCCTGGTTGTAGTGCCGATGATGATGATGATACTAGACTTGCTATGTTGTTCTAGACGTCCCTGATTAAATACATATAACAACATATGCCGTGTAAGGTGGCCAGGTTGGATGGGTTAAAGTTTTTTTTTTAAACTCTCAAGAAACTCCTTATACTTGGTCGCATTTAACACAGATGTGGTCGTTCCAAATAAGGCTCGAATTAATTCGAGTGCTATAAAAGCACTTTCCAGCTGTGCTCTGCAAAAACATGGGACGGTATTACGATAGCTGCTAGGCTCACCCTTTGGAATGACAAGTTCTGTTCCTTCCCGATCTGAGCTGATTTTGATTTCTCAAGCATTTCGTTTATGTTTCATACCGTTATTCACGTTGCTGCTCTGTGGCGTAGGAAAAATGATTCGATCGTGTAAGTTTGTGCAGTTAAAATTAATTTTGATTGCCTGTCATCAAAGTGTTTGGATGATTGATAAAGTGATTGATTGATCCCAATTGTTCTATATAGATTTAATTTCGATTCTTTGCCATTGACTTGATACGATGGCAAACTGCTGAATGTAGGATCAATCCCAACTGTGTCATTGAAGTGGTTGGCAATGAATTAATTAACCAACCATATGCTATGCCCTGGTTACCTTAAGTTAAGCCTAATTAAGGTAGTTCTTAAGCTCTCTAGTTTGTAATTTAGATATACTTTAGATGTAGGTAATTATGTTGCTTGAATTAAGCCAATAGATAGGATGGTTGCCCCCCTAAACTAAAAAAAAACTAAAACTATAAAATTGTAATAATTATTGGTAACCGTTAAATTTGAATTTCAGGAAGCTATTACGGACCGACCTTGAGTCCAGGTCCCCCCAACATCCACTAATCTCCTTTCGTTCGTTTCCCCTCTTTACCTCTAAACGGAGAACAACTCGCCAAGTAGTTAATTTGCATAAACTACTTTATGCAAATTCTACTTGGCAGAGAAAATAATAAAAACCGGCGTTGGCGTCGAATAATAAAATAAAATGTCAACGGCAAAAAACAAAAATATGACATTCGACGTTAATCGACGAAGAAAACAAGACTCGGCTACGAACAAGCTAGTCGGAAATTTCTGTGACAACAACAGTAATTATTTAAAGGCACAGCATCAGTAGACCGTTAAAGCTAGTGACTTACAAAGAGACTGTGGGGGTACGAGAACGCGACGCCAGCATCGGCGAGAGTTCTACCTCGTCCCCACCAATCACTAAAGGTTTCTCCGAATACGAAAGGACTGTGTTCACCGCAAAACGATCGCCATAGCAGTGAAGAAAACATCAAACACCGGAGAAAGGAAACAAACTAGAACACGGTTTTTTATTCTTAATTGTTGTTTATTGGTGGTGATTTAACCGTTACTAATTGTTCTATTTTTACGTAAAAATATTAAGTTAACTTTAGTCTGGTTTGATTATTGTTCTATTCTATTGTTACTTAATACTCGACACGAAAAATACACTTATTACATTAAACGCGCAGACGACTCGCAGGACTTAAACACGCTTTTTGGTGTTGACACACCGTACCGGCGCCGGTACGGTGGATGGCAGGCGACCCGACCGCCTTGCTGGTTGAAATACGACTCCCCGATATCCTCTCCGCTCCTCGATAGTATAGTGGTTAGTATACCCGCCTGTCACCCGGGAGACCGGGGTTCGGTTCCCCGTCGGGGAGCCCCTGGCGCAAGACAAATGACCTTGCCCAGACAAAATAAATCATTATGGAAAATTTAACAAGCCCCAGGACTTGCTAAATAAGGCCAAGACCGGTTCCCGGTTGTAGTGCCGATGATGATGATGATGATGATATCCTCTCCAATAAGGATCTCGTTTTTACCTACCACCAGAGAAACGTAAAGTCTCTCTTGGTGGTATAGGAAACCAGATCTTGTAATAAAGGTCATGGTGGTATATGTGCGATCGTATAGATCGATGCTATTCACACGTGCTCGACAGCAGTGGAACAACGAAACAGGCAAGCGGCAAAGACAAAGGCGATTCATGATCTATGTCTATGCTGTGCAGCGTCGCTATGATAGACGTTGGTAAAAAGGTGTTAATGGGATACGATACTTTATACAATGGAAATTGTATATCGTATCTTGGGTTAATTGCCGAAACGTATCCCTTGTTTGCATTTAGGTATGCCAAGCAATTCGTGGTGGCGACGATAGAAATGCATGATTGTTTGTCTATTGAATCGCTAGTGTTGCAGCTGTAAAAACAAGCTGATCGACATAGGATTTTAACTCGGACAAAGGGTGCCGAATGTTTGGTATTTATGGTGCATATGCACATTAAGGAACAATTTTAGGAATTTCAGATAATGCTTGAAAGCATTACATGTCCTTGGAAAGGGAAATGTTTTCTGGGGCAAATGCAAATGCATTGGCGGTAAACAATGGGAGTTATGGAATTCCTAAAAAGGTCATGAATAATTCTTACAGAAAATTGTATGCGAAGAGATGCATGAAGGCAAGTTTTCTTAACAAGGAATTTAAGATCATGGGTTTGATCTCTTAAATGCGTGCAGCGTTTTTGGGCGCCGAATGCGATTGCATTGGCGAAATTATATGGGAAGATGGGTGTTATGGGGGTTTTTAAGGAAAGCGTACAGTGGGGTTTGGCGGAAGCGTCACGGTTCTCCCCCCCAGTGACGTAGTCGCGAAATAAAGGAGACACGGCTGAAGGGATGGTCGAATGAATGGTGCTATGATGGACGGAGGGCTGGACACTTGACGAACAAGATGGCGCTGCGTACTTCGGGAGGCGCTGTAATCACGTAGGGGTCACCAATGTGGGGGTACGAGATCGCGACGCCAGCATGAGCGAGAGTTCTACCTCGTCCCCACCAATCACTAAAGGTTTCTCCGAATACGAAAGGACTGTGTTCGTCGCAAAACGATCGCCATAGCAGTGAAGAAAACATCAAACACCGGAGTTTATTGGTGGTGATGGGAAGATGGGTGTTATGGGGGTTTTTAAGGAAAGCATACCGTGGGGTTTTTTTTTTGCTCCTCGATAGTATACTGGTTAGTATACCCGCCCGTCACGCGGGAGACCGGTGTTCGTTTCCCTGTCGGGGAGCCTCTGGCGCGAGACTAATGACCTTGCCCGAAAAAAACAAATCATTATGGAAAATTAAACAAGCCTCAGGACTTGCTAAATAAGGCCAAGACCGGTTCCGGTTGGAGTGCCGATGATGATGATGATGATGATACGGTGGGGTTTGGCGGAACCGCCACAAGACTCCCGAAAGGGCATCAGGGAGGCGATAATGCCCACGGAGGAGGCGTAAAATTAAATCCTCGAGGGATAAAGCATCTCTAATCAAATTAAAAATTATATTAACGATAATTCAACAACCGGAAGAGCACAACGAAGGCCGATCAGGGGAGCAGTCAGTCAACGCCCCCTGCACCCCGTCACAGTTCCAATAGGCCAGCTGAATCCACAGTCCGCTCCACGGACGCTCAAGATAAAATCCCAAGTAAGTCCCATTCCTTTATTTTGAAATATATTAACTATATAAATAACATACAATTAATAATAATTACCGAATATTATTAAATTGTTAAATTCACTTAACCCAGCAGTGCCTCCCTGCGATACTTATATCTTTAATTTGGACTTAATATGATTTCCGTAGTAGTATTTAACAGCTCTAACTGCCAAGCTGACTAACTTTTCGTAATATTATAGTATTTAACAGCTCTAACATTTCTACGATTAATCTCATTAATCTAACAACACCGATTTGAAGAACCAAAATTATGTACATTCTATCGCAACGAACATTCGCTGTACACGTTTTCACCCTTTTTATGTTTCATTTTATTTTTTCGTCTTAAGAAGCCCCGCAACTTCTTTGCACTCCTTTTATGCGATTACCATTAATCACGACCAACTGTATTTACGAGTATTTCTGACCTGAGGGCGTTCAATAATTCTTTAGCCTCAGAACGGCAGGTGCTGGAAAAGAGCATTTAAACGTATTTGAATATCATTAAGGAGCACAACAAATCTCGCTGTGGTCATATTTATTGTCATGGTCACTTCTATTCCTAGGAGGGTTCTGTAATAATCAAGTTGCGTTCATTGCCATGAGTGTTGTGCGTGCAACAGCAGAATTTCGTGTTTGGTTGGTCACTTGCTGGACTGTTTGTACTTCATTCCAATATTCTTTATGTTTTCACCGGTGTTGTCCAGTTAATGTTCAAATGAATTCTTTCGGGGTAGAACGGAAACGTCATTATCGCAATGTGCAGAAGGTGAACGAGAAGCATAATATTCCACCGACATTGAGGGAGTAATGAGCTTCAGTGAAACTGTAATTGGGTTCGACGAACTATATTTCGTGATAAGTCTTCCTCCATAATTGTGCACACGAGAGGCGACAGTTTTTTATGGCCACTGTGGCTGGGCTATAAAAAGCTCATTTATGATTTAAGTAAAATACAGTGCAATGTAATCGTAGATCATTCCGACGAACCTGTACACCTGTACTATACCCTATTTGTTCATTATTGTTTGAGATAAGTTATTTATCGGTTTCTTTAGGTATTGACTTTGTTACGGTTGGCGTTCAATTCATCATTATCGTCATCATCATCGGCACTACAACCGGGATCTGGTCTTGGCCTTATTTAACAAATCTGTCCACCGGTCCCAATTTCGAGCCGATGCCTGTCAGTTTTCTAAATTTGAAGTTAAAAACATGATGTGGAAGTATAATAGAAGTATTATGTCATAATGCATTAGAGAAAATGTACAGTTGGGGCAGATTGTCGTAATGGGCGACTAAAAAATACATGCACACATTCTAAGAAAATGCGGAATTTTTGCTTTACTGACTTTGCAAACTTTAGTATTTATTTCTGGCAACGCATTCCTATCTTTCTACACTTGCTCTCACTTAATAAGCTAGTTCTACAAACATTTTTCATGAACGTGCGTAATATGGTTGGGGCCGTGTTCAAGTTTTCGGCCACATTTAGTACATTTTGCCTCATTTCGTAGGTACTGATGAGACATACATCCATTACGAGATGATTGACGACCTTTCAACATTTACTACTACTCAAATTCGAATAGAAATCTCTACAACAAAGGAGATGATTGACAAATTCTCAACCTTATATTACTCCCAACAAAGGAGAGCAACAACCTCCGAGACGATTCAGAACTGCTCAACATGGTACTACTTTTCGACAACAGAGCAGACTACTCAACAATATAGAGAAGACGATTGGCGACTTCTCAACAATATAGCAATCAATGGCCAACTGGACCTTCGGTCACACACATACACACACACACACACACGCTAACACTGATAATTGACTAGAAATTGAAACAATAACTAACTATATCTTATAACAAATTAATTCAATTAATAGTTAGATCTAGTCGATATAATTAATTATTGCCACCCTACCTCTGCACTATACCGGTACATGAGCAACGAGCACCAACTAGTGGAGTTGGTCTTGCTGGGCCCAGTGGGCAAACATTCGAACACCAAGTAGTGGAGTTGGTCTAGCTGTTCTCAGTGGGCGACTATTTTTCAAACCAACTAGTGGAGTTGGTCTTGCTGTTGGCTGTCTCATCAAACCAACTAGTGGAGTTGGTTTTGCTGTTCCCACTGGGTGCTGACATGCCCCTTCATTGACAGCACCAAAGGGAAAGACAACTACTGGCATTGGCGTCGGCCCGGGAAGATGTTGCAGTCCAGCAACATGAACGAAACAATAATTAAAATAAAATGAGTTCACGTCCATTCATTCCCCGTCACTATTTCCGTAATATCCGGATGTAAGAACCCCTTTCACTTCGAGCCTCCGGCTCGAAAGACCTAAATGTTCGCCCGTTGGGGAAAGGGGTTCCGGCTGTATCAAACCGACGAATGGATTTCGGTCCGGCTATTCCCCGTGGGCGAACACGCTGTCAAGGCAACTACTGGAGTTGGTCTGGCTGCCCAACGGGCGAACATTTTGTTCTTTCGAGCCGGAGGCTCGAAGTGAAGGGGGTTCTTACATCCGGATATTACGGAAATAGTGACGGGGAATGAATGGACGAGAACTCATTTTCTTTTAATTATTGTTTGGTTCATGTTGCTTGGACTGCAACACACACTTTTAGAATCAGCTTCAAAAACAGCGAAGTTTTGAACGGTATTAATAATTTTACTGTTACATGATCGAAAAGCACTCATGAAAATTATCAATAACTTCAGAAAGCACTCATTTTTATACACTTTGTCACAAAAGTACTGGAAATTGATTATTGTCAGGGGGAGCATCATGCAGATATTATGATAAATAACCGAACTTTAAGAGGTTCTGTGGTGTTTAATAAGCTGAAAACCCATAGTTTTTCGCCAATGCAATGGCATCAGCATCAATAAACATTTCCCCCAGGGGCACGTTTGAATACGACGCAGCCTGTTCCTGAAATTCAATTCGGTTACGACACCACGTAACCGACAAAATTCCCCGATAATATACAACGGTTTTTTCCACACACGTGAATGGCAAGTCACAGCGACAGAAATTTTCCCCAAGGGCATGATCGCATGAAACGCATCATGTGCCTAAAAAGCAATTCGGTCGAAACGCCAAGCAACCGATATAAATTCAAATTATATCGGCGCCCATATCTCCTATCCAATCCTACAGCTCACATGTAGGAGATGTTCCTTCTTTTCCTTTTTCCTACAAGCACATCGGTCGCTAAACCGATCGACAAGCAATGGTTTAACTCACACCTGGCTGCAAAAGGGAATCGAGTTCTCGTTAGTGTAAATACACACACGAGAGTTCGACCCTCTGAAAACACCAGCGACGTGTGCCCGATCAGCATAGATGCCGTAATCAGTGCCGATCGGGTAAACATCCCATGTCCCTTGTCACAATAGCTTGCCCAGTTGCAAACTCGTCGTTTAACATCTCCTTTTATGGAATTCTATTATCCACGGATCGCATGCTCATGGACACACAGCATGAGCGTGCGAGGTAACCGCATCTGTGTGCGTGCACATCCTCACCGTGACCAATGCATGGAGATCATCCACTATTGGTCACCGAAACGATGGGTAAAATTTGGTATTCTGTTGTTTCAAAAGGAATCTTCAGTCGTAACTTATATTCCGTGGAGGCAAGTAGTGCCTCCACGTAAAACGTCAAAAGTAAGATAGGCGATTTGTAGTCACTGGAGTGTGCGGACGCGAGTGTTTGGGGATGCGCTGTGTATGATGTGCAACGTAAATGCGCCATTTATTTATTCAATGTACAGTTTGCTTTAACTTTAACAAATTAAAATCACAATTTAATTATTCAATCTGCCGCTTGCTTTAACTTTAACCAAATGAAACTCACCATTTATTTATTCAATTAAACATGGATTGTTAGGTGGGAGAAAATGTTCACTTTTCTCGGGTGCAAGAGTCGGAAAACGAGGCCTGACGCTAACCAAAAGTTTTAGAAGACAAACAGCATTTTTCAATTTATAGCATTAGATCTTTGGCAATAGATAACGACAATTTTAATTCATATAACTCCAGGAATGAAGCTCCTAGCCAAATTTACCTTGAGCCAGGATATGAGTATCCCAGCCATATGACTAATTCCGATAAAGCTATAGATATAAATATAAAAGAAGATAAACCAAACCCTAATATAATGACTCCGATTCAGACTACAATTCTGGAAAATAATTCAGCAACAAAGACTGAAAATTCGGAATTTTCAGCAAAAATACAAACAAAAATGCCTAATATTTCAGCTATCCCAATTGACAACCCAGACACTTCAGCAACAAAGACTGAAAACTCAGCAGTATTAAAGACTGAAGATCTAAAAGTTGCAGCAATTAAAATCGAAACCCAAGTCAGTTCAGCAGCTAACACTGAAGAACAAATCTTTTCAGCAGCAAAGACTGAAGGATTGAATGTTTCTACAGCAGATAAAACTAAAGAAATAGTTCAAACAGCAAATAAGACTGGGAACCAACATCTTGGTTCAGCTAATAAGTCTGAAGAACTATACGAAACAGTAAATAAGACTGAGAAACTAAATGATCCATCAGCAGTGGGTAAGACTGAAAATGTAAACGTTCTGACAGTAGTTAAGGCTATGGAAAATGACGACATTAAGCCAAAAACATTAAATATTTTAAACAACGATAATGAACACAAACACTTACTCAAACACGAAATAATAAGATGGGTTGTTAGGGAACGACTTCCTGTCTAGGAATTGTAAAGTCAATAGACTCGGGAATTGTTTGGAATTTTCCCAAACCAAAGTAAATCCAATAAACTTTTTCGTTGAATTTACAAAAGATAGGAAGCGGATGCCAGGACATAAGGCAACCAGTCGGGAAACCGTGCCAAGGGGATCCACAGAGGTCCAGACTGCGGTCAGAAGTACACCGGATACCCTACCCAAACAGGGGAAAGATGGCGAAAAATTGTCAGACTCCAAGAACCCCAACCCCATAGTAAAAGCTGACAAACCAAAGAAAGCTAACGAAGAAGAAGCAGTGGTGGAACACTCACTACCAAACGCTTCGGAGGTAGACATTTTTCTGAACAAACCGGCGATAATACCGGCACGTTCACGGAAAATGCTGAGACTCCCCATGGAAATCCGGGAAGAGGTAGTACTAGTACCTAAAACAGTACAAGCAGGGATTTTCATATCCAATTGTATTGTAGGGAAAGCGAAGAGTGCCCAAGTAGAGGTACTCAATATCGCAAGCTACCTCCAAACCATAGACCGGATTATGGTGGAAGTACATCCAATTAAGGAATTTTCCATCTTTCCGCTGGAAAATGAGGACAACCGTTCTATGGGATACAATTCGGAAAAAAAATCTTCGGAAGGGGAACACCTCCAGTATATCCGACATCTATTCCCAGAGGAGGAATCGCCAAAAGATCCAAGGTTGACACAATTACACGAGGAACTCCATTTAGGGAAAAACCTAAGTCCTCAAGAGTGTCAATCCATAGTGGAAATATGTGAGGAGTTCAACGATATTTTCCACCTTAAAGGTGACCTCCTGACGTATACCAGTGCAATAACGCATGCGATACCGGTGATACAGGATCAAGCGCCGATAAATCAAAGAATGTACCGTCTGCCTGAGTGCAAGAAAGAGGTGATAAACGAGCAAGTACGGAATATGCTGAAGAATGGTATCATTCAACCAAGCAAAAGTCCGTGGAACTCACCACCCTTGGTAGTTCCTAAGAAAGCGGGCCCCGATGGAAAAGCCCGATGGAGAGTTGTGGTCGATTTCAGGAAACTGAACGACAAAACCATCGGTGATGCGTACCCTCTCCCTCGAATAGAGGACATTTTGGACCAGCTTGCTTACTCACGCTATTTTTCCACGCTCGATTTAGCCAGCGGCTACCACCAAGTCTTAGTGGACCCTAAGGATCGAAGTAAGACCGCGTTCAGAACAAATTACGGGCACTATGAGTTCAAATGTATGCCAATTGGTCTGAGGGGAGCACCAGCTACGTTTCAGAGACTCATGAACCATGTCGTAACCGGTTTGCAAGGGATCGAATGCTTTGTTTATCCGGACGACGTGGTCATAACATATATGGGAAAAACCTAGAACACCATAATGATAAACTCCGAAAAGTATTCGATCAAATTAGATACCACAACCTCAAGCTACAACCGGAGAAATGCAAGTTCCTACAGAAGAAAGTATCATACCTGGGACATGTTTGTTCCGAAAAGGGGGCAATGCCAAATCCCGACACGACAGCTAGTGTCATGGATTTCCCCATTCCTAAAACGGTAAAGCACGTCCAATCGTGTCTATACTTGGCGAACTACTACCGAAAATTTGTTCAAAATTTTTCGAAGATAGTACGCCCCCTAACAAATTTGTTAAGGAAGGACGTCAAATTCACCTGGTCAGACAAATGCCAACAAGCATTTGATAACATAAAGGAGTTATTGTTCTCGCCGCCACTATTAATCTATCCAGATTTTACCAAACCCTTTAATCTGACCACGGATGCTAGTAATGAAGCACTGGGTGCCATACTGTCGCAAGGCGAAATCGATAAGGACCAGCCAGTCGCATATGCCAGTCGAACCTTGAATAAGACGGCAAAGAACTACTCTACAATCGAGAAAGAGTTACTAGCCATTGTTTGGGCGGCTAAGAATTTCCGTTGTTATTTACAAAGAAGAAAATTCAACATATACACGGACCACAAACCGTTAAAGAGAGTATTTAAAGTGAAAGAGCCCACGCCACGTTTACTAAGGTTCCATCGCAAACTACTGGCGTTCGACTACCAAATCGAGTATAAACCCGGTAATACAACACTAATGCGGATACCTTGAGTCGTATCCCGCAAATTTGTGATGAGACTCCCACACTACCAAGGTGCAATGTACTAACACGCGCCCAAGCTAAAAAGTTAAGGGCAAGCGAACGAACTCAGGACAGTCCAAATGACGATAAGTCCTCTCTTAACGAGAATCCCATTCCGCCCTGCACGGAAAAAGGAATGGAGATAACCAATCCTGAAGACATCGAGTTCCTACTGCGGGAATACCATGATCCTCCCTTGGGTGGACACCAAGGAGTGAGTAAAACGTATCATAAAATACGTAGACATTTTCGGTGGAAGAACATGATGCGCGACATTAAACAGCACATCAAAGTATGTAGAACATGTCAAACCATGAAATCTTCACCGAACATACGTATGCCCATGGTAATAACCGACATTGCAAAGAGGCCTTTTGACAAAGTATACTTAAATATAGTAGGTCCTCTGGATCGAACTCCAACCGGCAATCAATATATACTTACATTCCAAGACAACTTGTCTAAGTATATAGATTGCTACGCTCTCCCAGATGCGGAGGCAGAAACGGTGGCCACAGTCTTTTTCGACGACCTGCTCGGTATGGTGTTCCGAAGCAATTGGTCACCGATCAGGGAAGCAATTTCCTAAGCAGTTTGTTTAAAAGCGTGTGCAAACTGCTCCGTATTAAAAAACTACAGACTTCAGCACCACCCACAATCGAATGGAGTCTTAGAACGAGCGAATCGTTCACTCGTAGATTACCTGCGAAGTATTGTGGATGGAAATTCCCAATCATGGGACCAGTACACGAAGGTACTAAACTTACGCCAATGGACTGTCTATTTGGGTTCACCCCGAGGTACCGACGAGCATAAAGCAACCTCCGGAACCGGTATACAACCACGACAGTTAACATAAGCTATTGAAGTACAAACCTAAACATACGTACGAAATAGCAAGGCGTAACCCGTTAACTTCCAAGAGGAAGTCGAAAGAGTACTACGACCGTAAGACCCGCGCATTCAGGTTCCATGTGGGCGACAAAGTGTTAATACGGAACGCACAAAAACAAGGAAAATTAGCTCCCATATGGAAAGGTCCCTATAAGGTAGTACAGATAAACCGTCCGGTGAATAGCGTCCTGAAGGTAGGGAGAAGAAATATGGTGGTGCACAACAATAGGATGAAAGCCTATTACGAATAGAGGAAGCCAAAAGCAGACAGACCCCGATAAACAAGGGAAGATAATACACCACAACCGGTGTTGGGTTCAACGCTGCAGTTATATACTTTTGTAGCCATTATTTAAGGGGGGGAAGTATTGTTACGGACCTACCTCGCTTCCAGGTCCCCCCTAACATCCACTAATACCCTTTCGTAAGTTTCCCCCCTCTACCTGTAAAAGGAAAATAAATCGCCAAGTAGCTAATTTGCATAAACTACTTTGTGCAAATTCTACTTGGCAGAAAAATAATAATAAAACGGGTTGGCGGCGGATAAAAAATAAACGTCAACGGCATATCAAAATACAAATGAGATTCGTCGCAAAACTTCAATCGATTGAGATCACAATATAATTCAGGGAAGAATTCCATAATCGAAGAAGGATTCGATAATTCCGAGAAGAATTTCATAGGAAAGGATTCTGTGGCGGTTTCGCCAAACCCCACGGCCCACTTACCTGAAAAACCCCCCATATCCGCAACCCAACTCCCATTGTCTCCCGTCAATGCAATCGCATCGGCACCTGAAAATATTTTCTTTTCCAAGAACATTAATGCATAAAAGCATTACATAAAATTCCTAAAAAGAATTGCATATGCAAGGGCACTCATACATTACCAATGCATCTCTGCATTAGCGACCCAAAAACCGAATTCCAATTAGTGTAGATATTCACACTATAATTCGATCCAGCCGTCGCCATAGTTGACACAGATGGTATACACAACCGTCCTTGTGTATCCATCTAAATTACTTTCCCAAGACGTGCAACTATCGATTCAGTTGCAAGCACTTCTCGCGGAAATATTTCTTTGTTTGAATCTTCAAACAATCACCGACGCCACGTTTTGCCGTCGGGTCGGATTCAATAGCATAAACATATAGAAAACAAAAGAATCCGATTCTCCCAGTCGGCAGAGAGACGTATACGATCTATATTGTATGAATTATCGCAATCCCTTTTAGCATCTAATGAGTGGCTGCTATTTAGACAGCTGAGCCTCATTACCGAAAGATGCCGTCGGTCGTTTCACCATTGTTCCTTTTTTCTCATTTCAGGTTCGTTTATCCTTTGCTAAACGCAATGATAAACACGGTGATGGGTACAAACACACACATATACCACCGCGTCCCAGAGATCGCTTTCCATTGGTCACTGGTCAAAGGAAATTTCATTTCCTTTTCACCACACCACCAAAAACTCACCCCAAACGATTGAATATCGTTGAGTCCTTTACCATCCGCTGACCGCCGCGGTCATGCCCCTCCCGCACTCCGTCACTGCGGAGTCACATAGATATAACCAGAGTCGAGAGTGGATTTTAGTCAATCGTCGGTTTTCCGTTTCGCTATTGTTCGCCGCGTCATTTTTCACTGTGCCTTTTTTAACCAGTTAAGTAAACTCGTAATAAGGATTAAGAAGGACAAATTTATTGTAAACAAGTGTATTTAAATTACCCTATATTAAAGGAACCGTAATCAATAAAAAAAACAAATCTCGAAACGACATTTCCGTGTTGGTGAACGAGTGCCCGAGTGATTTTAGATGAGGAACTCAAATATTCTGTTGGCGGTACATCATTTTCGTAAAGTGTTCACCGGAACTGTATGGATCAGTGGAATCTTCGTAGAACCAGTTCCAATGCAGGCACAAAGACGAAGATACATCCCACAATTCCATAACTGGGGGTCCCAATTAACAAGGATCCCAGCAATTAGCAAGCAGTCAAACGAACACAACTGCAGCTGCACAGGGGAGCATCACCTCAACGCCCCATGCGCCCAGTCGCCGAACCCACCAGCAGTCGACCCCAATCAAGCACAACACAAGTAAGTCATTTTTACCCTTGCGGCCTAACTATATTCAAATATATTAAATATAAAAATATAATTTAACTATATTAAATTGTTAATGTTGGAAGTGGGTGGCAAGTCAATAATTAAGAACAACGGTTAAAACACGAGGATATATATATATATTTGTCTTATTACAAATGTAGAGTATGTATAATAAATGTCTGTTCTGTATGGATGGTGTTATGCAACTGACTTGTTCCTCTGTTTCCCGCCGTTGGCTTGGTGGTAACGAAACGCGATAGTTCTACTTGTCGGTAAGGTCGACGTTTCTACTTGTCGGTAAGGTCGCTATCTCTACAATCTCCCCCTCGGAAAGATGTCCTCCCGAGCTTGGATCTTTTCGCATGGATAGCCCTTGAAGCATCTTGGACTGGTGAATCTCATGTTGATTCCTTCCGAGTGATTTTGTCAAAATATCTGCCATATTTTGATCCGTAGTCACGTATTTCAGTTTAATTCTTCCATTTGCAACATTTTCCCTCACGTAGTGGTGTTTGATTGCAATATGCTTCGTTCGGCTATTGCTGATGTAACTCTCTGCGTGTGCTATCGCAGATTGACTATCGCTCAGAATGATCGTCTGATCCCTGGCGAGTTCGTTCAGTCCAACTGAGTTCAGCAAATTTCTCATCCATATGACTTCCCTTGCACAATCCGCTAAAGCCGTATATTCTGCCTCCATTGTGCTAAAAGCGACTGAAGTTTGTTTCGTGCTTCTCCAAAGTATTGGTGCTCCTGCCAATATCACCACGTATCCACTGATACACTTCCTGTCCAATGTTGATGTGGCCCAATCTGCGTCACTGTACGCCATCAACTCCTTTCCTGTGGTTTTGTAAATCAATTCCAACTTTTTGGTTTCTTTCAGGTATCTCAGTACTCGCATCGCAGCGCTCCAATGTTGTTCGTTGTGTCGAGTACAAAACTGAGCCAATTTAGCTACGTGAAATGCTACGTCCGGTCGTGTTCGTTGAGAAATGTACAGAAGTTCTCCGCTGAGTTCTCGGTACGGCCGATCGCTTTCACTTTCCTCATCCTGATCCTCCAGGAATGTTGGTCTCACTTCCATAGGTGTTTGGAATCCTTTGGCGTTCTGTAGTCCAAACCGCTCTACTAATTTATCAATGTAGTTTTCCTGCGAAAGTGATATGCTTCCCTCTCGATTTTCGTGAAAATCTACTCCCAATAGGTTTGTCAACTTCCCCAAGTGTTTGACATCAAAGCATTTGTTTAACAAGTCTCCTACGTGTTTCCTGGTAGCCTCGTTTTCGACAATTGTCACCATATCGTCGACGTAAACTGTCAGCAATGCTCGTCCTTTGGTAGTCTTTAGTTCGTAAATCCACGGGTCTACCTTGTTTCTGATGAATCCCTTTTCAATCAGTGTTTCGTTCATGTGCTCGTTCCAGCACCTTCCACTTTGTTTCAATCCGTAGATTGATTTCTTTAACCAACACACTTTGTTTTCGTCACCCTTTTTGACGAAGTCCTCTGGTTGTAACATGTATACATCTCGTTCCAGCTTGCTGTGGAGATAAGCGCTCTTTACGTCGTATTGGTCAATAATCCAGTGCTTTTCAACTCCAGCCGCTATCAGCAAGTGTATTGTCTCGAAGTTTGATACGGGTGCGTATACTTCGTCGTAATCGATGCCTTTTCTTTGCGAACATCCTTTAGCCACGAGTCTCGCTTTCCACCGCAGTGCGTCACCCATTGTTTTCTTTGCGTAAACCCATCTGCACTTTATCGGTGTCACTCCGATATCTCCTTTCCGTTGACGGTTGATAAGTTCGCTTTATAGTCTTGGGTTTCTCTGTTCAGCTTTGTCCTTATCTGTTTCCGAAGTTCTCCCGGATCAAGTTCTAATGCTGAGCGTACGGTTTCCGCTCCGTCCGTTTCCTCTGCATTATCAGCAATCTCGATTTCTGAATAGTTTTGGTCCCTTATTCGTGGCCTCAAATTCATTTTGTGCGATACTCGTTCTTTTTCGTGTTCGGGACCTTTCCTTGGTCTTCCTCGTCTTGTTCGTGTCGCTCGCCCCTCGGTATCGATTTCGATCACGTTCGGTGTTGACGGTACTGGTTCATTATCGTCTTCGTCCAGCTGTATTACCTCCGTTGTAGATGATTCCACGACTGTGTCCTCCTCATCTCAGTCGAGTTCTCCTTCACTCTCATTTTCCCTTGGCTCCTCGGTTTGGACTGTTTCTGGGCAATTTTCTTTTTGTATCCTCGTCCGGGTTAGCTACTTTGGATTCGTCGTGGTAGTGTGCTTCTCTCGATTCCTCGATCCGTTGTTCGTCTTCTAGCCACACGCGGTATCCACGTCCTCTCTTAGCGTAACCAATGAGTCTTCCTCCCTTCGCTCTGGGGCTGAGTTTGGATTTTCTCTTTGCTTTGGGTATGTGCACGAATACCTCACATCCAATCTCACGGAAGTAACTCACATTCGGCTTCTTCCCAGTCCAAATTTCGTAGGGCGTCCTCTGGTTGTCGTGAGAATTTGTAACTCTGTTTCTTATGTATACAGCTGTGTCCGCCAGTTCAGCCCATGCCGCCTTTGGCGATCCTGTGTCGTGTAGCGTTGCTCGTAATAGGTCAAATATCGTCCTATTGAGCCTCTCTGCTACTCCGTTTTGCTGTGGCGTACGTATCATCGTTGTCTCATGGATGATACCCTTTTCCTGACAATATTGTTTCCAAATGTTTGAACAAAACTCTAGACCATTGTCCGTTCTGGTCGCTTTAACTTCTTGTTCGTCTGGTTTTCCTCTTCGGTTAACCATTTCTTGAATTTCACAAAAGCTTGGCTTTTGTATTGTAGGAAACTCACGTATGCGTATCTGCTTGCATCGTCTGTGATGCTCATCATGTATCTGTTTCCTCCCCAACTTGCCTCATCCACTGGTCCCATCAAGTCTGCATGTACCAGGTCGAGTATGAGGTTTGTCTTGCCATTTTCGTCCCTTGCCGAATTGCGTTTCGGGAATGGCTAAGCAATCATCGCATTGCGTCGGATTCTCATTGCTTACTTTCATACCGATCACCACTTCTTTCTTGGCCATCTCCAGGATTTTGTTTTTGCTCACGTGCATCATTCTCCGGTGCCATTTGTCAAGTGCTAAGGTTTTCACGTTGACTTCCTTTGATATGGCATTCAACGATGCGCTTTTTCGTCCTGGTTCAGTGTCCACTGTGTACAGCCTTCCCTGTAGTCGTGCCCTGATCAGTGACTTGCCATCTTTGCTCAGAATGGAACATCCGTCTTCGTCGAAGATGACTTTCTTCTCATTTTCGATTAGACTTTTCACTGACAGGACACCATAGTCCAGTCCCGGAGCTAAAATTGTGTTTCTAGCTTCGAACTCAGTGATCTCAGTAGGAGCATTCTTTATCCTTATGCTCGCAGTTCCTCGACCCAAAGTTGGCGTTGTACTCCCGTCTGCCATTGTGATTTCATCATCGTCACTCTTACTTACTTTTGAGAAATAATTCTCGTTCGGTGTCATGTGGTGCGTCGCACCGGAGTCAATGATCCAGCTGTCTCGCCCTATCCCCATTGGGCCGCATGACGTTCTTAATAACACTATGTTCGAGTTTGCAGGCTCGTTTTGCTTTTTCTTTCGTTCTGGACAGATTCTAGCAATATGTCCAGGTTTCTGGCACGCATAACATACAGTTTTCGGGTTGGCTCTCTTCTTATCAAACGGTTCCTTATTCTTCTCAGGCTTGGCCCCGTGTTTCGGTTCTGCCTTCGTATGTTTCTTTTTGCTAAAGGCCATTAATACCGTTTCTTTATTTGCACCGCTTTCTCGGCGTCTTGCTTTTTCAGCAAGTAGCCTCATTTTTACAGTTGCGCTCTTGAACTCATCTGCGGGAAGATTACACAAATTCGACGCTACGTTGTCGTAATCGGTGGATAAGCCGCACAGTATTATCATCGCGATGTCGCTGTCGTCTATGACGTCTCCAACACTAGACAAATCGCCTATAGTTTTGTTGATCTGTCCCAAGTAATTTTCCATGTTTCCACTGTCGCTCATCTTGTGATTGTAGAGTTCTCTTCTCAGTTGCACTGTACGAAACTTGCTGTCCCTCGGTGCGTAGAGGTTCTGCAGTTCGTCCCAGACTTCCTTCGCCGATCCTTTGTTGCGAATGTGCATTTGCTGTTCGTCGCAAATCGCAAGCGCAATCTTGGCGTGAGCCCTGCTCAGTCTGGATACGTATTGCTTCTTTTGAGCTTCGGTTGAATTGTCCGCTGGTGAGTCTTCTCCTGGTTCTATAACGGACCATAAATCAGCTTCCATCAGTGTCATCTGCATCTGATATGACCAGGTGGCATAATTCGATCCATTTAATTTATCGATCGAAGACTTCTGATCCGTTCCCATCTTGCTCATAATATTCTCCTCGATACCTTTTCGATTGTATTACGAAGCGCTGGAACCTTTCACTCACTATCACCAAAAAAACGATTCGTCTATTGATTGCCACGCGTGTAACTGTTCACTTTACTTGCGTATCACTGGGCCCATAACCATTGTTGGAAGTGAGTGGCAAGTTAATAATTAAGAACAACGGTTAAAACACGAGGATATATATATTTGTCTTATTACAAATGTAGAGTATGTATAATAAACGTCTGTTCTGTATGGATGGTGCTATGCAACTGACTTGTTCCTCTGTCTCCCGCCATTGGCTTGGTGGTAACGAAACGCGATAGTTCTACTTGTCGGTAAGGTCGACGTTTCTACTTGTCGGTAAGGTTGCTATCTCTACAGTTAACATATACTATAACAAATGTCAAAACTACTCAAGCAAAAATATTGTCAACACAACAACGAAAAATGTAATTATATTATACGTTTAGTTAATGGGAACAAATCTGAATGTAAAATTATTCAGGAATATGATCCAAGTATACTAGACATAGACGATAGCACAATACTACCTGATGAGAAACATGTAATAAATAACGATCCTTTTGAAGGAATAAACTTAGTTAAGTTCACAAACAATGTAACGATAGATGCCAAAATGCACGTTAATTTTAGGCAACAAATTAAAGAAGCCGTACATAAAAATAATCAGGAAGAATTTGTATTATTGCTTAAAGAAATACTAAAATCAAACGATGAACTAGCCTAGATATATTCCTCCATTTTAGCAACTAACATTAATAAAGGTTTCAGAGTAATGTGGTACGAGTATATTAAAGTTTGTGTTGAGATCCTCATTAATAAAAAAATGGGGAGGGGGCGTATTTCTAGATATATTTTCCCATTTTAGCAACTAACATTAATATAGGTTTCAGAGCAATGTAGTATATTAAAGTTTGTCCTCATTAATAAAAAACAGATTTGTACCCCCACTAGGGGCTGTCCCCACAAATTTAGTAAGGTAAGTTGACCGGAAGAAAACCGCCACTTCATTCTTATTCAAATAAACGATGAGACTTCTGCTTACAATTAGATGCACTATGAATAGCCAACACTATGGCAAACAATAAAAATGATTCATTCTTACAAGAGATTGGGTATTCGTTATCGTTCAGTTCAGGGTCAAAGTTCTGCATTCCAATAACGCAAACAAATTTAAAATGCTAGTGTTAGAACTTTACAGAACACAATTGACTCATACACTATAGAGTAAACCAAATATACACCAAACTTCGTTTTGTTATAGGCGAATTAATAAGCAATTTCATTCCACTTCCAAAAATCGGCATGCAAAGAAGTAAATCACTCGGCTTCATAAGGGTCTACCTGTAACCTCTGACCTATAAAATCCCCCCATCTGGCTGCTGATGTGGCCTTAAGTGGCCATATTTACCTGAATTCTCTTTATTAATTGCGTATTTTGTTCCACCCTATCGTAAGATTGGGAAATTTGAGTCAAGGAATGTTCAACAACGTGCCACCGGTCACGTCTGCATGAGAACTAGTTAAGTGGCCCACAGGATGTAACTCCTTGCGTGTCAGTTCTGGACGACCGTAAATTAAAAGAAAATAAAAAGTAAATAATTTAAAGATGAATTGGTTAATGTTCCGACGATTTCTTGCGCTAAGAAATATTGCATGAGGACATTCAATTTATCCAGGTGAAGGGTTTGAAACTGGCCTGGGGGTGTGTTAACCTGAAATCGTTTATGTGACTTGAGAGTCCACAACAGTTAGGTAATTTTTTTAATTGAGCCTCGACGTTGTTGGAGATTGATACAATTTTCTGATGCGTGGGGGAACAAATTATTCTTGAAAAATGTAGGCGAGTCGCTGTCAATGAATGAAGACCGCACAACAACTGGTTAAAAGTAGTTTTCCAGCATGCAGGTTGACAAACGCCTTTTTAGGAAAAAAGCAAATAAAAGAACGGTAACACGTTCTGTAATACACGTCCATAAAAGGCGTTTTCCGATATCGTTAAATGTCAATAACAGTCTAGGTGGAGGAAGCGGGAGAGGTTTGGGAAAGGAGGTGTCAATATTCATTGGCCTTGAATGTTGGAATATTGCAACTGCGGTAAAAGACGGGTGCAGGTAGAATATTCGATGCTCATGTAATTTAAAAGAAAGAAGTCAGGTGTTTATTTGTCTTAAATGAACCTTTTGTATGGATCTCTATTTGTCGACTTGCGGAGACAAATACCCCGGAGAGAGGAAGTCAACTTTCGACTAACTTAAACTTATTTTCAGGAATATTTGTACAACAAAAGCAGGCAGAATAGTAACGCTCGTGTTCTAAAGACAGAATTAAGCGTATAGCGCCCGAGTTACCAGAGTCAAGATCGAATTTGTATCCTATCAAGCATGTGCAATGTTGTTCTTGGTGCTCCTTACCAATTATCATATAATTGAGTGTCAGTTATTCATTGTAAAGTAAAATACCCCTTGCACCTTCTAAAAAAACCGTAGTCATTCCTTTGCGAAATTCGAAAAGTGTTCGTTCTAATTACTTTGAATAAATGACAGTGCCAAGCATGGGATTTTTCCAGCCCAGACGACGTGAATGTTGTTTGTAGACAATTTATTCACATTGGAGATCATTTTTAATCTTCTGTCACAAATGGTTAAACTATATGATGCAAACGCGGTACTCATCAGTGACCAGTGCGGGGATGTCTGGTACCGATATAATTACCTACAAAGGAAAGAGTCAGTAGCGGCCTAGTAGTCATCTGGACAACAAGAAGTTCCCCTATAGAAAACGGAATTGACCAATAGCAAAAGGGTTTGTCTTTAAGAAAGTCAAGGGAATCCACTTCTATTGTTATTACGCTCTACCGTGAAGGAGAAAGGAGGTAAAAATGCCAGAGCAAAGAGCCTCCTAATAACTGGCGGAGACTTTAAGGCATGAATAACATAATGGGGGAGTACTAGGACCAACAGTAGAGGCCAAACATACAAGAACCCCTTGCAGTTTCAGATGTAGTACTAGTTAATGATGATGTTGAGGACGCAATTATAACCGGAAAGTCCAGTCTAAAACCGGCATCAGCTTTGTCAACACCATATTGGAAAGAAAACCTCAGTGGCGGGTTCTTGATACCTGCAGCCACAGTGTCCACCAAGTCATAGTGGACCAAATATTAACACACAGGAGATTCATTACAGGCACATTGGTGAAGAAAACTCAGAAAAATGGATGGAAGCATAAAGACATTGGATCAGAGCTGATCGATTATATGCTGGAAAACTCAATCGAACAACTTGACGCAGATCTCCATGCGAACAGGCAAGCTGGAAAAATAATGAAATGCCTGGTCATGTCTCAAGTATCGTTTCCTAAGTAAATAATCATAGTAATGGCCATGCCCTACGATGCTTGCCCAAACTAAATGTTTAGCCATCCAGCCTGGTCCTTGGTACCCGCGAACCCGCGAAATTGCGTTTCTGTTTACTTAGGACGCAGAAACCTATTTCGTTCTCAGGCGCTCATCATTGACGATTTATTACAACAATGCCTGCAGCCCCTTATGCTTGTTCCTTTGTTTGAACAGGTGCAGGACCGATCGTTGTCTGTATTGCAGGCGAAGGGGCATCGTACTTGTCCTATACGGGCATATGGGAAATCCTCCCATTTAACTCCCTTTCGATCGCCCATTGGCTGTCGCCAAGTAGATCCGATTCGCCCCCCCCACCCCGGTATGATCCACCGCGGTTGCATCGGATGGGATGTGGATTGCATCGGAGAGTCAAAATTCATCATCTGTGGAGTTCGCTTGCCGTCCGTAAATTCTTGGTTAGAGTGTGTTATATCATAAGTACTAAAAAAAATCCTTTTTTTGCCATTTCTTGTTTCTGACGATTGCACGGCGAATCGAACGTTTTATAAATAAATAAACAGTGTCGCGATTAGAATAATTCAACTGCACAAGTGCTTTGACTTTCCTTGAATATCAAGATGCGCTTTTAATCGTAATTAACATTTGTGACTTTTAACAAAAAAGGAATTTGTGACAATAAAAAACTGTGCTCATCACCAACACAAAGCGTTGTATTATTTATTTCTTCTGAACGAAAAGCTGCTGCTAGCAATAGGACGACTGGGCGCACCACGAAGGAATTTCGGACGTGTCGATAGTGGAGTATCGTCAACAAAGTATCTCAATCCGTGCTGACTTCTACCATCTTCTCTGGTGCAATTAGTGTTCTTGTGTTTTTCAACAGTGGAGTTTTTATTGAACCCGTATCCTTGCCGATACGAAATAAAAATCCGCCCACATGCCTAGCTACTGTAGTGATCCTAAATCACTACCCTCATCCAATCCCCCATTATTTAATCATAAATTTATAACAATTCGCAATTACCCTACCATTTATCCATAATCCCAATCATGTTCCCCAAGTGAATCATATGCGCGACAAATTAAACCAAAAATCCATTCGTCGCACATTGGTTCAATTCCCAATAATCCTAACATCATGAAATGCCTAATTCCAAGTGCATGATTTTACCTTCCGGTGATTTGTTCAAACAAATTCCCATACCCCTCCTGGAACCCCATTCCAATAGAAGCCCACACAAAATCTTGTTAGTGCTTCTTGGAATTTTTATGTACAATTTTGAAGCAAATCTCTGTAAATGCAGAGCATAAAAGCGCGGCGCATTTTGGATTCGAGATCGGCATTCTTCAAAGGGGCATCGGTCGGAGTAAGTAAGTCCAAGTTCGAGTGAATGGAAAGCTTTCCCGAACTTTCAACGCCGCTGCAGGCGTACCACAGGGCTCCATTATAGGTCCCATCTTATTTAATATCTACATCTCAGATATTCCTCGCCCCGTGGACGGGAGAGTAAACCAGATATGCTATGCGGACGACGTCCTAGTATACACGTCATCCAAAAGCCCTAAACTCGCAACAAATCGACTCAACCGTCACCTGGACGAACTGTATCAGTGCTACAGTCGATGGAAAATCCGGCTTAACCCAGCAAAAGCAGTAGCTATAATTCTGAGTAGTAAACACTCCCAACATACTTCTCGATATTCACAGAACATTCGAATACAAATAGGAGGTACTACGATTAGACTACAGGACAGGATGAAATATCTTGGGGTCATCTATACCCCAAAAATTAATTTCACCAAACATGTGGCCCACATTCTTCAAAGGGGCCTCGGTCGGTCTACTTAACTGCACAACATCTTGAAGTGGAGCAACAAAGTTGACACCAAAGTTAAGCTTCTCTGCTATAAGCAGCTAATCCGATCTGGAATATCGTACGCATGTCCCATATGGTACTGCATATCTTCGGTGCCTCCATTACCCCTATCGACGAGTAACTTGCTACAATTAGCATACAAGTACCTCGAAAGCATTCAGAACAGCGAGAACCTACTTGTACAGGAGTCTTGCCTTCTTGACCCTTCTCTCTCTCTTTCGATCTCTTCGGATCAGACCACCACAATTTCTTCTTCAGTACAAAACTGAAGAAAGCACCCTTCCTAAGAACATTCCTCTCTATAATAAGGGATTCCTGGACCCATCCCATAGGGTATACTGCTAACACACCACACACACACCCACGCACAGTACAAGACGGCACAAACATACACACACACCGACCAAAGCGCAGATCATCAGACGCCAAATACGCGATCTGCGTTTACTACCGCACTCAAGACCTACCGGTCTTGTACGATTTCTTTCCCGTCATCCCTCCACCCAAATAGTTAGAGAACACCTGAACTAACTCTGTCCGCGCTATCCTTAAATACCTCCTCCCCCTTTTTCTTTTTCAGATATCTCGAGACCGAGCCCAACATCCTCACAGATGTGGGTGATTCTGGTAATCGCAAGATGACCAGAAACCAGAGACAAGATGAAGGACACATCTGTCCTTGTCCCGCTAAAGTCGGCCTCTCGCCAGCCATTTTAGTCTTTTGATTCGAGATCAGTCGAAATCCAGAAGGCCGAAGTTACGGCCGAACATTTTAAAATCAATAAAGGCAAACCAAATCAAATAAAGTACAAACTTTAAACTAAAACTCAATGCTGTTTTGGGTTGCCTTGTACGCGGTAAAAGCCAAAATCCGGAAAAGGCTCCAAACAACCGCCCTCAATTGGACTCTCACCCCCTAGCTGGGACAGACCGTCCCCACATCAAATAGTAAGATTTAACCATCTTAAAAATATAACATCTACACTACCATCATAAAGACAACCAACAAGCCAGTATATTGTGGAACCTAAAAATTGGCCAGATATGAGCAGAGTCCAAAAGGTCAAGACGCTTGCAACTAAGAGCACGAAAACGTAACACTTACCTTCAGCTACAAACAGAATTTGGTTAACAACGAAAGAAGTTCAGGAATATGATACGCTAAGGAAAATATGAGGGGTTCTGTGTCGTAAGGGAAGAATTAAATAATAAACCATGGGGCAGTGCCAACAAAATAGTGATGAACAACACACCACACAACAGCAGTAGTGAAATGGAAAAGAACAAAAATGAATCATTGCTGTCCTTTTTCCGAATGTAAAAACAGAGGGCGGTAACAGGAATGGCACACCGTACCTCCTGGAGCACTGGAAAACGTGCTTATGGCAGGAAAGGTAATTAAAAAGAACACGACACAAAACAGGGTGGAATTGTTACTACTGTAATAAATATTAATTTAATCAAAAAACGATGTACGCTTTATCTCTTGTGCCCGGCATTACCCACAACTCGATAGGTGGGATAAGCCACCAAACATTGCGCAGTAATAACATTAAACGCTTTAAACCCACCTAGCTGGAATCGTATTCTATGAGCGTTAGACAACCTCCAATCTCACCCTGCCTAGTGAAGTAAGAGAATACATGCTACGTTCAAAACAGGCATGGTCTGTAGCAAATTATATTTTATGTGACATAATGCAGAAGTTGCGACGCGACGAACAGAGTAACAGATAAACTCCGTCCCGCCCGACGAGGGAATATCTAAAAAAAAAGTTCCGCGGGTAACAATGGGAATATGTGCCCGTGGGAGGTGGTTTTAGTCAGTAAAAATCCGGCATGTCTCTGGAACTCTCCGGATGTATCTTTTGCAGATTTCTACCTTTTTACCGAAAACAAAAAAAAACCAGCCTTGTACGTATAAGCGCAAGTTACTTCCCTGAACATTGCTTTAATGAGGGACCACAAAACTATGAAATAATAGCAGGCGTGCATGGGGCATCTGCATTGGGACCACTGTTATGGAATACAACGGCACGCTCAGAGTCTATATGTTAGCATTATTGGGTATGCAGTTGATTTGCCGATAGTCGGCGTAGACAAATACCTAGATGGCCTGGAGAATATTAGTAGCCATAAAATCTCAGTTTCTCTTGAAAGCAAATAGCCAAATCCACCAAATAACTGTTGCAGTTCTTTTCGAACAGTTGCAGGTTGTAACGCTCCGGGAACACTAGCGTGGGAAGGGAGTTACTTTGGGGCTCACCTTTGACGACAAGATGCAGCACAGAGTTTTTAGGGCATTAAATTCTACTCGGTTAGATACTCCCCACTGATATATCTTGTTGAGGTCTGAATTAAATGTATCAAGCATAAGTTGCTGGTTGGTAGTGACGTTCGAAGAGTTTGGACGGGAGTGTTCGTATGAGTATGAGAAACTCAACGTGCTATCATCAGCAAACGAGTGAATTGGGATGGGAGACAGATTTGACACTATCAAGAACCACTTGGATTGAACGGCCAGAAAGATAGTCTCTTATCCATTGGATCAGGGAATTGTCCACTCCATATGAATGCAATTTTGACAAAAGGGGTAGATGCCAAACTCTGTCGAAGGCTTTTGAAAATCCAATGCGACTACCTTGCTTTCACCGAAGTAGTGCATAGAATGGCTCCACTTTTCGGTAAGGTACGTCATCAGATCTCCTGTGGACCTGTTGCTACGAAAGCCATATCATTGAGGAGGTCATTTGATTCCAGATATTTCGAAAGTTGACGGTTGATAAGAGATTCCATTACCTTAGAGAAGTTAGTGCTATGGATCGATAAGAAGAAAAGGATTATTTGTCACCCTTTTTGGGAAGTGGCTGAATATTCCCTGACTTCCATCTATTTGGGAAACGCCCAGTAGAATAAGACAAATGGAAGAGTTTCCGCAATGGTTTGTCGAGTGAAGAGGAACATATCTTCAAGAGGATTGGGGGAATGCCGTCCGGACCAGCGGATTTGTGTGCGTTTAGCTCTTTGAGTGCCCGGGCAACAGTACGCGTTCGGAAGCGAATCTGGCTCATGGTGTGCTGCATATACTCAAGTTGAGGTGGAACTGATGTGGTATCAGGAAGCGTTGAGTTAGCTGCAAAATGTGCAGCAAGTAGATTCGCCTTCTCTATTGCAGTGGTGACTGGTTTGTCATCGACTATAAGCGATTGAATGGATGAACAGACCGAGTTTTTAATGCTTTTCACGAATGCCCAGAAGTTTCTACTACCTGTGGGAGAGTGTAGTATTTTTTGTCTCACTCTCTGGCCATGCAAGAACTAGGCGCGTTGAATATAGGCATTGCAGTCATTCAATGCTAATAACCTTGCCCGTAAAAATAAATTATTATGGAAAATTTAACAAGCCTCGAAGCTTGCTAAATAAGGCCAAGACCGGATCCCGGTTGTAGTGCCGATAATGATGATGACGATGAGTCATTCCTAGCTCTCTTAAATCTTTTCCGGTTTTCCTCAGTATTGTTTGATTTAGACAACCGGAAGCTCAACTCTTTAGCTTTAATGGCTTCTCTGCACCCAGAGCCGAACCACATATTTCTCTTGGGTTTGATACTCTTTACTCTGTGTGGAATAAAGGTCCGCATGCCAAGTAGAATCGTGTCTGTCAATATGTCCGCTATAGAGTCAACATCGTTATGGAGGAAAAATAACGACCAATTTAACCTCCCAAAAAAGTCGTTCAGACCTTCCCAGCTGGCTTTCTCGTAGAACCATACTGTTCTTTTAGGAGCTTTCTCTTGGTTACAGCAAATTTAGCTGTCACGACACAGTGGTCTGAAGTGCCCAAGGGCGAAGAAACTTCAATTGTGTATTTGTTTGGGTGGGAGATGATAAACAGGTCCAGTGTGTTGGCGAAATGACCATATATATCTGGTATCCGTGTTGGCTCATTGACAAGTTGAGTTAAACTATTTGAATCAACAAAGAGCTGGACATATTGACTTTCAGGTGTTGTGTGTTCGGAGTGGCGAAGCCACTGAGAGTTATGCACATTAAAATCACCCGGAATAACGATTTCAGTGCGCGGATATAGGCACAAGATCCTATCGATAGAATCAGACAGAATATCAAATTCGTTAAAGGATGCGTTTCTAGCCAAGTTTGGGCTTCTGTAAAGAAAGCAGTAATGTATGTTATGCTTACGAATGTGAAGTTTTAGCCACGAGAAATTAAATTCTGGATTGGAGCAGAGCGCATATTGTGGCAGAAGCTGATAAGCAACACCGTTTCGTATTTACGTGGCTATACCACGATGTGGAAAGAACAGTGGCACTAAGTTATATCTAGGTAGATTAAAATATCTGTATTAGTAATTACCTGGGTTTCGCTAAGTGCAAGGATAGTTGAATGTTACACAAATCAATACGCAATTCCCGCTCCATTGAAATGGCCCTACACAGAAAACCAATACCACCTCGGGAAAGGATGCAAGTCGGGACCAGCAATAGATAAGCGAAAGCAACCACTACAGGTGTTATGCCCTTGTAGTAGGTGCCCCACTAGATCCGTGCCGAAATCCAGGTCACATCCCTTCCATGATGAACATTATGCCACTCAGCCACAAAAACCTCTCCAAAGATTATTAATCAATCGAGAGTATCGACGCCTGAGGGACGCAAACAGAGGTGCGAAAAAAGAAAAACAGACACTAGGGATGGAAAGGGTAGAGGGTTTTCCCGCACTGCACAAAACGGTATATTCTCGCGCTTTTCACAGCACTAAGACGCGTGTGTGGAGTTCCGTTTGTTTGCATAGGATCACACAGAAAACTTTGCACTGCACTCGGACGCGTGTGTGAAGATCCGTTTGTTTGTTTAGGATCCCACAGTAAGACTTCGGGCCCGAACCGATAGTGCAATTGGGTATCTAAGATTCCCAAAACGGATTGCACAATTGATCCGATGGTACGGATCACGAGGCAGAAAGGCGCGTGCTGTCTCGTTGGCGGTACAATAAATACACAAATAAGATGGTTGTGGATCGTTTAGTAACCGTTGCGAAGAGTGTCATCCGAACTATGATGACTAGAAAAATTTAGAACGAAAGCACTAACGCGTCAGACCTCGGCCGCGTGACCACAACGATGTATTTTCTCGCTACTTAACCTGGGGATTAGAATGTCAATTGCTCTGACCATCTGTCGGAAAAACATAAGCGTCCAGTCCGTGTGTTGCTCAGCTAGAGAACGACTCCCACCGATTAATCGTCTGAAGTTAATCTGTAAAGCGAAGATTATGCACACTGTTTGTCGAGCATCTCTGGAAAATATTTGGGAATGCGAGATGCATTCGCCAATTTCAGTGCTAATGATGGGATGGGATTTGGCGATGTGCCTTTGTGTCCCAAATAAGTTTCACTGGTCGTTCCTTGTGTCCTATTAAACGCGTGAAATATTTTCACGCATCTCGGCAAATAAGAAAATTGAATCGTAGTTTTGCACGTCTTATTAACTGCAGCAAGGTTAAATGGCGTAAAATATTGTTGGTAGGAAACCTTTTATATTAATTAACTTTTCGATGCCTTTTTTGTAGAGTGAATTGTCTTTGCTCTCAAAATAAGCCTCAGTTTCGGTAATTAGTGTGTCATCTTATACATTTGGTCGGAATATTTACGACGTTAACCCCTTAATGCACATAACGTTGCCCGTATATGTCACGGAGGTGTGCATTAAACGGTTAAATAAGTGGTCGTTCAAATTAAGAATCGGGGAGCGAAAGCATAACAATATTGTATAACAAATTGATAATACCTCTTAACCGACGCTAAGGCGGGATCCGGTCTAAGTCTCTAAATATTAATCAAGCAGACGTCATGTTATGCGCGTAAATCTTTTGCCCTTGACTTGTATCAAACTAGTCAATTCCATGGGACGAAGATGCGAAGCAGTCACTAAAAACAAAGGTGCAACACCTAAGTATTAAAAGGATATGAAACAATTTTACTGTAAATTAATTCTTCACAAAACACAAACAAAAAATTAATTTGTTTCTATTATTTTTACCAGGCAAATCCAAGGAATACCGGAGTTAACTTTTTTTCATTATATCTCGCTTTTTTTTATTAAAAATTTAGTATCTCTTTTATGTATTACAGTGCACCAAATCTATTGAGATATTTTTAATTCTTATTTTTCCCCAAATACATTTTGTCTTAACGATTAATGTCGAAGAACAACACTGTTTCTATTATTTTTTCCACAACTGTATATCTGGAGAGTACTCTCCAGAATGGATTTATTCCCACAGAAGCCTTCCCCTTCTTGAATATAGAAAAGGTCTTATCCAAAACAAGCATGGAGTCCCAGTTATTTTCGTGGTACCAGGGATAATCAAATTCTCCATGATAGTGATATCTCTAATGTTACAGATCGCCTACGTTTCAGTGCAGTTATTAGTAAAAGAGATAAATCTAAAAGTGACCTAACTCATTCCAAGTGGTGGTGGGCGTGTGACGAAGAAAGGACTTTACGTCCCCCGAACATAGTATACGTCTCAGAAATAACGCTCTACTTCCCCATCCCCCATGCCTAAATTTTTTTATTGTTTACGTCTGTACGTTTTGTTTCGATTTTTAAATTTTGTCAGCCAACAAAATAAGTTTAAAAAATTAGAAAAATAGAAAATGTATATACCGCAAAGAAAGCACAAATTTAAAGAGGAATACTTCCTACACATAGACATATAGATTATTATCATACGTTAAAACACTAAAAGTAATTGTCCGCCGAAAGGCATAAGAAAAAAAATAATAATTTGATATTGATATTGTGACGCATATGGCAATCAGTACTAGAATATTCTAGATAGTTCAAAACAAAGTACTAGAATATTCTAGAAAGTACTGGAAAACTGGAGACTATGAGCAGTAGAAAATTCGAGGCTATGGAACGGGCGGAAAGGAAACACCGAATCAGAATGAGGAAACGGTCTAAATACGTGACACGCAGATCGAAGAAGTAAGCAGTCAAAGACGCGATAAGTAAAGAAGCGAAATATCAAGTAACGGTTGTTATTAACGGACTAATAAAGTGTTTGCAAAGAGAATCGATTTAACGGGTCTTATTTATTAAAAAATAATTAATCCAGCGAACCCTAAGCTCGCTACAATATAATTTAGATACGAAGAACAGTAAGTTAATGTAAGAATAATAAGTACCCGTATAAAATAGAATTTAACATTTAGTGTTGGGTAAAATCTGTAATTGTATTGGAAATAAATGTGGATTTAAAACGAAAACCAAAAGGCAAACTTGTTGATCATGTGACGACAACAGAAAAACTAGCATAAATGGACTGAGCAAAACCTTTTTAATGGCAAGTTATTTTATATTGATCACACCTTCCAAGGGTGTGCTAAACAACAAGTAATGGTTTCAACAAAAACCTCATAAACGACAATCACCGATTGTATAAGAACCACTATACCTAGTCAGTGGCATCAGTATATCTTCCTCTCCCTATGAATCATATTCAGATGATATTGAACAAGTTAAAATACTTGCGCCTCGTAAAACACGACTTGAAATGATAAAGAAAAAGTTTCTACACCCACATTTAAATTAACCCTGTTGGCTTGTCTGGTGTTACGTCATTAAGTAAACACACTTATCTAATTCCTTATCACTTGTGGGCGGACTTGATGCGCTGACAAACGAAACAGGTGGTTGGCCATGCAGATGAGGAACCATCGTACTGAAGTGGCAAACATGAGCAACTAAAAAAATTGGGTTTGATATATCATTTGCCGGTGAGAAATGTTTGTGACACCGATCCAGTGTTATTTTTGGGCAAATTTTTATCTATCGCAGTAACGTTCAATGTTCATGTTGGGGATTAGTCAAACTAGGTCGGCTGGTATACCAACTCTCGAATAAGAGGCAGAAATCAAGTGTTGATAATACAGGGAAGTAAGTGTTAGTATTCATTATGGAAAATTTTACAAGCCTCAGGACTTGCTAAATAAGACCAAGACCGGTTCCCGGTTGTAGTGCCGATGATGATGATGAAGTGTTAGTAAATTCGAATATCTTTGAGCTACGCATGACAATGTACATATGGCGACGTATATTCCCTGAATACTACAAGTAAACCATTACGAATCTCTTCAGACTCGCCGAAAGAAATATTGACGACTCTAATCCGGACCGATGACTGCCAGAGAAGCGAACAAAATATATATAAATATATCTCCCTGGGCCAACAGATATGTTGTGAAGGGCCTAAATCAGCTTAATTGGGTATCAGGGTTACCCAAACGATTCAGACTGTCAACAGATCGGATTCAATGACAAGTATAAGCAGTAGGCACAAAATCATTAAATTCTGGTCCACCTAATATACAATGCGATTAGTCATTAGCACGTCACAAAAACAACCATCGGAATACAAATGGATTTAGTAAATGTAGGCAGAATTGCTGCCGCTAAGCAGCACAGACCTTCGATACTACATAAAGATCCAGCCACACGTCTGCAGTTACGCTTCAGATTTCTATTAATCTTCTTGCTTCATTTCTCAACCAACACGAAACCTAATTCCACATAACAGCTTCCTGCACCCGCACAGGCTACCGCATCTTACAATTTATTATTCGCCCATTGTGCATGCATTAAGTGACCAGAAAGCTCGACGTAATAAAAGCATATAATTAGTATTGAATTCGGTGACCACACTCACTGATAAAACCACATATAAACTCAACGTCCAGTTCGCAATCTTTTCTACGCTCTTGCCAAAATGATGAAATAAAAGTTGAATGTATCTATCTATTACCGAGGAATGGAAAGAACTTACCGTTTGTATTGCATCAACGGATTCCTTACAGTGCATTGTCCAAAATAACGAAATGGTGAAGAGGAAGTTATAGAATAAGTAGGAGCCATGGCCCCAGGTACCGAGCATTGCATTCGCGATGAATATAAAGTGCACAAGTGCCACCAACTGAAATGAGAATCTCCCATGAAAACGAATACTTATATAATTTCATCTAGATTTTGAACCTTCACTCGGAAGAACGGTGCCGACATAATTTCATTAATATCTGTCATCTCGTGTGACTTGCAAAGCTGACGTGAGACTTTGTCGCGATAATTATATTAGATACAATTTGACCTTTCGGTTCGATCTAAACGGATGCTGGGTCGGTCGAATCCACGCACACGAATTCAAAGCACAATCAAGTGGTTGGTTTATATGCGGCCCTTAGTCGTAGCACTTGTTGGTCTTCCTCAACACGGTCCGTGGACACTCAATGGCGTAATAAGAAACACGATTACCGCAAACAACTCATATATCAACACTGCACCATTTACACAAGGGAACTACTGGTTGAATGATTCAGTTGTATAGATGAGACTACGTTTTGTTGTTTGGTTCAATTCGAGGTGAATATAAGAAACTTGTACAGGTATGGCAATTCGTGGTGAGAATGTAGTCGATGGCTATACAACGATGTTTTGAACAGAGATTAATTTGAATTCATTTCATCAGCAGGTTGGATCACAGGAGTGCGTTATTTTTGTGTTCTCATCAAAAGTTAAATGATATTTTAGTATGCAGAATAGTAAGAACATACGAAGGGTGGTTTAAAAAGTTTCCGACCTAACAAATGTTGTATAAACATTTTAAAATACATACTATCACACATCTTACCGGCTTCCGACTCGTGCCTTTCCCTGCTCCAGCGCCAGATTCCGTCCTCTTGAGGGGCCGTCGCTGTGCCACTTCGAGCCCACCTTGGGGCCCCCCTGAAGTTGGCCTTCTTCGGCTGAGGGATCTTGGCCAGAGTCTTCTCCTTTGGATGATGTTTGACTCGGCTTCCGGCTACTCTAGCCCGTGGGTGAACTCTGGTGGGAGTTGATCGGCCAGAGTGTCCCGCTGGTCCAGGTTAAGGGCCAAAATTAAATTCAAACACCTTTGATTTTTTCTTCTTGCACCGCGGCAGTGGTAACCTAATTTATTTTTATTACTTTAATTTCCAAGCGGTAACTTAATTTAATTCTATTAAACTCCAAGTTGAGATTCTAACCTTGAGAAGTGCACCCCTTGGTGCTGTCGGATACTAACTAACTATCTCTGAACGGAGCTCCCCTTTTTATATCAAACTGTTTAAGAAAAAACGAAACAAAAACCCTGCATGCATACCCATGGTCACGGCTGTCGTCCAGACAGTCACCTGACGCCAGTCGCAGTCGAAGGCTAAGCCAACGACGGTGAATCGCAAATTCTGCAAGTCCGCAGATTCTGCACCATGAGAACATTTCGATTCTCAGTGGCTTGAATCATAGCGGACGCTGTGCAGCTCTTATTACCTGCGCGATGATGAGGTGTAGGTTTCATTTTTATCCACACGATGAGACCGCAGAAATTGCAGAATTGCGACCCCGACGTGGCTTATGGGGATGAATGCATTCCACGGTTATTCGTTTGGAATACACATATGGGAGGATGCAAGATTTGCATTTTTAAATCTGGCGATGGAAAAGCATTTAGCTGATGGTTAAGGTTGTGCAACATGGAGTGTGTTGCATTTCAATCAAGTTTCAAATTGTGAAACCCAAAAATCGTGGGAAGGGGTGTAATTTTTGATTTAGGTTTTCAGGTATAAACAAAGAGTTCCGTTAGGAATTATTTCAATCAGAATCAGACAACCAAAGTTGGCAGACCAAATAAAATCAATAAGAAACAAAAACACAAAAGGCTTCTCATTTGCAAACAACGGGGACGCTGCTACAGAATAAATCCTCTCACACCCCCAACTGGTTGAAAGTCGACCCGATGATCCACAAGAAGTCACCTAAGTAAGTAACACATAAATAAATAAAAGTAAATGCTGTATAGCGATATACAACACGGGGAAACCAAACCGTGCGCACATCAGTGTTTTTTTAAAGTGGTTCTTAAAGGAAACACCAGTGCGTTGTGCGAAAATAAATGCATGTTCAACTAACAGAAATATCTTATTAATTCTCTGCACCAGTCATCAGGCTCTTCGATAGTATAGTGGTTAGTATACCCGCCTGTCACGCGGGAGACCGGGGTTCGATTCCCCGTCGGGGAGCCTCTGGCGCAAGACTTAATGACCTTGCCCGGAAAAAACAAATCATTATGGAAAATTTAACAAGCCTCAGAACTTGCTAAATAAGACCAAGACCGGCTCCCGGTTGTAGTGCCGATGATGATAATGACCAGTCATCAGTCATCAGCACCAGAGTCATAAAAAAGAAAAACACAGGATTGCGCCTCTTCGCACACAGGGAGTATTTTATTTTATTTCATTTATTATAATCCAAATTTAAAGTATTTTATTTATTATAATTATAATTTAAATTGTATTTGTTGCGGATTGGCAATTAAATGTGCTGGAATGTACTGTAAATGTGTAAACGTATTCGACTTCTCCTTTTCTTAATTTAAATTTCATCTCATCCTCAATTTCAACTTCAATTAATTTTCTCTTCTTTTCACTTAAACGTCCCTCCAACACAAACTTGGAAACCCGTGTTTTTAAAAAACCATAAAATTGATACTAATTTTTCTTTACCCTTTTCCAAATATTTCTATTCTAATTTACTTAGCAACTTTTTACATTTCAGTTTTGTGCTGAAATTTTTGTTCTCATTTAGTTTTCATTAAGTTTATCTTGTATCTTCCTTTTTCTTGTTCCTATCTTCTTTTCTCTGTTTCCTGTGTTCCTATTCGTTTTTATTCACCTGTTTCTTATCTGCCTGTTTCTCGCTCTTTGTGATTTCCCGTGTCCATCACTTTCCTTTCATTTATCCTTCGCAAAAATGGACCTCTCTTCTTGTTGAGAATTAATCAATTGACAGCTGATCTTACCCAACACAACCTTGAACCTGTCCCAACTTCACACCTTCCTTTCTATTCTCAGAGTCGAAGTTGGCTCTGATCGAAGTATTCAAAATTGCTGACGGATTCACCAAAACCAGGGAAATCGAATGGCGAAAGGAAAACGTGCTCCAAACTGTAATCTCAATTTTTATAAAGTATCGCGCAGCAATCCGTAAATTGTTTAGCGACAAATTTGTTTATCAGAACAAGTGTTATTCGAATGTACAAAAGAATTTGTACTTTTGATAGTAAGTCAATAAATTCAATCACTGCCAACTCTGGACTTTTGTTTATGGAAAATCAACAAACCAAACCACCCGAACAATCATAAACCAACACTCTTTTTCAGAGCTCAAAGACTAACGCTTTTTAACTGACTCTCAGGACTTTCGTTAAAGACTCCTGCCGTGACACGTTGAAGGTGTGTGTAGTCTTCGGTGAGTGTTCACAGGTGGCTTTGGGTTGCATGAACATGAAACAGCTTGATAAGGGTAGCAGCTGTGTGACAGCATCTCACCCATCAAGCTGGTGTGATAATGTTGAAGCATGACTGTTTATGTGATCAGGGTTTTGGTTTCTTATGGATAGAGTTCATAATACTCGGTTCTCGAATCCCCAAGCAGTAGTTTTTTTTTTTTTTTTTTTTTTTTTATTAATATACTTCTCTCGGGAGAGGCGAACCTATAGCGCCGACACGGCGCCCAGAACTACCACCAAATGACTGCTGCAGTTCTTTTTGAACAGTTTCAGGTTGTAACGCCCCGCGAACACTTGCGCCGGAAGGGAATTCCACAGTTTCCCCGCTTTGAAACGGAACGAGTTCTGATGCAGGGATGATCGCACCGTCGGGAGATGAACCGCAATTTGGTGCGATCTGTCGTTTTGTCTTGTAGAGTGCATATAAACCGAATTGCTTGGAACAATACCACGAATCTCTGAAGAACAGTACCCGTGATAATATCTGTAAAACAGAAGTCGGCTACGCCCCTTCGATGTGACAGCGAGAGTAGTCCCGATGTCAGTACCGGTTCGCCGATCAGGCGGATCGCTCGTATCCGCAACATTCGAGGCGGGTGTAATTTGGGATTTATACAGAAAAAAACGTTGAGCCTGAGTAAAATATTTCTTGGCTCTGAAAAGATAGCTCAGTTTTCCTGAGGCGGATCTGTGGAATTTTCTGAAGCTGCCATAACCGCATTGTTTCGCTAATGCAGCTACGTTAGCACCTGCAATCATTTCCTTTCTCAAGGACAATTAATGCATTCAACGCATTACATAAAATTCCATACAAGAATTATTTTGTTCATGCAAATGCATTTCCTAAATTCCCTGAAAAAAAATTCTTCATATTATACGGGCATCATAAACCCCAAACCATTCGGCAGATAAAATGCAACGTCGGACAGCTTGTTTATTCAGCTGCAATATACCCGACAACGATCCCTTGTCCAACCGACAAGCCATCGCCGGTAATAGATGCGATACACATTTCCCATTGTGTAAATAGTAAAATCCATCCCTGATGACCAGCAGTTTATTTATAAAACTGCAATGCACATCACCATTAGTGATGCCCTTTGTCCTTTCAATTTTTCAGCTTCGTTTCCCATGACCTTCGCTCATGAATTAAACAATATGATCTACACGATCACACACACACACCACTGCGTACCAGATATCGCCTTCCATTGGTCACTGGAAGAAAGGAAAGATGTCATTCCTTTTTACCACACTATAAAGAGAAATTTTCTCTCTCTTCTTTTTAGCTCACCTCGAATTGGGGATTGAATGCAAGTCGGAATTCAATCCTCGCAGAGTCGTAATTCAACCACCGATCGAGTCGGTCACGTCACCCTCCGCCGTACCGTGAACGGTACGGTGCGCACCATGCCGGAGTCGTGTTTTACCACCACTAAGTGCGCCTATAAAAGCGGAACAAAAATTTATTCTTGTTGTTTCTTTAATTGTACGTTCAATTTCGCGGCAGTGATGTAATACGAGGGTTGCCTTTTATATTTCGGGTTTAGAGAACAAAAACAAATATTGATCATCGAAAATCACTTTATTGTTTTTCAAAATATTCCCCATGAAGATCTATACACTTTTGCATACGTTTGAACCAATTGTCGAAGCACTTTTGCCACTCTGATTGAGGTATCTCCAACACATGCATTCTGAATGCAGCAACCGCTTCTTCAAGTGTCGAAAAACGTTGACCTCTCAGTTTGTTTTTTACGTACGGGAATAAAAAGAAGTCATTTGGTGCCAAGTCAGGACTATACGGCGGATGAACCATCAAATCGATGTTTTGGGTGCTCAAAAATGCAGTTGTCGCAGCCGATGTGTGAGAGCTCGCATTGTCGTGGTGAAGAGTGATCCGTCTTCGGCGGTTGGTTTTCCTGATTTCTTGGAAGACAACTGGCAAACAAATGGTTGTGTACCACTCAGAATTGACTGTTCTGCGTTGTTCTAGTGGTACGGTTGCGACATGTCCAGTTTTTCCGAAAAAACAGGCGACCATTTGCTTGGAAGTGCTTCGTGCGCGAACAACTTTTGTTGGATTTGGCTCATCTTGAAACACCCAGACAGTCGACTGCTGTTTACTTTCGGGCTCATACGCGTAAATCCACGATTCATCACCTGTCACGATGTCATAGACGTGTTTCGAAGCACCGCGGCCGTATTTTTTGAGCATTTCTTTCGACCAATTGACACGAGCCTTTTTTTGGGCGATTGACAAATTGTGTGGGATCCAACGCGAACAAATTTTTTTGACAGTCAAATGTTTATGCAATATTGAATGTATGCTGGTCCCACTAACGCCTAAGGTTGTCTCAATCTCACGATAGGTCACATGACGATCTTCCAATATCAGTTCGCGCACAGCATCAATGGTTTTCGGAACAACAACTGATTTTGGACGACCTTCACGAAATTCATCTTGGAGTGAACTACGACCACGATTGAATTCACCATACCATCGATAAACACTGGTCCTTGATGGAGCTTCATCGCCAAAAATTGAATTAAGTTCATCCATGCACTGTTGCTGGGTTAATCCATGCCGAAAGTTGTAAAAAATAATCGCACGAAAATGTTGACGATTTAATTCCATTTTTGGGCCGAGATGAATCTTTTAAGTTACTGTAAACAACACAAATAGCGCTCGTATGTCAAAACGTTCTGACTGCGTATAACCTCAAAAATGTCCAACTTTACGACAGAGCTGTCAATTGCCGGATTGCAATACTAGGGTTGCCAAATCCCGAAACATAAGAGGCAACCCTCGTATAGAATCTAACAAAAATAAAACCGTTTGGATAATAAAAAAACAAAAAGTTCATAATAATTTAGAATCCAAAGTTCGAGTGTACATTCAGAGTTGATTTGTTTTACCACTGCATTATGTAAAAACAAGGATTTAAATAAAATAACTTTTTTTTACAAACAATCATTTAGTGTTTTCTTTCCCGTGCTGCAGTTTCCTGAGTGTTTATTTTATTTCTTGTTGGTGAACGATTGTCCAATTGATTTTAGACGGTGGAAGGTTCAGTGAACTCAGCGCCCTTGCTGGCGCATTACAAACCTACGCCACATTGGTGACCCGCGGCCGTTTTTTTTTTTTTTTTTTTTTTTGAAAAAAAAGTGAACACGCAACCTCAAGACTGTGACAGCGTGGTGTTAACCAAAACAAAAAAAGACTATTAAAGAGTACCCCGTACCCCAACGGGCCTGAATTTAACATCAATGGGCTAGGAGCAACAGTCCCAACACAACATACCAACATTATCGGACCAGGAGCAGCCGATCAGGTCGCGTTTCAGATACACCAGCGTTCGCCCGGGGGTGAGCCTACCCCCGAGGGTGTAGAAACCATTAGTTGTGTCGAGTTAGAGTCGGGTTCCTTGTCTAAACAAAATCCTTTTTGCAAAAGGGCAGATAAAGTAAAGCCAAAGACATTTTCCGATACGATTCGTGTGTGCTGTAGTTCAGTTAATTTGCAATCATTGTTAAGTTTTAAATGGCCGTCAACGTACAATCTCGTGTTAATATAAATATCTTTACATAAAATTGAATAATAAACAATAACCACAATGACATTTTAAATCTTGGATGTAAAAACCTATCAATATCGAACCGTGTAATAAAAGAAGATAAATAATAATAAATAGAGCTTGTTGACTACCAAAACAATCGGTGTTTTATTTTACTTTTTGTTTCCGGGTGATTGTTGCTGCATTATTAAGTTTGTTCGAACTCAGATCACTGCTTGGTATCTGCCGCGCAAGCGCTTGCATATTAAGCGAATAGCCGGTCTAGGCAGCTTCGCCATGTATGGAAGTATGGGGGTGCTAACTGGGACGATTTGCGAGATTTCTTCGCATCCTTTCCATGGTCCGAGGTGTGCTTCGGAGACTCCGATGTTAACGCCTGCGTGGAGTCGGTATCAGAGATTATTCTTCTGGGGATGGAGATGTATATTCCACATTCCATCAAACGAAGTTCGTCTGATAAACCTTGGTTTGATAAAAAATGCGAGCTGATTACAGGGGCAAAAAATAGAGCTTTTAAGCAATGGCGCTCCAATCCCACCGATGTTAACACAACGAATTTTGTTAGAATCAGAAACGCGTGCAACCAGGCGATTGATACCGCGAAGAAGGCTCACAACGACAGGATGATCAATAAGCTCCTTCGGTGCCCAACTGGTTCGCGCTCCTTCTGGTCAATGGCAAAAGCTGTCAACGGTAACTTCACAAACTCCTCTTTTCCTCTGTTGGTGGCAGACAGCGGGACGTTAGTCACAAATTCAAAGGATAAAGCTAATGTGTTCGCGAATTTATTTTCCGCGAATTCTAACCTCAATCCCGGCCTTTTGGAGCCATCTGTGATCTCGCCGGTACGGTCCTCGATGCGGGATGAGAGATTTCGTCCGCGCACTATTCAACGCATTCTACGTGAACTGGATTGTAGGAAGGCAACCGGCCCGGACGGAATACCAGCAATAGTCCTTAAGAACTGTGCTCCAGAACTATCGCCGGTTCTTGGCAGACTCTTCCGTTTATCCTATGCACGGAAGACCTTTCCTGCCTGCTGATGAGACTCCCACACTACCAAGGTGCAATGTACTAACGCGCGTCCAAGCTAAAAAGTTATGGGCAAGTGAAGGAACTCGGGATAGTCCAAATGACGACAAGCCTTTTCTTAACGAGAATCTCCTTCCGGCCTGAACGGAAAAAGGAATGGAGTTAACAAATCCTAAAGACATCAAGTTCCTACTCCGGGAATACCATGATCCTTCTTTGGGTGAACACCAAGGAGTGAGTAAAACGTATAATAAAATACGTAGGAATTTATGGTGGAAGAACATTAAACAATACATCAAAATATGTAAAACATGTCAAACCATGAAATCTTCACCGAATATACGTATGCCCATGGTAATAACCGGCATTGCAAAGGGGCCTTTTAACAAAGTAAACTTAGATATAGTAGGTCCTCTTGATAGAACTCCAACCGGCAATCAATATATACTTACATTCCAAGACAACTTGTCTAAGTATATAGATTGCTACGCTCTCCCAGATGCAGAGGCAAAACCGGTGGCCACAGTCTTCTTCAGACAAATAATTGCTCGGTATGATGTTCCGAAGCAATTGGTCACCGATCAGGGAAGCAATTTCCTAAGCAGTTTGTTTATCATCATCATCATCGGCACTACAACCGGGAACCGGTCTTGGCCTTATTTAGCGAGCCCTGAGGCTTGTTAAATTTTCCATAATGATTTGTTTTTTTCCGGGCAAGGTCATAAGTCTTGCGCCAGAGGGCTCCCCGACGGGGAATCGAACCCCAGTTTCCCACGTGACCGGCGGATATACTAACCACTATACTATCGAGGAGCCCAAGCAGTTTGTTTATAGGCGTGTGCAAACTGTTCCGTATTAAAAAGCTACAGACCTCAGCGTTCCATCCACAATCGAATGGGGCCTTAGAACGAGCCCATCGCCCACTCGTAGGATACCTGCGAAGTATTGTGGATGGAAATTCCCAATCATGGGACCAGTACCTGAGAACGGCAACATTCGTGTACAACACCAATGTACACGAAGGTACTAAGCTTACGCCAACGGACTGTCTATTTGGGTTCACCGCGGAGGTACCGACGAGCATAAAGCAACCTCCGGAACCGGTATATAACCATGACAGTTACCATAAGCTATTGAAGTACAAACTTCAACATACGTACGAAATAGCAAGGCGTAACCTGTTAACTTCCAAGAAGAAGTCGAAAGAGTACTACGACCGTAAGACGAAAAGCAAGGAAAATTAGCTCCCGTATGGAGGGGTCCCTATAAGGTAGTGCAAATAAATAGTCCGGTAAATAGCGTCGTTAAGGTAGGGAGAAGAAATGTGGTGGTGCACAATAATAGGCTGAAACCCTACTATGAATAGAGGAAGCCAAAAGCAAACAAGACCACGACAAACAAGGGAAGATAACACACCACAGACGGTGTAGGGAACAACGCTACAGTTTGATACTTTTGTAGCCAAGCTTCATTCCTCTTCTAAGAATGAAGCTATCACTATTTAAGGGGCGAAGGTATTGTTACGGACCGATCTTGAGTCCAGGTCCCCTCAACATCCACTAATCCCCTTTCGTTAGTTTCCCAAGTACACGAAGGTACTAAACTTACGCCAATGGACTGTCTGTTTGGGTTCACCCCGGGGTACCGAAGAAGAAACGTGGTGGTGCACAACATGCTGAAACCCTACTACGAATAGAGGAGGCCAAAAAATGGACAAACCACGACAAACAGAGGAAAGTAACGCACCACGCCCGGTGCAGGGTTCAACGCTACATTCTATACTTTTATAGCCAAGCTTCATTCCGCTTCTAAGAATGAAGCTACCACTATTTAAGGGGGAAGGTATTGTTACGGACTTCGCGTCGCTGAATAAAAAATAAAAACGTCAACGGCAAAAAATAAAAACAGATTCAATTTTCAGATTCATTAGAAGTACAACGGCGACTAAGTTTATGCTTATAAAAATTACATTAGTAAGAATTCTCATTAGAAGAACTACAGCGGCTTATAAAAATTATATTAAATAATAGTAGGTCTGTGAAAAAATAATTGTGAAAAGTAAAACCCAGCAATCATCATCAACAAACAGCCAGCTGAGCACGGCGAGTCAAAAACTCAACGCCACCTGCAACCTGCACACCAGGGAGATTTGGGATTGATAGTGAAGAACGTGTGATTCGAACTGACGCTATGACAGTTAGAATCACCAAAAATTGAACCTAAGCGTAACACATCAGGCTACTTTCCGTGTTTTGAATTAGATTTTTAAACTCAAGTATACTCCACTGATCTTAATTGTTATGTTATCGCTATGGTATACGGCTCTGATGTATTTTCTTATTCGATTTTCGTTCGATGCGACCGCTCTTGACTCACCATGCCCCTCAATCGCAGATGGCCATATATCGTTTAGAAAGGTCAAAAGGTCTCCCATGGACCGCCTGCCACGGAATCCGTATTGACGATCATTCAGTTCGTTGCACTGCAAATACTTAATTAACTCGGCATTGATGACATTTTCCATCACCTTAGTTAGCATAGACAATAATAATATCGGCCGGTAATTTTGGGGGAGACACTTTTTTCCCTCTTTGGGATTGGCTGAACTCGAGCGATTTTCCATCAGGCAGAAACGTCCCTCGTTCATAAGATAGACGAAAGAGTCTGCCAAGAACCGGCGATAGTTCTGGAGTTCAGTTCTTAAGGACTATTGCTGGTATTCCGTCCGGGCCGGTTGCTTTCTTACAGTCCAGTCCACGTAGACTGCGTTGAATAGTACGTGGGCGGAACCTCGCATCCTGCATCGAAGACCACACCGACACAATCACAGGCGGTTCCAAAAGACCGACATCGAGGTTTGAATTCGAGATAACATTAGCTTTATTCTTTGAATTTATGTCTAACGTCACTAACTGAAGTTACTGCTGACAGTCCTTGCCGTTGACCAGGTGGGACAGGAACCATTCGGGCACTCAAAGAGTTTATTAGTCACAATAACGTTGTAAGCCTTCTTCGCGGTATCAATCCTGGTTCCACGCGGTTCTGATTCTAACAAAATTCGTTCTGTTAACCTGGGTGGGATCGGAGCGCCTTGTTTAAAAGCTCTATTTTTGCCGCTGTAATCTGTTCGCATTTTTTTTTCAAAAATATAGTACAATTGTTTAGCATTTCATACCATGATATTCTAGAGTTGCACCAAGCAAAACTGCAGTCACCCTTAAGCCAATTGAATTTGAAGCGGAAGACTCCTGATCATTGGCTACTCGTGGGATTGCCTATGAATTTGCCAAAGTGTAAGAGGGACGCCGGTTGTTGATTTTGCCGCAACACTTCTTGGGCAAAATGTTTATTTTTTAACACATGAGCCCTATGGTAGAAAGTGGCGTTGTTGAAGCAACCTGCGCATGGATGTTCAACAGTGTCCATAGAATATGTACATTCATCTTTGAACTCTGGTTATTTTTACTTCTTTCATAAGCAAAAATATATTGTAATTTGCATACCTGAACCGAAGAATGCTATGTGTATTTTATATCACCCGCCCCAACACCTTTGAGCAATATTAATGATTCTAGGTTCTGATATATATGTATATTATTTAACGAACTGAAAATTCTTAGGATGCATATGCGAGTACGGAGGGCAGGTTTAGTGAGTTTTCCTTGGTTTTGAGAGACTCTGTTCGCCGAAGTGTTACTTAATTAATATTCCTTTTATCTGAATTAAAATTTATGAAATTAAATAGAATTTAAGTAAACCAAACTATTTCTGTAACTGATCATTTATTTATAAACATAACGAAATTAAAACAAAGTGCAAAATAAAAAAAAATTAACAAATAAATAAAATAAACAAACAAAACAATTTCTGTAAATGAGCATTTATTTATTTATGAACATTATCCTTATTATACAATTGAATTCATCTGTGTGATGAGAAAGTAGTTAACAGAGGATTCGTCCACTGGCTACATAAATATTCTACTTTCAATAACAATAGACAAGATTGAATCCACACAAGGCAATGACGAAACATAACACCGTCATTCACGGTGGACTTATTTGATGGCTCATCCAAAATATACAACTGGAGTTCCGTTTACAACAATACAAAGTCCACTTTCTGTAATATCAATAATTAGTTACTCGCAAATGGAATGCCTCGTTAATTAGCAAATGTGGTTCCAACAGGAAAAATCACCAACTTCCGGAAATCGGTGCTCACCAATTGCTCGTAGTGCAATTTGTCAATTATCGTCGCAAAGGAGGTTTCTGATTTCATCGCACCCTTCACTGGATCCCTAGACACGTTACAACAATTAATTTGGAAGCATGGAATTTGTAGATCACGCACGATCTCGTAAGCTATTTCGTGATTCATACACCAAATTGTCGCAGTCTGGAATTGAACCTTTTTGCTCAAGGCTATAGCCTCCTTGGTCGTGCGAAATGTAAATATCGTCGTTAGAGGTAGTTGTTTGTTTGCCACAAGACGTTCTGCAGTCACATTATACACTAAAATTGGAGTACACACATGATGAACGAACACATCTTCCACTGGCATTTTATCAAGTATGTCAATAGTTTCCTTCTGCAGTGATACTAGATTTTCACCGAGTACGAACTTTGAATATGGCCTGATTTTGTTTTCCAAACATGATATAAAACCCTCTTCAGCGGCTTCTTGGACAAAAATATACTTAATAGCTCCAGGTCCAAGTGGTTTTTCGAAAGACTTTGTGATGTAAAAAATAGCAGCATTCAAATCGGATTTGTGATAGATAAACATGGCAAGATCGTTGTCTTCTCTAAAGAGACCGACCTGAAACAGGGCAGGGACAATGATATTAGCCATATTAATTCGCATTGATTCGGGTGGCTACTTACTTCGTTCGGGTCCATGTCACACTGCAATTCTCCAAAAATATCTATTTTTTTGCTCGCAGGGATCATTTCAAAAGCACAGATCAACAAATCGATAAGCCAGGTTATCAGCAACAGTCGACGTTTACTTTACCCACAATTGGAGATTGTATTGAATGATCGAAGTGTAGACTTAAGTGTATCGCGGGGACAAAATAAATTGATTTATTAACTAGTTAAAGTGAGTGGACATAAACAGGGTTGATCAACCAAATTTGAAAATCAAATTACTCCACATAAATCCACAATTCATGTAAGGCAAGTTCTTATCACACAGATACGTAACGTTACACTCTGATGGCATCTACAGGGTGCCCAATGATGTGAGTTCAAAATTCGATCGTGAAATTAGTCGATAAAGATAACTGAAGTGGAATTAATTCTTTAAGAGGGCCATTGCTTAAGCAGTGTGTGTTTTTCTCTTAGATTATAAATTATATGTTAGACAAAAAATGCTTAGATTCTAGCTTAATTATCTTATATTATAACCTACTGGTTCTACGCAGACGCTCTAAGCTAAGCTTTACATGTCTATTGTACAATTTGCCTTTCGACGATAGAACTTTGTTTGTTTTTAATTGATTATTTTATTAACAAGGAGAACCTAAACAAAACTTTGTGTCAATTCTGTTTTTTTAAACTTGAAATTAACTTCCATTTATATATATACACTTTTTTGTAATTGATTGTAATTTAATATATGTGCGTGCTTGGTTGCCGTTCCCTCGGTTGGGATCCGTTGTTGGCTTGGCTGCAATTCCTGTAACTTCGATGGGTACTAGGTGATGCTCCTTTACGACCGGAGTGTATATTAAGGAAGTTAATCAAAAGGCATGTCTTATTTTTGGTTTATGAGTTTATTTTTATTAACGTTCGCGCATTAGACTGTGACTATAAACAATGTGTGCCTTGGCCCTTGAGATTGACTGATTGGTGGGCATCGGATATGTGCCGACGAAGTGGTGACGACGAAGGTGGGCTGCAGACTGGTCAAAAACCGTTGAATCTGGGTGACAGTGGTGAGTATGATAGTTGGGGAGTGTACTAGACGCTGAACGTACTAGATTCTCCCCGCTGTGTTAGTTGCGAATCCGCAACATTCCGCCCGCCTTCGCCAATCAGTGGCGAACCATTTTGTTTCAGTGGAAGGAGGCCCGGGGCCGGGGGTGTGGTTGGTGCCGATGGTGTGTGATCTGCTGGTGGTCGTTGAGAGGGTGGTTGGTTCTCTGGTGGTCGGGTGTTGCTGTTTGCTTTCACGTGGATGGGGGGTTGGGTGGAGGTCGTCCGCCCCGATGAGCACTGAAGGATTGGGGTTCTGGGAAGGCCCGTAGGATCGATGACGACGGGAACTTCCTTTCCATCGCTGAGGTCCGTTGCTGATTGGTCGCGGAAACGCAAAAAAAATTTTCTTTTAATAGACTTCTCTCGGGAGAGGCGAACCTATAGCGCTGAGTGGGCGCCCCGAGATGCCATCAAATAACTGTTGCAGTTCTGTTTGAATAGTTGCAGGTTGTAACGCTCCTGGAACACTCGCGTGGGAAGGTAGTTCCGCAGCTTCCCCACTCTGTAGAGGAACGAGTTCTGATGCATGGATGTTCGCGCCGTCGGGAGATGAACCACAAACGGGTGCGATCCTCAATGCTTGGTGGCGGCAGCATTTGGTCTTTATCTTGCATTGGCGGAGCCTCAAATTCTTCTGTGAGCTGACCATTTAGCAATTCATTGAAGTGCACATCCCATCGCTCCAGAATGCCTTCAGGATCGGTGATCAGATTACCCTCTTTATCCTTGCAGTAAGTGCAGCGTGGTGTGTACCGCGTCATCTCGCGGATTATTTGGTAGAACTTCCGCGCCTGGTGCGGACCTCGCTCTCTACTTTTCTCTATTTCACAGACTAGATTTTGTCCCAGGCACTTTTCTCTTGTCTGTGAAGTCTTTTTTCAGTTCTTCTGAGCTCTTTGTACTTCTCCTCACGTGCCCGCGTCCTATGAGACTGCTGCATTGCCCGGTATGCAGCATTCTTACGTTGAGTCGCTAGTTTGCACTCATCGTCAAACCAGTCGATGCGACCTCTACGACTACTGCCTAAGATGGAATTGGCAGTACTAATGACAGTATTCTTAAGGCGTGTCCATTTCTCTTCTACGCACGGCATTCTGGTCGCAGGAATTACTCTCCCTCCGTTGAGCTCTTCGAGGGCGAGTCTTCGCACTAGACCAAAGGTGCTACTGATATTCTCATTGCATAAGGCAGCCGTGTTGATTCGAACCTGATACGCGGATGCAATATGTCTCCGTAAGGCAATCCGCGCTCGGAAAACTGTACCAACAAGATATTGATCCGAGTCGACGTTGGCACCTCGGTACGTTCGTACCGTCATCAGGCTCGAAGTGTGGCGGCGATCTATCAACACGTGGTCAATTTGGTTGCGAGTGGCTCCATCAGGTGATACCCAGGTGGCTTTGTGAATATATTTACGCGGAAACCTAGTACTTGCAACGACCAAGTTTTTTAATGCTCCCAGTTCAATGACTTGTAGTCCATTGTCATTAGTGTTCTCATGCAATCTATGGGAACCTGTGTAGTGCCTGAAAACCGGCTCCCGACCTATTTTTGCATTCAAATCACCAAGAACGATTTTCACATCGTATCTTGGGCAGGCATTGAGGGCCCGTTCGACGTTCTCGTTGTGTTCTTCTTTTTCGTCGTTAGGGGACTCCTCTGTAGGTCCGTGAATGTTTATGAGGCTTATATTCTTAAACTTCCCTCGCACGCGAAGAGTGCATAGCCTTTCGTTTATTGCATTAAAGCCGATGATGGCAGGCTTCAGTTTTTGGCTGACTAGAAAGCCTACTCCGAGCACATAGTGTTTTGCATGACAGCTGTAATAAATGTCATACTCGTTTCTTAGAATAACACCACTCTTCGTCCATATTATTTCTTGTAATGCTGTTATGTCAGCCTTATATTCGGTCATTGGCTAGCTGCTGTGCAGCTCGAGCTCTGTATAGTGAGCGGACGTTCCATAAGAAAATCCTTAAATCGTTTAGACATTCTCGTTTCCGTGGTCGTCGTCGTGTATCTGGTTCATATCCGAGGCTTGTTAAATATGCCATAATAATTCATTTTTACGGGCATGGTTACTAGCATTGCGCCAACCTTTCTCAGGATGTAGCTGCATGCATTGGTTCACTACTTGGCGGGTGCCAAAGTAGCTATCCACGGATGTCACGAAGAGACTGCATGTCAACTTGGATTGAACAGGGGCAAGGATCGTCCTGGCCTTCGCCGGGTTGAAAGCAATCAGTGACTTTGCCCTGTATGTTCGCTCCCATCCCCCATGTTTTTCAATCATGTTTGCCCCAAATGAAGTCTTTTGAATACACCCATTGTATTTTTAAGTGTTCGCTAGAAAATGTCGTGATTCTAGTGTTTCGCCACGAAGCAATGAAAGCAATAGCTCAGGTGGCGGAGTCAATAATGGCAATTTCACTTTGCCATTATGGCAGGACAATCCAGGCGTTTCCCCAGCAAACTTCAATGCACCACAATGCTCGCAAACAACGTCCATTGGACCATTGCGAACGAAGGGATGCGAGCTGTAATCAATTGTGCAATCGTATAGAAACGCTGCTCGATTCAAATCAACACTTGAAGCATTTCTTCTTGCGCGTCGAAGATTATGTCGTTCTTGATCTGTGCGATAAGCTCGACGAGTTCTCATTACCAACCGAGCCGTTTCACAGGCTGTGTCTCTTTGGTCTTGTGTTTTAGAAGCAAGTCAGGCCATACGGACGCGGCCCTCTTCTCGTGCGATTTCTCGTCCTTCTTCAGTGGATTGATTCGCAATGTTCCGAAGCCTAATTGCATTACGGATTTGTTGGGAAAGATTAGCTCTTCTGGATCGCGGCATTGTTAATAAAAATACTCGCGCAATAAGATTTATTAATAACAGTCGCGTAAAACAAACATATCGACCGGTAACCTTTATATGTGTTTCTTTTTTTCAAAACAAATCACATACAACATGAAGCAAAAAAAATTAACACTTTCGCGACTTACAGCTTATATACCGACAAGAAGCGGCACTGGAATGTTCCGAGAGTTTCTCATACATTCTGTGTCGTCAATCTTGTGATACGGATGACTAATTGACCGAATGATCTGGAATGATTGAGGCCAATCGATTTGGCAATTGTTGTTATTTGTTCTCTATATTTTCGTTTACATTTAGATTCAAGTATTTCTTATATATTTGAATATCTTACTAGATTTGAATATGCTATTTTCCCACTATTTTCCGTTTGCAGGGGACACCAATTATTACAAATAAGCTATAAGTGTACGGAAGATGGCGGAGTACCAAACCTAATTTATTTAAAAATTAATTTTCGGTATAATTTTTTTCCGTGAATTTTTACGACATTCCGGCCCGAGACGAATCCAACAAATCAGGGATCATCAAAATCGGTCCAACCGTTCTTGAGTTATAAATGGTGTAACTAACCCGACTTTATTTATGTATATAGATAAAAAAAAATATATATATAAAACAATTAAGAAGGTTTTTTTGTTACTTTTTCCTCAAATAATATTAAAAGAAAACCATTCTACAGTACCGTTGTAGTGGTTCTCTATATCACACGGAGAACCAACCCACAATTCCTACCTAATTTTGACCGCTAACAGCGCGTCACCGTAGCCCAACGCCCCATTCAACTTGCAAGAACACATTTCCCAATCTGCAACAGCACCCATTCCTCAATCTGCAATAGTATATATTTCCCAATCTGTAATAGAATCCATTTTTAAAACCTACAACAGAATACCCCAAATCCTGCAACAGATTACATTTTAAAGCACCTCCCTCATCTACATCAAACCACATGCATTTTTCCCAAAAACCACATCGGTTAATTTCCTACTTAAACTATATTTCTCGCTTGCAACCAAGCAGCATTAGTTTCCCCGAAGACCGTTTCGGCTCCCATCCTACCTAAACCATCTGAAATAATACCAATTCTCCTTACTGGCAAGTCACCAGCACGATGCGTTGCATTTTCACGAAACAACCATCGCAACGACCAAGACCCATGTACCATTGTCTAACCGACAACCCATGTCCATACTTGGTCATGCCTCCGAGACCGATTTCCCCGTAAACACAGCAACAGAGGAAGCTAATCCAGTCTGAACGGCAAAAATTCCCCGAAACAAAATTTTCTATGTACGCATAGCAACCCTTCTTCATGTTCCTAGTAAGCGGCAGTGAGTTTGCTTAGCGATGACTCCACTGTCACGACACCCTGAATAGATTCTTGCATTCATTGACACAGTCGCTTCACAACCACCGCTGTGGGCACACGCACCCCAGCGTCGTCCCACCGCCAACGCGACCGGCCACGCCTCGTTGCACCACGCGAGGTGCCTCCCTTTTAGTCAGTCGATTGTCAATCGCCGGCGAGTCCGCACACGTTGGGGTCAGTTTTTTTTTATACACCAGAGCGTACATCAGTTTGCATCGAGTTCGAGTAACGTCAAGCGCGTTGCGAGGGCTGTATCTTTCCGACTCGGAGAAGTGTAGTTGTTTTCTTTCGCGTAAATCTAGCCGTAAACCCTACAAGATAGGATGAGAGCTCCCTAAATTGACAGTATGCAAACACGCAGGGCGGTACCCAACGACCATGGGCAATAGCCCCCTTGATGGAAAATAACATTAAGTGCGTGCTAAAGTGTCCAATAGTTAGTAAAAAAACCAAACTAATCCTACAATATAGTAAGAGAAAAACAGTGCTATTGGATTATTTGATATTGTTGCAAAACGCAGCATGATACCCCCAAAACATAATTGAAGATTAAATTCAAATTAAATTTATTGTCCCCTTGGAAGGATTGTCACCTTTTTCTTTCACAAATCAGAAAAAAAGCAATGTTTTGTTGAACACTTTCACCCCCACCACCAAAGGTTGGTTAGGTGGTAGTCGGTCCCAAGGTGAGATACCACCCCGTCACGCTGTACATTCCGCGATATCGCCGAGAGAAATCTTCGACGGTGTTTCGGATGTGTGGCTGATGGCCCGGACTGACACGGGGATAAGTCATGATGGTGCCTTCTGATATAAAGAATTCCGGAGGTAAACTAGTCTCCCATTCGGATCTCCGGGGGGGACTATGTCAGGGGGAACATCATGCAGATATCATGATAAATAGTGGAACTTTGAGAGGTTCGTCATCGCATAACCGGGCTCGCTCTCGAGGCTCGGCCCACGCTCGACTGGTGACGGCATTTTGTAACATCAGGGGCATCGGTTTCACCAATACCAATGTAAATGCCGTCCACCAATATTTGCAAACAACGGAACCTGATATCCTTGCCCTAACTGAGACCCAGGTCGATTCGTCGACTGATTCGACATATCTTCGTTGCTCAGGATACGACTTGCATTTGAGATTCCGTTTTAAGGGCGGAGTCTGCGTTTTCGCGCGGTCCAATCTGGCTTGCCAGCGGATGGAGGCGTTGGAAGCCAATAATATGGACATCATATGGTTGAGGGTCGTGCTGAGGAATTCCGTTAAATTTCTTTGTTGTCTTTACCGCTCCCCGAATGACGATCGACCGGCGATATTTTTCGAACATCTTTCATATACCGTCGACTGGATACAGATCAACCACCCAGCTTCTGAAATTGTTGTCCTTGGCGATTTCAATGTGCACAATTCCGACTGGTTGTTACATTCTAACAGAACCGACGAGGCTGGGAGGCTGGCGGAGATGTTTGCTGTAAGCCACAACTTGACTCAACTCGTGGGGGAACCAACGCGAGTGCCGGATGCCCGAGGCGATTATGCGAACACCCTGGATCTGTTTTTGACATCCGAACCGAGTATTTATACCGTAGAGGTTTCTGCACCACTGGGAAACTCAGATCACTGCTTGGTATCTGGCGCGCAAGCACTTGCATATCAAGCGAATAACCGGCCTAGGGAGCTTCGCCATGTATGGAAGTATGGGGCTGCTAACTGGGACGATATGCGAGATTTCTTCGCATCCTTTCCATGGTCGGAGGTGTGCTTCGGAAACTCCGGTGTTAACGCTTGCGCTGAGTCGGTATCAGAGATTATTCTTCTGGGGATGGAGATGTATATCCCACATTCCATCAAACGAAGTTCGTCTGATAAACCTTGGTTTGACAAAAAATTCGAGCTGATGTTACGTGCGGCTTCCGCCACCCCATCAATTAATTGTATTTAATATAATTTGTTTTAATGTATTTTGATGGTAAGGTGGTGGAAGAATTGCGCGATCCACAAGTGAGTGTTCGAACACGCCCCGATTCGAGTGTGGATCGTGGGCGGTTTCGAGTTCGATTTTCGGAATGGACGTTGAGGGAGAGCGAGAGAGAGGAACGGCAAGAAATTTGTCGATTTGGATAGTTACTGTTTTGTTTTTTGGATTCCGTTGAGTGGACGGTTTTTTGTTGTGTTCAGCGGAAACCGGAGACCGTTGTGACAGTTTTGAAGACAGAACTATTTCAGTTTTTGGATGCAGTGAGGATTTAAGTATTGCGAATGTAATAAAAAGGAAAGAAAGGAAGAAAGAGTTTAATGGTCCGGAATGTGGTTTTTTGTTCTTTTTCCGTCCTTAAGAAACATTACAACATTATATTCGAGAAATTTAGTTTGAGACAATTATCAATAATAAATATTATAACGAGAGAAAGAAACGAGTTTTTGTTGGTTGTGCTTGCGGATTCATCGGGCTGGATTTACGCCTGGTGCAGGAGTGGAGTGGCTCGTGGACGAACGACAATGGAGCGGAGCCCTGGTGGGACACCAGGATCTATTGACATATGTGATGGCACACATGAGTACCTATAGGGTATTTCCAAGGTACGTTTCAATTAAATTTACTATATAACAAACTACATATTGTACACGACACAACAAGAATATATAAACCCAAAAACTACAATAATTAAAAGTACAACAGTTGGCTAAAGTAGACCAAAATAAACTACAATACTATACACTACAAAACCTTTTACAACAAACAAATTATACATTACCAAAAATTCACTTCATTTGGCGCAGCCTACAATTATATATTATAATTATGCAATACAACTATTACATCACAATTTGATTACATCACATTTGAAGTATACAATTAATAGTTTCTTACAGTGGCGCAGCCGGTGCCCGCTAGTTGGGTCCGCACGGGTTAGTTACCTTAAACCTTGGAGGACGCCTGCCTCGGGGGTGCGAGACCATTGGTGGGTGGAGCCCTGAGGCTCCATACGTCCTAACGCTGGATCGACTTTTTGCAGCGGTCGACGAGTAGCAGTTTCCAGAGACCCAGAATAACATGTATTTTTTGTTGATTTTTTTTTTTTTTTTTTTGAGACATGTTTGTTGTTTTTTTTTTTTTTTTTTTGATTGATCACTGTCGATCATTATGTTAGATTTATTTCATTGTTCATACATGCGAACTCATATTTATTTTATTATTGTTGTAATTTATTATTCGCATTCATATTTTATTTTCTTTTGTTCTTATTTTGATTGACATTTTTTTTGCGTTGAATTTAATTGTTTATTTATCAGCGGATTGCTTTGTAAAACGGACATTGTTGAAGGGGATCCTTCTCTTCTTTTTCTTTCTTTTTTCAGCTGCGCGTTGTATTCGTGGTGTCTAATTTGTGGTGTTATTGCTACATCGTCGCGTTAGAATTTTTTTTCTTTCTGAATTCTTTTCCTTTTCTCTCTCTCTCTCTCTCTCTCTCTCTCACCCTTCTCGAGCGGTATCATTGTTGTTTGTCCACCTTTGGGAGTGTTTGTTTATTTGTTGTGGAAATCGTATTCCTTTTTGTTTTTCGCACCCTTTCTGTTGGTTGGTACTGTCGGCGACGGAGTTGCTTTTTCTTCGCGAGGTTCCGGGTTTGATTTTAGTAGTGGTAATTGTAAGGTTTAGTTAGACGGCCTGCAAATGCAAACAAGGCAGCGGCAAAGAGGTGGTTGACGAGGTGGATCCGGATGCATTTCACGATTTGCGGGACGAATTTTTGGACGAGCGATCACCGACGAGGCCCCCCCCACCGTCAGCAAATAGCCTGTTGAAGGCATGGAGAACACGCCGATGCCCTCATATTTTAAACTGGACCCACAGCCATGTCCTGTACGGACTATGTTGGGCACAGATAGGGTTTTCGACCTTGTGTCAAAGGCGGTCCCCATGTTTTCGGGACAGGAGGGTCCGGATACGGCTGAGAAACTCTCGTTGTTTCTCAAGGGCTGCAGAAGGACCTTGGATGGTCTGGCGGTGGAGGAGGAACATATCTTCCTCCGGTGGCTGCCCTCTAGGCTGAGCGGCGAGGCCTATCGAATGTTCGAGGAGAGGCCACCCACGACCTTCCGCGAAGCGGAACAGCGTCTAGAGAGGCCTACGAACCCCGGGTGTCGTACGAGGAGTTGTGCGCGCAACTCTCCAAAATGCGACAACTTCCTTCCGAGGATGCCACGAGTTTCGTTTCCCGAGTGAAGCGGGCCGTGGTACGGTGCGAAAAGGCCGCTGAGCGCTTTTATGGTCGCCAGGGTAGATCCGTCTTCGCAAGCCAGCTTGAGGGCATGGCCAAGCCGGTGTTGGTGAGGTGTCTGAGGGAGGAAGGACTAAGGCACTTCCTCCTCACGTTGGGTAATGTCCCATTTCGAAGCCTGGTGGACCACCTAACCGGATTCGAGCGACCTCGAATGGAAATGTTGAGGCAGGACGACTTGTTTGTGGATGCGCGGCTCGGAATCACCGATCGAGCGTCAGAATCGTTAGATGTAGGACGGGGAAGCTCCTCAACCTTTTTAGAGAACCCATCCTACACTTTTAGGGATTACCCCGCGGCGCCGGCGCCGGTTTTGTCGAATCTAGACCCCCGGGCGGTGTCTTTCGTGTTGCCTGGCGAGGAGCCATGTAGTCGTCGGCGGGAGGGGGATGGTTTTGTTCGGGAGCGGTCGTATGGACCCCATGGTTATCGCACAGATGCTGGTGCCTATGCTCCGGCCTCCTCTGGCGAGGGAGCGTGGGCAAATACCGTGCCTTCCTCGAGCCGGAGTGGAGGGTCGCAGAGCTTGGCTCAGGGTGCGTATGTGCCTCAGGATCGATCGGGTCGGGACAATGCGGTCCGGGATCCGGTTGGTCGATCGTCCGGAACCTGTATTAATTATTTACCGAAAGCTTCATCGGCTGGCAATGGTTACCACTGAATGTTGTTTTGATGCCTTTTCATCCGCCTAACAGCACACATAAAAGCTGAAGCTTGTTGGAGTTGGCTTTTCATTGCATATCTCTTAGGCGTTGAAATCACTAAGTGTGTCCTCAATGCGTTAGTAAGCACTACATTTGGACACACTGGTAGAAGCTATAATTTACTTCCACCAGCATCCAAAATGTAGTTGGATTTATTCATTGGTTTTGTTACGGCCACAACCATCCATCCCATAAAACCCACCTCTTTGGAGCTAAGCTCCATCATTAATCGCGCATACAGTAAATATCGCGATATCAATTCAATATCAAACAAATTGAACTGCACGTTCAATTTGCCCATATTGAATTTAAGTTGAATCAAAGACGTGAAAGAACGAACCATATTTTCAACACGCAGAATCCTCTGGACCCGATGACGAACTTTCAAGTAAAGTTGTTGAGAAATTGCAGACGTGCAATTTTATGATCCTTCAAAGGTTTGTTTACCCAAACCATTTCCCACAAGGAACATCCTTGCCCATTCGCCTAGAAGAAATAAACAGGCACCATAAAATGAACTGCACGTTCGCCTAAATAATAACAACATAGAGAATCACAAAGGTGCATTAGCACGATTCACTATTAATTTTCCTCCTTGTATTTCTTATCCCCACCGAAGAGATCCTTGTCCATTCAGCTAAAGAAAACAACAGGCACCATAAAATGAACTGCAGGTTCGCCTAAACCATAACAACACACAAAAAAGGGAATCAGAAATGTGCATTAACACAACGCACTATTGATTTTTCTTTTGTGTTTGATATACCGCAAAGTGGATCAGGCGGGAAAAAAGAGATATCCTTTTATCTGCCGGAGGAAACAAAGATTTCGATCCAAAGAAAAAGAAATGAGAAAACCACTAGAGATGGTTGGATTTTGAATCTCGATCGAGACGGTGAGATAACAGAGTTGGTTGGGAACTAGTGACCGAGACGGTCGGAAAAAGGTGTCGGGTGTTTTTTGAAAATAGTGTTGGCTAGTAACAAGGCCAGTAATAACGTTTGAGAATAGTGTTTGCTGGTAACACGAATTGCAATAAGAAAGTTTGAAAATAGTGTTGGCTAGTAACAAGGCCAGTAATAATAACGTTTGAAACGAGTGTTGGCTGGTAACAAGGATTGTAATAATCACGTTTTTTGAAAATAGTGTTGGCTAGTAACAAGGCCAGTAATAATAACGTTTGAAAATAGTGTTTGCTGCTAACACGAATTGTAATAAGAAAGTTTGAAAATAGTGTTGGCTAGTAACAAGGCTAGTAATAATCACGTTTTAAAATAGTGTTGGCTAGTAATTAAGATCGAAAAAATAAATAACCGTAAAGAAAAATATGTGTTAGATTTCAAGGGGATCCAACGTGTGTGTAGTGTTTAAAGTGGGTGACGAAAAGTTTTATAACAGTTAGTTGCTTCTGGTTCTGCAACAATAATGCAATATGATACGCCGTCGACCAACCTCATTGCCGTCAGTAAAATACTTTTAATGCCGAATGAGGCGGAGGCCAAAAGAACGTGTGAGGCAAAATGAAGAAATTACGATTCACACGTTCACATGGCTTCCACAAACAGCAGCCAATTCAAATTTCGGCTGGAATTGAGGTCAATAACACAGGTATATGATGAAGCAATCTCCTAAAAGCAATTGAACCCCAGTGACCGAGAACAAATCAAGGCCACTGTGCAACTATGTCAATACAAAAGTAACCGAAAGATGGGAGTCCCAGTAAGTCAGTCGACATATTCGTTTCGTCTGGATTTTTTATTTGTCAAGTCAAGAAACAAATTTTCGCAGTCAGTCAGCCAAATTAAAAACAAAGTGAATCATTGTTGTAAAACAAAAGTGCAAAATAAACTATATAAAATAAGACCAGTCGAAGTGGGTGTTTTTCTTTCCTTTGTGGTGTTGATCCGGTATCTTAAGATACGTGCACTCCGCAGGGTAACTTTCACTTTCACGCCGGGACAAATTGATTTCTCATTCTGGTCCTTCGAGTTTTTTTTTTGCTGTTTTCCGAAACGAAACAGATACCCAACGTTTTTTTTTTTTTTTCAATAAGCCACGGGAAAGACAATATCTGATAAGAAACGATCATACTGATATAATTAGAAGAGTGATGGACAAAGCCAAAAAAATGTGCGCATTGCGTCTTTCGCCCTGCCAGCGGCCATTTATGCGATATCACATTCAAAACGTAATTACTACAAATTTGCAAGGTTCAAAATAAACAAAAAATTACTTCCCAGAAAATATAATAATTTGTATGTTTTATTTAATGATTACCAAAACACATCCGAACAGTTTAAATGGCCCACCGTATACGAATTTCGCCAAGAAATACGAGTACATAGAAACAACATGCTTGCTAGCTTTGGAATCCTTCTAGGTGCCGACTAATAATCTACGGTCACAGTAGATAGGAGCACAAAAAGGCGCCGAGGATGGGTCATAAGACTCAACATACCTAAAGTGAAAGGTATTCGATTTCGAACACATACAACTTCATTATAAAATACTCAAATGAGGACCCAGACGTTACTTCTATTACAAAGAAAAAAACCAGTTGTTCCGAAAACATAAACCCTCCTATAAAGGAGCATTTTATGTCCAATTCGGAGATTTGCCGCCCTGTTGATTTCGTATACCGTATAAGAAATCTAGCGATTCTTAAAAGAGCAGTATTTAGATTCTGTGTTGAGGTTAACTACAAGTAAGTAACCCCACTGATGGATTATGCCACCAAAGCGATGGTAATCAAAAAGAAAGTCGATAGTGGAAACAGTTTATCAAAAATCACTGAATAGGAATGTCAGTAATGACTGGAAACACCCCATAACTCAATCTCAATAAGACAGACTCAAGGGAAAACACATCACCTCAGAACCCGAGGATCTACTAGCGTAAGACAATAATCCTATTTATAGCGTTGCAACCTTATCGTAGTGCAGTATTTCAAATTGAAGCATCCAACAACGCGGGGCATTATCACTCAAACATCAGCGCCAGTATCAAGTATCGTTCCGCTTAATATTCAAGTTTGCCTTTAATTGCCTTCGTTATATTCAACAGTACCGATCGTGAAATGTATGCGATTGCATGTGGAACTGATTAGGTTTACACATTACATTACAATATAAATGGTGACGAATTACCATGCAGTTATGATGCATCGACGGTGGAAGAAAAACTGACCGATTGCGCTGTATGTAGGAATTTATGACCTGCTCGCAGCTAGATTGGCTTGTTGTAAAAAGCAAGTAGGTTGGAGTCATTGTCCCACCCCACTAAGCTATAGACTCTGAAACAGAGACTGAGGATAAGTCCGTGGCCATCCTTCGAAGCTTCGTTGATGAGCCCGATAGAGAAAAGTGGGAACATGTGGAAGGTTTCGGTCAAGGTGATGCACCACCACGTTACGCTATATGTTAAGAAATAACTTGCTTACCTAACTCCGTTGGGAATTGCATAATCCTTTGCTGGCATGCCTCTGTACTTGTTGATAATGGACTTCTCTGGATGGCCAAGTGATCGAAAACAGTCTCTCCCCTGTCCATACTATGCTTTGATGAAAATCGCCTTGAGTCTTCAACTATGGTTAGATCATTTGGGTGCTAATAATGTTCTTTGTCTGCACCGTCCGAGTGTCAATATATTTATCTGAAATTAAAGTGTCTTTTTCCACACTTTGTAATTTCCATTGGAGTGCTATCACCACCGTCTTCTGGAAATCTCCTTTTCGGATATTGATGCAGATTGTCCATCATTGAACTGTGGGCGATTGATTCTTCATCGTCGTGTTTTTTTTTTAATATTTTGATTTTGATTTTGATTTGGTTTTGGAGTACACTTTGATGTCAGAGCACAACGCGAGCGAAAGGAAAGGAAGGTATCGATGTATATTGGTCTTAAATGCCTGGACATTACAAGGAAACACATGATCAGGTAGACCATTCCACATTCGTGTGGTTCGGCTAAAGAATGACTCTCTATGTTTATTTGTGCGCCTGAAGAAAATGTCTGAGGAAGCGAACACGTTGAGCAAGATCAGTTGAATAACGACCGTGATATTACCTATAGAAAAGAGATAGGCATGATACGTTGCGTCTATGTTCTAACGACGGAAATGATCGATTACAGCTGAGTTCCCAATAAGTTTCGAGATCGGCTGGTACAACACCAAGGTCAAGGAATACATTCCGAGGCCTATGCGTTGCCGACAATGCCAATTACTAGGCCACACAGCAAAATGGTGCAAAAATACAACGGCATGCAATACATGCAATCTTCCACCCCACCCTGAAACTGAATGCATAAGAACAATCTGTGCAAACTGTCACGGCCCCCACCCGATATCTTCCTCCGCATGCCCAAAATATATGCAATACCAACAAATTTTAATAATACAAACAAAAAATAAAACATCCCTATCCGACGCTAAACGCATATACAGAGAACAAAATCCCATACAAACAACAAATAATGATCTCTATTCGGAACAAATAAAGAAAACCACTTCCGCATTAAAAACACCAACTGGTGCCAATTCAGTCCCAACGAAACAAATACAAGACCCAATGCCCGCAAACAACACTGCTACCAAAGAAACACATATATTTCCCTCCACCTCCTACGCAACCTTAAAGGAAATAGAAAAGAGAAAACACCCTATCGTATAACAAAACACAATAAAAAACAAAACACAAAACGCCTCTCCCATACAAACTCAAACACACACAAACAAACCGAAACACACTCCAGCAGAAATGCAAAAATCCATTTAGAAACTCATCGGAAAATTTCCCTTTACCTGATCATGGAAAGATATGATCCTAATCTCTGTCACCAACACACTGGCTCCGCCGCACAGAGCGACTTTCACTCAAACCAATCCGAGCGGATTGGACAACTGAGTGAAACGAGCTGTGTGGCGCGGTGTCAGATAACCAACCACCGTTATATTGACTCCCCCAATTTGAACACCACAACAAACACTAACAACAACCCAAACGATCTTTTAATGCTTCAGTGGAACCTGAATGGGTTCCACAATAACTATCACGAACTACAGATCCTTATAAAGGAACTAAAACCAGCGATCATAGCATTGCAAGAAACTCATTTACCCCAGCCCTCAAATGCTAAAGTGCCTCGGGAATATAAAGTCTACTTCAACAACCTCACAGGAAACAACTCCTCTAAACAAGGGTCCGGTATACTAATACATTGGGCCCTTAACCATAGACACCTCAACATTACTTCCCCTTTCTCGGTTACCACAATCGAACTTACAGGGAAATTAAGTTTAACTCTGATCTCAATTTACATCCCACCCAACCAACCCTTCAATCTAGCGGATCTGAATAACATAACTCAAAACATGCACACACCAATCCTCCTAGTGGGGGATTTCAATGCATGGAGTACAATATGGGGATCATGAACAACAAACAAAAGAGGTAAAATCGTTGAACAATTTTTGCTACAATACCACTTGGCAATACTGAATAACGGCAAGCCAACCCACTTTTCCACACACGAAACCTTTACAAACGTAGACCTTTCCATAATATCAGCTCAACTTTCTCCCATAACTAACTGGGAAATATTAGACAATCTGCATGGAAGCGATCACTTCCCGATTAAAAACTCTGTCTCGACTGGCAACGGCAATAAGAAAAAGATCAAACTCCTCCCCAAGTTCCAATCTGACCGAGCCAATTGGGATAAATTTCAAACATTAACCACACAATTCCTTAGCTCCCATTGGGCAAAACAAAATATTAACCAAGAAACAAGTATTATTACAAAAATGACTAGAGCGGCCGCCAACATGTCCATTCCGCAGACAACAAGAAGGTTCTATAAAACCGTTGTCCTATGGTGGAATACCGAACTGGCAAGATTACGGACCGAAAAACAATCAGCTTGGAAAATCTTCAAGAAATATCCAACGGACCAGCTTCTAATAACATATAAAAGGCTTAACGCCCAGTTTCGGAGAACTGCCAAAATTGAAAAGGCCAAATCATTTCAATCCTTCAGGGCAAAATTAACGCCCAATTCCACCCCAAAAAAGATATGGTCTGATATAAAAACGCTCACAGGCAATTATAATCCCCCTGGCATTACGGCAATACATACCGGGACGAACACACTTACATGTCCTCAAAAAATAGCCGAACATTTAGCCGAATCCTGGGCAAATATAAAGTTTAATTTTCATCCAAACTTCCACGCAGCAAAAAAACAAATGCAGGAACACCCAATGCGGATAACCACCCTAGTTCTCAATGCCATAGAAAGTCCCATAACAGGAATAGAATTTGAATCCAGTCTGCATTCTGCAAAAGGAAACACCCCGGGCTTCGACAGAATAGATTATGCTATGGTCAAAAACAGCCCTCCGATCATGAAACATCGTCTACTAGATCTATTTAACCACATTTATAAATCAGGCGTCATACCACAAACATGGAAAACATCCACTGTCATACCTATTTTAAAGTCCGATGGGGAAACCGACACAATCAGTAGCTACCGCCCTATTTCCCTCCTCCCCTGCTTAGGCAAATTGTTAGAAAAAATTATCGCAAAAAGGCTCAACTGGTATTTAGAGAAATATACCCTTATAAGTATGCAGCAAGTTGGATTTAAAAAAAGTCGAGGTACAATGGCTGCCCTCCTTCACCTTGATAACTACATTACTTCTGCACTTTCCTGCAAAAAGCATACCTCCATTCTAACAATAGATTTCGAAAAGGCCTTCGACCGCATCGGCCCCCACGTCACACTGAACAAACTTCAAAAATGGGAAATAGGAGGTAATATGTTCAATTTTATCAGATCTTTCCTGTCTAATAGGAAATTCAGGGTAAAATCCAACGGCGTTTGTTCCGGGGAACACAATCTAGAAACCGGTATCCCCCAAGGATCACCACTCTCAGTAGTTTTATTCAAAATAGCGTTTGAAGATGTAAGTATTATACTGGCAAAATATAAAGTTGTAAAATATTGTATCTACGCAGATGATCTCATTGTATTCAGTAATGTCAACAATTTAGAATTTATCAGTCAAACTTTTGAAAATATTCTCTCAGATATTAGAATGTGGGGTCATTACTCCGGAGCCAAAATCTCAAACAAGAAAACCAAAATATTACACATATGTAAAAACCACAGTTGTAATAAATTGTTAACAGTTAACTTTGAAAACTCCACCATCAGCAATGATAGATTACAGCTGAGTTCCCAATAAGTTTCACTCGTTTTTGTATCTTATCGAGCACGTGTAGTGCAGTTTTGGATGCGCTTGACCAAATATGGGAGTTGAAATCCATTTTGGGATGAATATATGTCTTGCGGCTCCTCGATAGTATAGTGGTTAGTATACCCGCCTGTCACGCGGGAGACCGGGGTTCGATTCCCTGTCGGGGAGCCTCTGGGGCAAGACTAATGACCTTGCCCGGAAAAAACAAATCATTATGGAAAATTTAATAAGCCTCAGGACTTGCTAAATAAAGCCAAGACCGGTCCCCGGTTGTAGCGCCGATGATGATGATGGTGATATGTCTTGTAAATAGTGGCCGGCTTGGATGGGGTGAGGTATCCTTTGCATCTCTTAACGAACCCGATACACTTGGCTGCACTTTTCGCAGTTTCAAAAATGTGGTCGCTTCAATTAAGAGTCAAATTAATTCTAGGACGGAGGATTGATAGTTTCTTGGCTTCGTCGATGCATGTGCCGTTCATCAACAGTATATTTACTTTGGCGCTCGCCTTTAACGACAGGAGACAGCACTGAGTTTTTAAGACGTCGGGATTAAGGCAATGGGGATAGCCTAACTCTACTCGGATAGATAATCCGCATTGACATATCTTATTGAGGTCGAAATTCAATGTATTAAGCATAACCTGCTGATTGGTAACGACGTTCGAAGAGTTTGTTCGGGAATATTCGTATGAGTATGAGAAACTCAATGTGCTATCATCAGCAAACGAGTGAATTGGGTTGTGAGTAATTGACAAGAGATCATTTATAAAGATGAGGAAGAGAGTGGGTGAGAGTACCGAATCCTGGGGAACACCTAGATGGCCTGGAGAATATTAGTAGCCATAAAATCTGGAGCAGTAAATTCTAAATTAACCTTTGTTGCAGTTTCTCTTGAAAGCAAATAGCCAAATCCACCAAATAACTGTTGCAGGTTGTAACGCTCCGGGAACACTCGCGTGGGAAGGGAGTTACTTTGGGGCTCACCTTTGACGACAAGATGCAGCACAGAGTTTTTAGGGCATTGAATTCTACTCGGTTAGATACTCCCCACTGATATATCTTGTTGAGGTCTGAATTAAATGTATCAAGCATAAGTTGCTGGTTGGTAGTGACGTTCGAAGAGTTTGGACGGGAGTGTTCGTATGAGTATGAGAAACTCAACGTGCTATCATCAGCAAACGAGTGAATTGGGATGGGAGACAGATTTGACACTATCAAGAACCACTTGGATTGAACGGCCAGAAAGATAGTCTATTATCCATTGGATCAGGGGATTGTCCGCTCCATAGGAATGTAATTTTGGTAAAAGGCCTGGATGCCAAAGTCTGTCGAAGGCTTTCGAAATATCCAGTGCAACAACCTTGCTTTCGCCGAAGTACTAGATGAAATGGCTCCACTTTTCGGTAAGGTACGCCATCAAATCTCCTGTGGACATGGTGTTACGAAAGCCATATTGGCGGTCATTGAGGAGGTCATTTGATTCCAGATATTTCGAAAGTTGACGGTTAATCCGTGATTCCATTACCCTCGAGAGAATAGAGGTTAGTGTTATGGGTCGATAAGAAGAGAGAGATGATTTGTCACCCCTTTTGGGAATTGGGTGAATGTTTGCTGTCTTCTATCTATTTGGGAAACGCCCAGTAGAATAAGGCAAATGGAAGAGTTTCCGTAATGGTTTAGTGAGTGAAAAGGAACATCTTTTCCAGAGAATTGGGCGAATGCTATCCGGACCAGCGGATCTGTTAGCGTTTAGCTCCTTCAGTTGCCGGGCAACAGTACGCGTCCGGAAGTGAATCTGGCTCATGGTGTGCTGCTTATGCTCAAGTTGAGGTGGAACTGAAGTGGTATCAGGCAGCGTTGAGTTAGCTGCAAAATGTGCAGCAAGTAGATTGGCTTTCTCTATTGCACTGGTGACTGGTCTGTCATCGACTATTAGCGAAGCAATGGATGAGGAGGCCGAGTTTTGGATGTTCTTCACGAATGCCCAGAAGCTTTTACTACCTCTAGGAGAGTGTAATATTTTATGTCTCACTCTCTGGTCATGCAAGAATTTGGCGAGTTGGATATACGCATTGCAGTCATTTCTAGCTCTCTTAAATCCTTTCCGGTTTTCTTTAGTATTGTTCGATTTATACAACCGGAAAATCAATTCTTTAGCCTTAGTGGCTTCTCTGCACCCGGAATCGAACCACATATTTCTCTTGGGTTTGATATGCTAGTCTGTGTGGAGTAAAGTTTCGCATGCCAAGCAGAATCGTATCTGTCATTGTGTCCGCTATAGAGTCATCATTGTTATTGAGGAAAAATAACGATCAATTTAACTTCTCAAAAGACCTTCCCAGTTGGCTTTCTCGTAGAACTATATTGTTCTTTTGTGAGTTTTCTCGTAAACGTTGCTGTTGGTTAGAGGAAATTTAGGTGACACGAAATAGTGGTCTAAAGTGCGCAAGGGCGAAGAAACTTCAATTGTGTATTTGTTTGGGTGGGAGGTGAGAAACAGGTTCAGTGTGTTGGTGAAATAACCATCTATATCTGCTACCCGTGTTGGTTCATTAATGAGTTGAGTTAAATTATTTGACTCAGTAAAGAGCTAAACATATTGACCTTCAGGTCTTGTGTTTCTGGAGTGGCGAAGCAACTGAGAGTTATGTACATTGAAATCACCCACAATAACGATTTCAGTGTGCGGATATAGGATCAAGATCTATCGATACAATTAGATAGACCATCAATTTCGTTAAAGAATGCGATTATATCTAGCAGTAATGGATGATAATCCTACGAATGTAAAGTTTTAGCCACGAAAATTAAATTCTGGATTGGAGCAGAGCCCATATTGTGGTAGAAGCTGATACCCAATATCACTTCGTATGTATGTGGCTAGACCACGATGTGGAAAGAACAAAGGCACTAAGTTATAACCGGGTATAGTAAAATCGGAAATATCTATATAAGTTATTATTGCTGGTTTCTGGTCACAGACGTGGGCAGATACAGAGGAGAAATTGCATCATAGGCCGAGAATATCGATGCTTAAGGGACGCAACAGGAGTAACAAAAAGAGGAAAAACAGACACACTACGGCGTGAGTCCCATAGATATCGCTGCACTACATTCGAACACGTGTTTTTTTGGTTTCAGTAGGAAGGTGTAAATCTTCAAAAGATACTTCTGGACCGATCCAGAGGCATGTCGGAGTGTCACCGACTAAACCACCTCCCACCAGGCACTTATTCTCGTTGATCCCCGCGGAACTTTGTCTTAGATATTCCATCGCGGAGCGGGACGGAGTTTACCTGTTACTCCGCTCGTCGCGTCGCAACTGCTTCATCATTTCAAAGAGAATACCATTTGTTACGGACCATGCCTGTTTTGAACTCAGCATGTATTCTATTACTCCTCGTGGAGTAACTGTCCGTCTCATATGTCTATCCAAAATCGTTCGTGCGGTATCGAATCTCACGCACTCTGTGAGTACGTGTTCCGCATTTTCCATTTTGTCTTCGCAATACAAGCAGTATGGGTGATTCACATGCTTATACTTGTGCAAGTATTGTCGAAAGCATCCATGTCCTAATATTAGCTGAGTCAAGTGGTAATTCAGTTCGCCATGTTTTCTTTTCACCCATGTTTCTATATCAGGTATTATAGTGTGGGTCCATCTTCCTTTGGTGGAAGAATTACACCTTTGTTTCTATTCTCTTAGGCTTGAGAGCTCTAATTGCGGCCCCATTCTCCTACGATTTTCTTGGGAGACCTTATGCAATGCAGAGTTTTCTTGAGCTACAATGTCAAGTGGTGTCCTCCTGGCCAAAACATTTATGACATCTTCGGATACCGTTCGGAATGCGCAGCATATTCTTAGTGATGCCAGCCTATGTGCTGAGTTCACTCCCCTCATGTATGACTTATACTGTTTGCGGCTCTTGCCTATATGTGAGCTGCATGCACCATAATGGAGGTGGTGACACTGGTTATCAGTTTCCTTATGCGAGGACGTGGTCCACCAACATTGGGTAGCAGTCTCCCCAAAACTTTGCATACTCTTGCCGTTTTTTCACTCGTTTTCCTCAGGTGTTCCTTGAAGGTCAACCTGTCGTCGAGTATAACACCAAGATATTTAATAGAAGGACTGGATCTGATTGTTGGTCCTTCTATTTGTAATTAAAGGTATTCAACTTTCTTGCGGCTGCTTATTAAACCTGCATCCGTCTTATGTCTAGCTAGTTTCAATCTGGCCATATCTAGCCAGCATTTAATGGTCTGGATATTGTGAGCAAATATTCTCCAGGTCATCTAGATGTTTAGCGGCGGCCACGTTCTCCACTTTAACTCCTTCTGGTACATTGACTCTGAGCACACCATCACACATTATATTCCATAACAGCGGACCTAATACAGATCCCTGAGGTACACCCGCTGTTATTTGATATTCCTGTGGTCCCTCATCTGTATCATACAGCAGTCTTCTATCCGAGAGATAGTTTTCTAGTATACGCACCCAGTAGGGTGACTCGTATATTGCGCAATGCTACTACAATCCGATTCCAATTCACCGTGTTAAACGCATTTTTAACATCTATCGTCACCACCGCGCAATATTTTTTTGTACCACCTAGCCATCGTGCTCCAGCTATTGCATTGCGAGCGATGTCCCACACCACAGATCGTGCCTTACCGGTTGATCTACCTTTCCGGAACCCATACTGCCATTCAGAGAGCCCCCATGTCCCCTCAGTGAATTGTTCCAGGCGAGTGGCAATTATTCGCTCAAGCAGTTTTCCTGTCGTATCCAACATGCACAACGGGCGATAAGACGACGGCGCCTCTGGATTCTTGACTCCTTTTGGTATAAGCACAAGTCGCTGTTTTTTCCATCGTTTGGGAAATTGTCCTGTTTGAAGGCAGATTGTGATGCGACTGCTGAAGACTTTCGGCTTTTTTGTTAAAGCAGTCTCCACTACAACGTTAGGGTTACCATCCAGTCCCGGGGTCTTGTTTTTTTTTTTTTTTTGACAACTCTTGCAGCCAAGAACAACTCTTTCTGGGATCCACCAATACACTGGTTCGATAGCCCCTGCTGCTTGTCTTGGCATAGAACCATTACATGCGGTAGTAAGCCACTTCATGACTTTTCCAGCCTGTCTGTTGGCATAGAACTCTGCGCCAAACTGTGCGATTTGGTCTTCCAGTATATAATCGAGCAGTTCCGCATCGAGGTCCTTCTCTTTCCACCCATTCTTCTGGGCTTTCTTAACCAATTTGCCAATGATGAATCTCTTGTGCGATAATATTTCGTACATCACGGCGTTTTTAAATGCTCGGCATTTGTAACTCCCCATGAGTGGGGGTTACCGCCTTCGCACCCTGAGTCACAGAACATGCACTTGGGTTGTGCATTACAGTTCATCGCTTTGTGGGCTTTTTTAGCGTATTTCAAACAATTTTCTGAACGAATTTCTTCGGATTTGCAGGATTTCGACACATGTCCGTATTGCCAACATCTGAAACATCGCAATTCCCCTTTTGCTGTCTTTCGAACTTTATTCACGCTTATAGCGTTTTGCGACGATAGTGAAGAGCGTGTGATTCAAACCGACGCTATCAGGGTTAGAATCACTAAAAGATAGAACCAAAGCTCAACGCATCAGGCCACTGCCGCGTGTACGATTTCGATTTATAAACTCAAGTACATTCGACTTATGTGGAAATACTATGTTATTCCTATGGTATACGGCTTTAATGGATGTGCTTTTGGTGTTGTTGTTCTTCACTATTGGTCGTGTGTATCTGCTAGAAACGGCGCACGCTTTTTCTAAGTTCACTTAGCTCGGGCTTGGCCTTCATGAACTTCAGTATATCCGCATATGTTTTTTACCCGGTTTTGGATATTATTATAGGGTCCGGCCGTGGCCTCTTTTTTTTATAATGTTGCCTTTCCTGATATCAGTTTTTGGAGCCATCATAGCGGCAGTTCGAATCACACGTTCTTCACTATTGTCGCAAACGCTATAGCTTCTTTAAAAGATTTTCGACTTTCTTATCATAGAGGCAACCATTGATACCGGCCAACTCTCGCACGCCATTATTAATATGCCTCTGTTTTTTAATTATTATCGTCTTTGTAAATTTTACTTCCTTATAGACAAAAGACACCAATCGAATATCCCTGACGTAAGATCATATAAAGGAGCAGATTGCGACTCCGATCATCTTCTAATGATGAGCAAAATCAGGAGTCGGCTCGCAGCAAACCGACATGGGCAGTCACGGGAGACGAGCAAAAACGAATAGATTTAGCATCCCAGAGAATGGGAGCAGTGAGGAAGAGGAAGACAATAGTGTGGACATCGATTAGAGACACAATCAAACAAACAGCCCAAAAGATATTAGGATTTAACAAAACAATTAAGTCCAAACCTTGGCTTGATGATGAGTGCGAGGCGAAGATCGAAGAGTGTAAACGACTCAGAGTGATCCACTTACAAAGATATGATGAAGTCAACGCAGAAAGATACGCGACAATTCGGAAAGAGACAACGAGACTCTTCAAACGCAAAAAACGCAAATGGGAGAAGACTCGGATCGAAAAAATCCTAGAAAATTCCAGAGCAAAGAACATCAGAGGTATGTATGCCGACATAAATTCAATTAGAAATGGCTACCGATGGAGCGCCAAAATAATTCGAGACGCAAACGGCTGTCTGGTCACAGAAACAAACAATATCGTGACAGGATGGAAGCAGTACTTTGAAAACCTGCTCAATGTGCGCACTCATCAACCACAAATAAACGCACCAGGCGTACATACAGCCGAGCCTCAGACCCCAGAGCCCCCTTTCAACGAAGTTGTAGACGCAATAAATCGATTGAAAAACAACAAGCTTGTGAGGCATGGAGGAGAGGCAACCGCTCGAAAGATCCACCAACTCATCAAAACAATGTGGGATAAGGAAGTCACTCCGGAAGAATGGAAAACCTCAATAGTTGTTCCCATTTAAAAAAAAAAGACGACACATCTGACTGCGAAAACTACAGAGGAATATCATTGCTCCCACATACAAAATACTAACAAATATCATCGTGGCGAGAATAACATCGTACGCAGAAGAAATACTGGGAGACTACCAATGCGGATTCTGTAGGAACCAGTGAACAAGCGACCAAATGTTCACAGTAAGGCAACTGCTGGAAAAGAAGTGGGAATACGGAGAGACGGTTCACCAACTCTTCGTTGACTTCAAAAAAGCCTACGACTCAGTCGCAAGACAAAGACTCTACCATATCGTAGTTGAGCTGGGAATCCCGAAAAAAATATGCCGCCCTCATTCAAACTTACATGGTTTTCGTCCAAAGGGCGAGATAGAATAGAAAACCACCTCTCAGAACCATTTGAAACCAGGGACGGACTAAAACAGGGGGATGGCATCTCACCGTGTCTTTTTAACCTTGTGCTTGAGTATGTTACCAGAAAGGTACAAGACGACAACATGGTCGGAACTTCCCTGAACGCAACAGAAGTGCTCGCATATGCGGATGACATCGCCGTTCTGGGCGATAATCTAGAAACTGTGAAATCATCATGCAAGTGGCAGAAGAGGCCTAGAAATAACTGAAGACAAAACAAAATATATAATTACGGCGACAGCTGGTGGAGCTCAGGGAACACATATAAACGTCAGGGGAAAGATATTTGAAAAAGTTAAAGAATTTAAATATCTGGGAACGATACTGACGTCCAGTAACGAAATGTCGAAGGAAATTAACAAAAGACTGCATTGCGGCAACGATAGTTGGCACGCAGTGAGTAGACCAAACTGCTGTCATGTAACATGAAGCTCCATGTCTATAGAGCCATAATCATGCCGGTTGCTCTATACGGATGCGAAACATGGGGTCTCACAAAACGGGAAGAAAACAAATTCCACGTATTCGAGAATAAAGTTTTAAGGGGTATCTTTGACAGCAAATATGACGAGGAGGCAGGACATTGGAGGAAACTCCACAACCACGAATTGGAAGAGCTATACCGCCAACCTACAATAGTGAGAATAATCAGGTCGCGAAGATTAAGATGGGCCGGACATGTGGCGCGAACGGGCAACGATAGGACCGTGCGTAGAATTCTTGACGGTAGACCAACGGGAGAGAGACCGGTAGGACGGCCGCGACGGAGATGGAAGCACAATGTAAGGTTTGGCCTTGAGGAGATCGGATCAGATGGTCAAGCGTGGAAGGAAAGTGCACAGGACAGGGAACGATGGCAGGTGGAGTCGGTGAGGTCATGAACTTCCGGGTTCCTACAGGCCAATAAACAGTGGTATAGTAGTAAATTTTGCTAGGTGCCCCCCAAGTTGTCGGAACATCAAAGAAGCATCATAGCCCCCATCGCGGTTCCGATCTGCGCTCGTCTTGTTACGGTATTATTAACAATATAAACTTTAATATTTAGTTTTAGTATTTAGTATTTTTAATATAATAGAATGGTAAGTTTTAATGGACGTTAAAGCACTTACTTGCTTGATCTTGATAGACCGTTGAGCGCTCGCTGTAGTTCCTGCTTGTGGGCGCTGCGACAGGGTGCACGGGGCGTTGAAGGGTTGCGTTCTCTGTTTGGTGTTTGTACGTCCGTATTCTATTGTTAGTTTGAAGCAACTCTTCCACAATTATTAATAGTTATAATTCGCCGCCAATTCAAATTATAACGAAATCACACGCTTAGCCGCGTCTAGTCAAATTCACAATGCTTTACGATTGATAGTTTAACGTTGAATGTCAATTGTATATTTATTTTTGCCGTTTTCGTTTTTTTTTTATTATTCGGCGCCATAAAGTAGTTTATGCAAATTAACTACTTGGCGAGTTGTTCTCCGCTTAGAGGTAAAGAGGGGAAACTAACGAAAGGGGATTAGTGGATGTTGAGGGGACCTGGACTCAAGGTCGGTCCGTAACAATACCTTCGCCCCTTAAATAGTGATAGCTTCATTCTTAGAAGAGGAATGAAGCTTGGCTACAAAAGTATCAAACTGTAGCGTTGTTCCCTACACCGTCTGTGGTGTGTTATCTTCCCTTGTTTGTCGTGGTCTTGTTTGCTTTTGGCTTCCTCTATTCATAGTAGGGTTTCAGCCTATTATTGTGCACCACCACATTTCTTCTCCCTACCTTAACGACGCTATTTACCGGACTATTTATTTGCACTACCTTATAGGGACCCCTCCATACGGGAGCTAATTTTCCTTGCTTTTCGTCTTACGGTCGTAGTACTCTTTCGACTTCTTCTTGGAAGTTAACAGGTTACGCCTTGCTATTTCGTACGTATGTTGAAGTTTGTACTTCAATAGCTTATGGTAACTGTCATGGTTATATACCGGTTCCGGAGGTTGCTTTATGCTCGTCGGTACCTCCGCGGTGAACCCAAATAGACAGTCCGTTGGCGTAAGCTTAGTACCTTCGTGTACATTGGTGTTGTACACGAATGTTGCCGTTCTCAGGTACTGGTCCCATGATTGGGAATTTCCATCCACAATGCTTTATAATAGAATGGTATGTTTTAATGGACTTTAAAGCACTTACTTGCTTGGTCTTAATAGACCGTTGAGCGGTCGCTGTAGTTCCTGCTTGCGGGCGCTGCGACAGGGTGCAGGGGGCGTTGAAGGGTTGCTCCCCTGTTCAGCTTCGTTGCGTTCTCTGTTTGGAGTTTGTACGTCCGTATCCTATTGTTGGTTTAAAGCAACTCTTCCACAATTATTGATAGTTATAATTCGCCGCCAATTCAAATTATAACGAAATCACACGGTTAGCCGCGTCTAGTCAAATTCACAATGCTTTACGATTGATAGTTTAACGTTGAATGTCAATTGAATATTTATTTTTGCCGTTTTCGTTTTTATTTATTATTCGTCGCCAACGCCGGTTTTTATTATTTTCTCTGCCAAGTAGAATTTGCATAAAGTAGTTTATGCAAATTAACTACTTGGCGAGTTGTTCTCCGTTTAGAGGTAAAGAGGGGAAACTAACGAAAGGGGATTAGTGGATGTTGAGGGGACCTGGACTCAAGGTCGGTCCGTAACAGTCTCTACATCGCCACTGATACTTGCCGCAATAAGTTATTCTGAAAATCAATTCAAGAGCAAAGAATTGAAACAATCACTGAGGGGCACGTTCGCGCAACAGTATGTGACCCACTCTGCCTTCTGCCAATCGTATATTATTATTTTTTTATTTTATTTTATAGAAAATATAAATGGAATGATCACATCACAGAATTAAAAAAGAGCCTAGCTGACAGAGCCAATATTATTAGTTATCTAGCATGTAAGAAAAGTAGTGCACATATAAACACATTATGTAACGTAGTCCGGACTCTTTTACTTAGTAAAATTGATTACGGTTTATCTATATACGGCAGTTGTCCTAAGTCAACGTTAAAAATCATCAAATCAGCCTACCATCATGCGCCCAGGAGGAGTATTAACGCCTTTCCCACCACCCCAATCAAAAACATACTGGCAGAAGCAGGACTTTCAACAATCAAAGAGCAAATTGTAACAACAAGAGGAAAATGTTATATTAAATTGTCATTTTCATCTGGATCCATCGATGAAAAATACTTCAAGTCCGCAATACGCCGACCTACGCCAAAGAGAATACCATCCGCAGTCTTTAACATCGTTGCAGTTGCAATTGAAATGAATCTTCCACTGAGGCATTTTGCCAAATATCTGCCCTTACACCCACCTTGGACAATCAAAGAGTCGTCTTTCATTCTCGACCTAAATTCGAACCGAAAAAGCAATACCGACAGCAAATTCTTCCGTGCTCTCTTCAACGATATCTCGACCGAATTCAGATCAAAAGGATGGACGGTACTTTTCACCGACGGCTCCAAAATATCTGAAATCGTTTCATTTGCAGTGGTTCATGAAGATGGGTCAATTATTAGCACGGGTCTACTGTGTGAACAAGCATCAAACTTCACTGCAGAAGCACATGCTGTTCTGGAAGCAGCTAAAATTGCAGCAAAAACTTGCGGTAAATACATTATCTCAACTGATAATATATCAGTTATTAATGCTATCCGTAATGATAGATATAATATCCATGCTATAAACAAAATTAGAGACATCCTCATTCGTTCACCTAAAAAACTCAAAATAATGTGGACCCCCGGTCACACAGGAATACAAGGAAACGAACATGCGGACAAAGCTGCTGCTATGGCTTACAAAACGCCACTCCATTTCTTTGACACTTTCACCAAAAAAGACCTTTCCAACGCTATTCTAAATATTCACTTAAAAATGGAACAAGACTTATGGAAATCATATGTACACTACTACGCCACTATTAATCCAGAACGCGACAAGCCAATATATCCCACAACCACAACAAAAGCCGCAATCACAAATTTTCTAAGACTCCGCTTAGGCCATACAACCGTCACTCATCAGCATCTACTACGCAAAGAAGATCCTCCGATATGCACAACATGTAACGCAGTCATCGACATAAAACACACTTTGGGCTTAGGACAATGTTCACTGTCCAGTTCGGTTATAAACGATATTTTTAAAAACAACTTTTAAAAGTCCCAAAATATATTAAGAATCAACGAATTTGTAAAACTATATAATATTCCTATATAAATTACATATATTCATATAGAAGAAATATATATAAATACATATTATTATTTTAACTAAATATTCAATTAATATTAGAGCTGATAGCCCTTGTAGCTTGTGCTCTTTAATTAAGATTAGCATTGTAATTTTTTATGTAATTATTTTGTTAATAAAAAATAATAATTTTTTTCACAGATTGTCACTGAGGTTTTATAATTTTATTTTCTCTTATTTTTGGCTGTCACTTTTTTCGTTATGTTTCCTTAATGGGCCTTTAATTAGCCCCTAATTGGCCTCCTTTCTTTTCAACTCCGCCCCACAACACAACATTAAACCGCAGTGCACTACAATCGCGTATAAATTATTGTCACGTTAGCACTAAATACTATAATCGGGCGCGTGTGTGAGATCCGTTTCCACTCCGTGTATGCAGCTTTGTAAGCACGCGGGTTAGTCAACCATACCTACCACCTAAGTGTCCGCTAATTGAGCCACACGATAAGATCATCAAAATCCGAACCACAAAACAAGCAGAAAATAAAAATACAAATAATTTCCCTCCAACATATTTATCTTAACTCCCAAGATATGGAAACATTATCTGAAATCTTTTTTTTTTTTTTAGTTTTTAAACCACATTTATTTTCCTAATTCCTCCTCGTTTACATCTAGGACTATACTTCACAGGATCATTATCTGAAATCTTATTTACATTGCATTCACACATTGTAAGTAATATTTCAATTCTATTCCTTTTCTTATGTTATCTCAAAAATGTAAACAATACCCAAATTCAATTCGCTTTATCAATTGTTATCTCGAATATGTAAACACTAGTTCTTGTTTCGAGTTGAAATAGTTTTTAAGCGAAAATGAAGATGCAGTCGTCCAGTAACCTCCAGTCGGAAATAGTTTAAAATAAAGTAAAATTAGTTTTAAGTATATAAAGTTATTTAAAATAAACTAAAATTAAGAAAAAAACTAAATTGTTTGTGTGGAGATCCGTTTGTTTGCTTAGGATCTTACAATAAGACTTGTCGCGCGAACCGATAGTGCAATTGGGTATCTTGTGTTTACTTAAAATACCCTAAACGGATTGCACAATTGATCCGATGGTACGGATCACGAGGCTGAAGCGCACATGCTGACTCGTCGGCGGTTAGTTATCAACTAACTAAATGAGAAAATAAAAGAAAATCGTCTTCATTTTCTATAGAATTATTGACCTGACCTCGTAGCATCTCACAGAGAAAAAATGTTAATATCAAACGATGACAAATGATGAGATTAAAACGGAATTCACCAACATTTATGAAGATTCCGCATCCTTTTTAAATTGACCAATCCGTTGAATTAAATTGCACAATCCGTTGAATTCTTCCTCAACAAGATATACCAATGGGTACTCGCTAACCGAGTCCAAGTGCCCATATCGGGATTTGCATACTAAACTACATGCTAAAGTAAAGATAGTTCTATTCACAGATTTGATAAAAATGTATTCATTTTTTACGCTAGAATTTTAAAAGTATTGTGGCAGTCAACGTGTTAAGAACCATTGCACCTTCAATAAAAATAAACGAACAATAGAATTTTCTCTTTCTTATTAAATTAATACACGAACTTATTACCTGTTATCATGTTTTCGCGGCACAGTACAAATTTCCAGTACCCCGCACTATTCAACCTTGAACAGTTATCTCCTATTCACCTCACGTTACGTTTATATCTGCAGAAAATGGTTCTAGATACAGCACAGCTATATCTATATCACATCGTTCCAAAGATATCTGCAGCTGAAACTGACAGTTTAGTGTTTCTGATTTACCTTCGTGAGGTGTAAGTGTCGCTCAGATTATTAACCTAAACCCGAACGATTAAATCGAACGTAATTCGTAAAACCACATAAAAATAACGTGAATCGAAAAGTATTTATTTTCGGCAAAACCACGACATACAGTGAACTTTATTCAATATCATCGAATACATCGGTTTGTTGTCACCAGCTGTGACTTGGCAAACTCCATGTACCAGCTGTTGCAAAATATTCCCTTCAAACATCTCCATTGATGGTAGTCTAAGAATAAACCAACTTCTGCAAACGCATTATGGAGTCCCTCTTTGACAGCGGTAGTGAATTGGAAGTCTTAGATGCAACAGGGGGTCGCGCAAATGCCAAACAAATTCATTTACTGGACAACGATGGCACTATGACGGACGATGGTTACGACGATACACCTCTGATTCATGGAACTGTTGGTGAGTAACGTATGTTTAGAACAATTGCTTAAAAATTGTAGCCAACGCGGCAACACGCGCCTAAAGAAAATTGAAATTGTATTCCACCATGTGGAAGGACTTACTGGCGTTTACTGGTTGCATTTTGTTTGGTGCTTTCCTGGTTTTTTAATAACAAATTTTCATCAGGTATCTTGGGCAAAGTGAAATCTGTGGATTCAGTTGTAGTGTTTGAACAAAGCGCGTTTTTGTATGTAGTCTAATTGTTAGGTGTTTTGTTTAACGTGATCACTTTTCGTTTTGTTTTTTATTGAATGCTATTAAGAGTTCCTATTGTGTTGATTGTGTCGTTTCATTCGGCGTTTCTATTCTCTTGCTAATTGACAATTAAATACTGAAAGGCGCGGCCTGACTACTAAATCGCTGATATAAAAATTATTCTATCTACTATCGAGAAAGGAAAGAAAAGGGCACCGGAAATAGATATGACTTAAAAATTGACAAACAATGGGGGAGAGGATGTTGATGGGTTTCGGATAGATCAGCGTCTAAAGCAGTAAAAGGCACCAATTAGTCGATAAAGTGCTACTTGCCGGCGCGCCACATGCAGCCACCTAACGATGGGTATTATAATTATATATGCTCAATACAATACTTTTAAAGTCGTGGGCTTGAAATTAAATTATCGTGTCAGACGCAGTGCTAGAAATCTCGGCATTTTAAAAATTCCATAAAAATCCTTTTAATATTCGTTATGAAAAATAAATTATGTGCATTGTTTAAAGATCTCTTAGTAATTAAAAATAATACGAGCATACAGAAGTTATATATAAAGTAATACGCGGAAACATGGTATTTAGAGTAAGAATGGCAAAAATGCGAAGTTTGTAACAGTCGTTTCATTCCCCATCAGCTATAGTGAACTACGGCAAACATTGTAATAAAATGTTTATATTTTGCAATTAATATTTCAGGGGCAATGTACTCATAACAAAATCACGGTTTGCGTGGTTGTCAACTCTGGATTGTGCATGTGCAATTGATTTATTTTCCAATTACCCGATTGCAAAATAATTGAACACACGTTTTCAAAACCAAGAACTGTGAAAAGCATTTAGTTCAATGGTTGAAATATGTGAATTATAATACAAACCTGATAGTAATGGCCCATTTTTATGTAGTCTAGTCTGTGATAAACTGCAGAGAATACATAGTCACCAAACCGAGTTCATTATCAACATATCTTAGCTCGGATATTTCCGTGAAGTACTCTTGTAGGCGAATGGTGCTTTTTAAGTGGTTGTATAGCGTTTGCGACAATAGTGAAGAACGTGTAATTCAAACCGACCCTGTGACGGTTTGAATCACTGAAAGATTAAACCAATGCTCAACATATCAGGCCACTGCCGCGTATACGAATTCGATCACCAAGCTCAAGTACACTGTAGTATAAAAATATTCACTTTATTAATTCAAAGATATTAACTTTATTAATTCAAAAATATTCACTTTATTAATGCATCTTAGAACTAACTATTACTTTGATCTGACAATTAATCACAAACTGTTCTTTTATTTTCACATGTGCCTGCCTATTAAGAGTGCCCTGCCCTGATTGACTGTGAATTATAAGATTAAACAACGTATTTCTTCTTCTATATTGTTATCGGCTGATACTATTGACCCAAGGTAGTTCAAGGATTGCACTACTTTAAATTCGTTCTCCGCTGCCCTGATAGTTTGACCAACGTTAGATCTTCTATTCGCAGAAGTTGCCACCATGTACTTAGTTTTTCCCTCATTAATGTGCAGTCCCAGTTTTTGTACCGCCTGCTCGATGTGGGTGAAGGAGTCCTGTACCGCCGAATCGGATCTACCGATGATGTGAATGTCATCTGCCTAGGCAAGTATCTGACTGGATCTGGTGACAATAGTCCCTCTATTTGTAAATCGAGAGTCGTGCATTGTTTTCTCCAACGCCAGGTTGAAGAGGGGGCAGGCCCGACCGTCCCCTTGTCGGAGTCCACTAAATATGTTTATTGGTTTGGACAGCAATCCCGCTATTTTTACTTGACTGGTTACGTTGGTCATGGTCAACCTACAAAATCGTATCAATTTGTTTGGAATGCCGAACTCTCTCATGGCATTATATAGTTCTACCCTGGCTATGCTGTAGTAGGCGGCCTTAAAGTCTATAAGTAGATGATATAATGTAATCTTAAATTCCAGACATTTTTCCATCGCCTGCCTAAGAGTGTATATCTGATCAGTCGCTGATTTGCCTCGGATGAAGCCACACTGATATTGACCAATGATGACTTTAGAGTATGGGGCTATTCGATCTTGTAGGATAGAGGAGAGTATCTTATAGGCGGTATTCAGCAATGTTATACCCCTATAGTTGCTGCACAGTGTGATATCTCTCTTCTGATGTATGGAGCAAATTATTCCATGACTCCAATCTTCCGGCATTTCCTCTTGCTCCCATACGTGCACCACGATCTCATGAATTGCGTGATGTAACGCTGTCCCTCCTTGTTTGATCAGCTCGGCTGGTATGCCATCAGCTCCGGGGGCTTTATTTGATTTGAGCTGTCTTATGACTTTTAATGCTTCCTCAATGCTTGGTGGCGGCAGCATTTGGCCTTGATCTTGCATTGGTGGACCCTCCAATTCTTCTGTGAGCTGACCATTTAGCAATTCATTGAAGTGCACTTCCCATCGCTTCAGAATGCCTCCAGGATCGGTGATCAGATTACCCTCTTTATCCTTGCAGTAAGTGCTGCGTGGTGTGTACCGCGTCATACTTCGGATTATTTGGTAGAACTTTCGCGCGTGATGCGGACCTCGCTCTCTGCTTTTCTCAGTTTCACAGACTAGATTATTTTCCCAGGCAGTTTTCTTTTGTCTGGGCAGTTTTTTTTTCTGATCTTCTGAGATCTTTGTATTACTCCTCGCGCATCCGCGTCCTATGAGACTGCTGCAGTGCCCGGTATGCAGCATTCTTACGTTTAGTCGCTAGTTTGCACTCATCATCAAACCAGTCGCCCCGATCTCTACGACTACTGCCTAAGATGGAGTTGGTAGTACTAATGACAATATTCTTAAGGCGTGTCCATTTCTCTTCTACGCCCGGCATTCTGGCCCCAGGACTTACTCTTCCTCCGTCGAGCTTTTCGAGGGCGAGTCTTAACGCATGACCAAAGGTGTTATTGGTATGCTCATTGCGTAAGGCAGGCGTGTTGATTCGATCCTGATCCGCGAATCCAATACGTCTCCTGATCCTAAATCACTACTCCCATCCAATCCCCATTATTACCTACAATACCAATCTTGTTCCCATAGTGAATCATACGAGCGACAAATTACCTCACCCTTACCCATAATCCCAATCATGTTCCCCAATTGAATCATATGCACGACAAATTTAACCGAAGGTCCATTTGTCGTACATTGATTCAATTCCTAATAACCAATAACATTATGAAATGCCTAATTCTAAATGCATTTCATAATTTCTTCTTCTGGGAATTTGTTCAACCAAATTCCCATCCACTTCCCAGAATCTCATTCCAATTGAAGCACACAAAATCTTGTTTGTGCTTTTTGGAATTTTTAAGTAAAATTATTAACAAATCTCTATCACCACAGAGTATAAAAGGGCGGTACATTTTGGATTCGTGATCAGTCGAAATCCAGGAGGCCGAAGCCAAGGCCAATAAATAATCAAAGAAAAAGGAAAAAATAAAAGTCGGTAAACCTAAAATAAAAGAAGCGCCTTTTATTCCACCCGGAGGAAGAAATAGCTTGTTGTGGGACCCGTTAGGCCCGGACAACCACATCAGAGTGACCCGAAGGACCCACGAAACCGAGGTAAGCCTAAAATGCCCTAAAAAATTCCTCACAAATTGTTTTTGATAAATACGAGGGATTCCCCTTGCCTCGGTCCGCAAAATTTTCAATGTGACTTTTTAAGAACGGGTCAAATTGTGCAATTAGTTCGAGTAAACCTAAGTAATTTCCATTATCTGGAACGCCGAAATGATCGTTCAGCCAACGTTATGATGACTGGAATCAATCGTCGCACTGCATCTTTCCAATAATTTTTCTCTTTCTGGTACTCAAGTTGAAGGTTGTCGGAAACATCGACGCAGTTCTGTCGCCTTTGAATTAATGTCAACATACATTCTCTGTGAAGAGATCCATTCTCATGTTGATGTAATTGGGAAACATTTTTCCAATCATTAAATCCATCGCTGGTCAGTTTGTTTTGTTTGTCTTTGGAAGCAAAAATTTTACATACAAAACAATACACGCAACCAGTCGTGGGAGAATAAATTAGCCATTCGCGCTTGAACCGTTCTTGATTTGCCTTTCTTCCAAAAAACGTTTTTTCTGAGCAATATCTTGCTCTACCTTCTGCATCGTAAAATCTACGGGACGGCTCAAACGGTCCAGAGTGATTTTGGCACATACTTGGACCACGATTGATCCAAAAATTGGCGTCATCGTCAGTGAAATCACCCCACTTGCCTGGATCGCTCGAACAATTGTCATTGTTCGCTGCAGTTTCAAAAGTATCCAAATCCGCGGCTCTGAGCTCTTCGTATTCGTTCAGACTAACATCACGCTGCGAGTTTGATCCATCATCTTGATCCAAAGATTCAGAGGTTTTGAGATGATCGACTTGCTCTGTTTCAGATTGAATCTGCAAATTTGATAAAACAATTTTGAATTCAAAAGTTTTAAGAATTACATTTGCTCTAAAAACACTTTAATTTATATTTTATAAAAAAGTTATAATTTATAAATATCAACAGTAAATTATATTTCGATTCTTACATCTTCGTTACTAGATTCGATCTGTTCACTAGCTGAAGAAGAAGCATGTGCAGTGGAACTTTGGAAGAATGACGTCAATTTTGGTAGTTTCGATAAATCTGTCTCAATTCGTTTTTTTCTTTTCATCCGCAATTTTTCTTTTTTGAGCACCGCTCTGATAGGATCGCCGCATTATGTAATCTACAAACATACTTAAATCGTAACATTCTGATAGGAAAAGTAAACATCAAATTCTGCATTTGAAATTAAACAACAAAGTTTAAAATCAAAAAATCGAACTCAAAAATAAATCAAAAAAACAAAACCAAAATGTTAAATTATCGAAATAGCTAAAACTAAATCAGTTTACAAAATCAAAATCGAACAACAAAACAAATTTCGAAAAACTGAACGAAACTTAAAAAAGAAATTTAAAACGAAAACAATATACAAACTCACTTTCATTATTGTAGTTGGATAACAAAAAAAGACAATTTGATTGGTGATGTTTTTTGTGTTGTGTGAAAAGATACCGAACCTACCTTTTTCAACAAATGCGTAGTTTTCGATATGTTCATTACACACAATACCACAATTTCACATTAATTAACATCTAGATTCGTCACTAATTGAAAAAACGTTCTTTTTTTCTCTAAGAACAACGAACAAATGTAATTTGACAAACGACAAAGCAACAGATAGTTTTGGTTTGCTTAAAACACTGAAATGAATCGTTTTTGTTTATATAAACAAGCTCGAGTTTGCAAGCGCTGTTTCGGTTATTTAGCGCGCGATTTGAAATTCAAATCGTAGCTTAAAATAACAATCAAAAGAATAAATCAATTAAGATTTTTAAATATTTTTGTTTGAGAATACATTTGTATAATCAATTACGTAAGATAAATGAATTGTCTTTAAAAAAATTTTTGTTTACAAAATTCCAAAAAATATAAAAATATTTAATCAAAATTAAAAATAAATTAAAAACAAACATGACAAATTTTCTTGGGGGCCCTTTCTCGCCAGGGGCCCCAGGCCATGGCCTAGTCCGGCCTAATGGGTAATCCAGCACTGATGGCAATTTAATGAGTATTCGAGTATATGAGCATCGCAACGTGTGCGATATGAGCGTTAATCAACTGTGAACTGAGGATGATTGCATCGTGTGCGTTAATGTGTTATGGGGTTTATAGCGGGGTGGAACACATAGATTCGGTACCAATTAAATTTCCTGTCTATACTCAAATATACTCGGAATTCGGCCATTTCCTTTTCGTTTACATAAATCTATACTATTCTATATTATTTCGCGGGAGACCGGGGTTCGATTCCCCATCGGGGAGCCTCTGGCGCAAGACTAATGACCCTGCCCGGTAAAACAAATTATCATGGAAAATTTAACAAGCCCCAGGATTTGCTAAATAAGGCCAAGACCGGTTCCCGGTTGTAGTGCCGAAGATGATGATGATACTATATTATTTACTGGCTTGTAGGAAGCCAGAAGTTCATGACCTCACCGACTCGACTCCGCCATCGTTCCCTATCCTGGGCACTCTCCTTCCATGCTTGACCAGGCGATCCGATCTCCTCAAGGTCAAACCTAACATTCTCCTCTCATCTCCGTCGCGGCCGTCCTGCGGCTTCTCTCCCGTTCGCCACAAATTGCTTTAAATATTCGCACTCGAATGCCTCAATTGCCTGACAAATGTAAGGGGGAATCAGTGCTAAATTCGTGCTCAAAAGTCATCCTTTATGTCTGAATTCGATTGACGTGTGGTCGTAGCATGGAAAATACTATAAAAAACACTGAGGACTGTTAGGTAACTGTTGGGGTTCTTTAAGGCGCCCGAAGATTCACCCATCGTCCTAACCCAACTCCCCGTTCCCAACCCGCAAATACCAGTACCGATCATAAGCAGCTTACCTGTATATGAGCTGTTCAAGCTCTCCTTCATCAGTTTGACCTGGGAAATAAGCCCACGGCAAGATCATTACCTTGCCGTGGCAGCAATCAACGCATACGACAAACCATTTCGGTTCACCTTACATGAACCTTATAGGAACCCGATGAGGCTCAGCTTGTCTGCAACCATGATCATTAAACACACGCCAATCTTTCTGTGTGTTCTTGTTCCAACAATCCGTTGGTCCATAAAGACACGTCGGACAACTTACTTGCTTATACAGCTGCAGCCAAATTTCCGATGATCGATCACCCAAGCGACAACCGAGCATCTAATCGGACACGATCATTATTGTTATTCAAACAATCACACCAATGATCGTGTCCCAAGTACCGTTTTCCTAACTCATACAATCGCCACCCTAGCCATCGCCATGGCGAACAAATCTTCTGTTTGCTTATCGTCACAGAAAAATCTATTGCCTGCAACGGCATGATTTTAAGGCAAACAAATGCGCATGACCCCCGAAATAGCGTCTCTATTTACATAATACACAGAGACCTATTTCATCATCCGGCGATCGCCACTATCGTTTACAACAACGATGCCTGCAGCCTCTATTCCTTGTTCTTTTGTTTGAACAGCTGCAGGATTGATCACTGTCCGCACTTCCAGCGAATGGGAATTGTACCAGACCATCTACGGTCACATGAGGAAATTCTTCCATTAAACCCCAAATCATTGGTCGCCACCAAGAAGATCCGATTTGCTCCCCCCACATCGGTGGAAATCCACCACCGTTGCGTCTGGTGGGATGTGGAGTGCCAGTTGAGTCAAAGTTTGCCATTCAATCAGAGGAGTCAGATTCCGTCACCGTTCGGTGCACACGGGTTGGAGAATTTTACTGAGTCAGCATCACCAGTCGATACGTTTCCATCATGTTACTTCAAGTGTTGATCGATCAGCGTCGCAGGGTGGATACGTTTCCCTACAAGTTCTTTTAGGTTTTAATTCGGCAGTATCGCGGAGTGTTGTGTTTGCACCTACCTAGTGAATATCTGAACGATAGTTGCGCAAATCTAGTTCAGTTTGAACGTCGATTAATTTCGCGGCAGCCCCCGTTTCCCTTACATTTATTCGAACAATTAGGGCTTCGCCCCAGTAACACCATTTGTAATTAAAACAAGTTAAAGAAAAGAACAGTGACAAAGGATAAGCTACAATAGCACTAAGACTAAACTACACCAATTGTGAAAGATAAATGTTTTATTTGTGGAGTTTGTTCTTTACGTGAAGTTTCACCATAGCAGTAGCGGTGTTCCCGTTGAATCAGCGTCCGTATCGACGCACTAGCATGACACCACCACATAACAAACGCGATGTTACATGATTTCTAGGAGCACCAAGAATGACCTCGACACGATGTGTTTATAGCGTATAGAATAATAGTGAAGAAGAACGTGTGATTCGAACTGACGCTATGACAGTTTGAATCACCAAAAATTTTACCTAAGCGTTACCCATCAGGCTACTGGCCGATTTTTAAATTTAATTTTTAAACTCGCCTACACTCCACTGATGTGAATTGTTATGTTATCGCTAGGTATACGGCTCTGATGTATTTTCTTATTCGATTTTCGTTCGTATTTTGCTTGTGAATTGTGTGTATCTGTTAGAGATGCCACATGTTCGATTAGGCTTCCATCAAGAGGCTTTAAAGAAAAGGATCTTACGCAAACACTGTGCATGATCGATAAAGATAAACAAGAATAAAGATTTTAGTGTAACGAAGCAACGTATAAAAATAAACTGTGTGCCAGAGCCAGTCTGAGGTGTTTTATGAAACTATACCATGCCTAAATAGAGCAAGAATTTTAGGAATATCTTTCATTTTTGTGAACTTACAGTGAACCATCCATTCCTGCTTTGTATTTCATTCCTACCGTCTCTATAAATACCATTTTTATACTTTTTCCAATCTACGAGTTATTCTAGCCTCTTTTGTCGCAATCGTGCGTATTTTAACGGTTTCGCTCTTGTCGGGCGTTCTTGTGAGGGCGGAACTACGGGAAATTGTTACAATCTGTTTTTACTGAAATGAGCTTAAAATTACTACTATTACTACTAATTATTGGCCTGTAGGAACCCGGATCTCCATGAGCTCACCGACTCAACCCCGCCATCGTTCCATGTCCTGTGCACACTCCTTCCACGCTTGACCAGCCGATCCGATCTCTTCAAGGTCCAACCTAACATTGTCCTCCCATCTCCGTCGCGGCCGTCCTACCGGTCTCTTTCCCGTTGGTTTACCGTCAAAAATTCTACGCATGGTCCTATCGTTGCCCATATGCGCCACATGTCCGGCCCATCTTAATCTTCGCGACTTGATTACTCTCACTATTGTAGGTTTGTGGTATAGCTCTTCCAATTCGTGGTTGTGGAGTTTCCTCCATTGTCCTGCCTCCTCGTCATATTTACCGCCAAAGATACCCCTTAAAATTTTATTCTCGAATACGCGGAATTTGTTTTCTTTCCGTTTTGTGAGAGCTTATGTTTCGCCTATGCAATCGGCATGATTATGGTTCTATAGACATGGAGCTTTATGTTACGTGATAGCAGTTTGGATTTCAGCAATTTACTGACTGCATGCCAACTAGCGTTGCCGGAGTGTATCATTTGTTAATTTCCTTCGACATTTCGTTACTGGCCGTCAGTATCGTTCCCAGATATTTAAATTCTTTAACTTTTTCAAATATCTTGCCTCTGATGTTTATATGTGTTCCCTGGGGTCCACACGCTCTGGCAGTAATCATGTATTTTGTATTGTCTTCATTTATTTCTAGGCCCACCTCGTCTGCCGCTTGTATGATGATTTCACAGTTTCTACTTAAAGTTTCTAGATTATCGCCCAGAACGGCGATGTCATCCGCATATGCGAGCACTTGTGTGATTCCATTCAGAGATGATCCCGCCATATTGTCGTCTTGTACCTTTCTGATGACATACTCAAGCACAAGGTGAAAAAGACATGGTGAGAGACCAACCCCTGTTTTAGTCCGACCCGGATTTCAAATGGTTCTGAGAGGTGGTTTTCTATTCCAACTCGCCCTTTGTTTTCGTTCATGCAAGTTTGAATGAGGGCGGCGTATTTTTTCGGGAATCCCAGCTTAACTACAATATGGTAGTCTTTGTCTTGCGACTGAGTCGTAGGCTTTTTTGAAGTCAACGAACAGTTGGTGAACCGTCTCTCCGTGTTCCCACTTCTTTTCCAGCAGTTGCTTTATTGTGAACATTTGGTCGCTTGTTCACTGGTTCCTACGGAATCCGCATTGGTAGTCTCCCAGTATTTCTTCTGCGTACGGTGTGATTCTCGCCAGTATGGCATTTGTTAATATTTTGTATGTGGTTGGGAGCAATGATATTCCTCTGTAGTTTTCGCAGTCAGATCTGTCGCCTTTTTTTTAAATGGGAACAACTCTTGAGGTTTTCCATTCTTCCGTAATGACTTTTTGGCGGATTTGAATGTCGTTTTCAAATGTTTGATGATGCAGTGTTCTGCCGAACACTGTTAACACAGAGAACACAACGACCCAGGGCGAATGCTGTGCTCTGCCCGCACTGTCCACGAACACAACAAAAAACACTGGAGCGAATGCCGTCACTAATTAAACATAGAGATCGTTTTGAATTTTAATTTTTATTTTTACTCCTTGTTTGTATATTTAGTGTTTTTAGTCAATGGTCGGTTGCGGAATGGAAACAACACAATTTTCACTACACCTCATCTTATATACACATCCGTCTTACATTTAAGATGATCTTCTTTCTTCCTGGCTAGTGCATATAGCCTTACGCTCAATACTTTCCGCACAATTACACACGAGACAAATTAGGATTGCACACGATACGAGTATCACAATGGGGTCGCGATGAGGATAACTTGTCAGTCTCAGAATCTATGGTCCTCACTTCATTTAATTATTTCGGCGCAGAAAGAGATTAACGCTGCACTTTCCCGAATGTCGGATCAATATGTTTCGATCTATTTTCAATACGTCGCGCGGCTTGACCTCCTCGGTGGAGTTTCTCTGTGACGACCCTTGGACGGATGCTCGATATAGACTCCGCGATATGGCTGTTCGATAAAGACTGCTTCAAACTAGACTTGTCGTCTCGTTGACGATCAAAATTGGACTCCTCTGGTCCGCTTTACACCAAGTATCCCGATACAGACCGTATCTGTGGCTGTAAAAGAAAATTTCCCATTTAGCCCGCTAACAGGATCATCGAAGTTTCTGTTAGCAGCATGTTATTTCATCCCCAGGAGAATTTCGTAGTTTCCTGAAAGGAGAAAGTCGCTCATCACATACATCATTATCACCATCGGCGGTGGTGATAGCATTTCATCTCAACGGCCGTTTATTTGAGCAGAACATCTGGCGCCCAAGCCGGAGGTATTCGATGATTTGTTTGGACGTACAGTCCGTGGGTCTTGTTTGACTTTGTAGTTAAAATCGAAATCCATTAGATCCTTCTAATGGTGTGAAATTCCAGAATGGCCGTGGGACCGGGATATAGCCTTTTGTTGGCTTTACTCGTCATAAATATTCGCGGCATATCTTATTGAGATACTTGTGATTCCCAGGAATCTGGTAGCGGATGAGCGATCTACATTATCGTAGTAGGTTGCCGCTGCCTTTGTTTGACCGGCTGATTTGGGTGGTTTTCGTGGTAGACTATCTGCCGTGCATCCGTTTATCGGCTCGTTTTTTTGGGTGATAGCAATTCCTTGTACTGATATTTGGAATTGCCGCTTGTGCAGAGCTGGAATGCGATGCATTTCAATCTTTGGGAATAGGATGAATGGATGGTTTTACCTTTATTTCAGGTATGATAAACTATGATTGTTGAGCTTGACATTAAAAGCTTTGGGGACGTTCAGTTCCTTGCTTTTTGGTGTCGGGCTCAACGTTGGCTATGAGTTGCAGGCCCTATGGTGAGACTTTGGGACACGCGTCTGTGGGCGCGTGCAACGTTCTCAGGTAAGTAAGTTCCTTGAAGGTAGGAACCTTACCTGCGCGGAATTGTGCGTTCGTAGAACGCTACAACTTCCTTATCCCATATTGTTTTGATGAGTTGGTGGATCTTTCGAGCGGTTGCCTCTCCTCCATGCCTCACAAACTCTGCCGGTATGCAGTCGACTCCGGGAGCCTTGTTGTTTTTCAATCCATTTATTGCGTCTACAACTTCGTTGAAAGAGGGCTCTGGGATCTGAGGCTCGGCTGTTATACGTCTGGTGCGATTATTTGTGGTTGATGGGTGCGCACGAGGAGGTTTTCAAAATACTGCTTCCATCTTGTCACGATATTGTTTGTTTCTATGACCAGATAGCCGTTTGCGTCTCGAATTATTTTGGGTCTCCCTCGGTAGCCATTTCCAATTGAATTTATGCCGGCATACATACCTCTGATGTTCTTTGCTCTGGAATTTTTCTAGGATTTTTTCGATCCGAGTCTTCTCCCATTTCCGTTTTTTGCGTTTGAAGAGTCTCATTGTCTCTTTCCGAATTGTCGGGTATCTTTCTGCGTTGACTTCATCATATTTTTGTAAGCGGATCACTCTAAGGCGTTTACGTTGTTCGATCTTCGCCCTGCACTCATCGTCAAACCAAGGTTTGGACTTAATTGTTTTCTTAAATCCCAATACCTTTTGGGCTGTTTGTTTGATTGTGTCTCTGATCAATGTCCATTTAGTGTCCACGCTATTGTCTTCCTCTTCCCCACTGCTACCATTCTCTAAGACGCTAAATCTAGTCGTTAGTTCGTCTTGATATTCAGCCCTTTTGCACAGGTCTTTTAGCTTATCAATGTCGAACTTTTTGCTCGTCTGTCGTAACTGCCCATGTGGGTTTCCTGCGAGCCGACACCTGATTTTTCCCATCACTAGAAGATGATCGGAGTCGCAATTTGCTCCTCTATATGATCTTGTGGGTTATATTTTTACCTGTGCGTCGACACGGACGCGGGTTCTGTAAAAACACCACTTAATGACACTGGAAGAATTTAGCCGTGAAAGAGTGTATCACCGTAGCGGACTCAAATGATCACCAAGAAAATACACTGATGAAACTTTAATGTTAACGATTTTATTTCTACAATACTCCAATTAACCTTACAGTTATTGTTCACAGGCAGGCAATTACTTTTACTATTAATGTTCACCGGTAGGCAATGAATTTAACAATTATTGTTCACAGGAAGGCAATTACTTTTACTATTAATGTTCACCGGTAGGCAATGAGTTTAACAATTATTGTTCACTGATAGGCAACTGAAGTTGCATTCGATTTCTTCGTTTAAATTCTCTTCCCCCGATCGTTGTAATGCCGCGGTTTTACCACTCGACTATGTGTAAGGTGCAATGACTCGCGTGTCTAACTCTCGTAAGAAAAAGTGTGTACCGCACTCTATGGTGGGTGAAATCTGACTCTTTTCACGTCGACATTAGACTCTCGTCGGCTGCGCTACGCTGACCCAACCTCCATGAGTGAGGTGGGTTTCCACTCATGTCATTGTAGGGGAAAACAAACTTTCCTTCCCGCCAACGACCAATGAGAAACCGATTCGCATCCCACTGAAAGGTTCCCATAGACATCGTCCTGATAGGGTGAATGTCTTTACCTAGGAAAGAAAGACAAACGAAACATGCGTTGGGTGAAGGAAGCGAAAACAAACATGCTGCTGGTCAAATATGATGACCGCAGTACAGAGGCTAGCTGCCCTGACATCACAAACGATCCGTGATAGGTTTTCTGTTGATGCTATGTCAACGGAACTTCGCTTACGATGGCAAAGGCTAGAATGCATGGGTGCATGTTTGTTTTAGGAAAAACGTATCGTGGGACACGATCCTTGGCATGATTGTTTGAATAACAATCATATCGTGTCCGATTCGATGCTCGGTTGTCGCTTGGGCGATCAATCGTCGGAATTTTGGCTGCAGCTGTGTAAGCAAGTAAGCCGCCCGACGTGTGTCCTTGGACCAACGGATTGTTGGAACAAGAACACACAGAATATTTGGCGTGTGTTTAATTATCATGATTGCGGACAAGCTGAGCCGATCGGGTTCCTATATGGTTCATGTATTATGACCGAATTGGTTTGGTTGTAATGCACGTTGTTGCTGAAGGTTTACTTTTCAGGTGCAAGATATTGAAGGGTAGCTTAACGCTGCTCGATTGCAGGTAAGTGAAATGGCTTTGTTGAGTAAGGGAAAGGCAGGTTGATTTAAAGGGAATGGGTGGTTCTTTGGGAATGCTTAAAGGACCCCCAAAATCTCACGTAAAGGAAATTCGAGTGGTGTCTCTTGTCTATGAGGAAGTCGTCTAGTTGGTTACGCGTTACGCCGTCGGGTGATATCCATGTGGCTTTATCAATTTCCTTGTGCTTGAACATCGTGCTTTTCACTACCAGATCTTTTGCCGCTGCGAACGTAATAATTCGAATTCCATTATCATTTGAAACGTCGTGTAAACTTTCTTTACGTATAGTTGGTTGGAAGATATCGTCCTTTCCACTTTTCGCGTTGAGGTCCCCGATGAGGATTTTAACATCGAATGATAGATCTCATCAAATACTTTCTGTAGTGTATTGTAGGACGTGTCCTTCGCTTCTTCATCTGTAGATTCTGTTGGGGCGTGTACGTTTCTAAATATATAACTGTACCATGGGCCCTGTATTTTTAGCACCGACATTCAGTCATTAATAAATTTCACCACTTTTACATAGGGCGTAATCTTCTTGCTTATGATGAAGCCGGTTCCGAGGTTATGTGTATCGGTATCTCCGCACGCCAGTGTAAACCCGTTGGTTTCGATTACTTGATGTGGGAGTCGGACTTCCTGAAGCGCGACGATGTCCATTTTATATTGTTTCGCGTTTTCTACGACCGTCTGTATCGCGCCTGGTTTATATAACGTTCTAACATTCTACGTGCCGACGCGTATATCCCGCTTTTTCCGTTATTCCCTCCGTCTTCTTTTTGCCGAGTCGGTATTTTCTTGATGATTTATTTCCTTATGGTAGTGTCGACTCATCATCATCGGCACTACAACCGGGAACTGGTCTTGGCCTTATTTAGGTAGTCCTGAGGCTTGTTAAATTTTCCATAATGATTTGTTTTTTTTTCCGGGCAAGGTCATTAGTCCTCATCACACCTACGCCTACGGGATTTTTCCTGAGATTGTTTTTTATATATTGATTATTCATTTTTATTCCCACGAATTTTGGGGTTTCAAATAGACCGCCATATCAGAGTCCCTCTTTGATATGGTAAGGTCTGCTGACTGCTCTGATTCGACCCGGTGTTAGAGAGGCGCCGTTATAACACAGCCGGTATACCCCTGGCTGAAAACCATCCAATGGGCATGGTGACGCGTAACACCCTGGATTAGGGGTGGTAGATCTTTGTGTGTTACTCCTCGCTAGCCTGTCTGATATGGGTGGCCCTTCTGGAAGCGTATGCTTCCGTCAGCATAGCCCAAGTGATTCATTGTAGTTTAAACCCGCGCACCACGTCAAGATTTCTACCAAGCGGTGGGAGCTTAGGACTATGAAGAACAATAATCTATACACATTTTTGGAAACATGCTTAAGACCTGAATCGTAATTGGAGGATAATAGCAAGGAATATAGAAAACAAACAAGTCTGAGAATTTTATTTGTACGCAGACGGTAATTGTTTCAGATGTAGATAGAAGCAAGCTCAATATCAACATGCGCCTTTGGAGGTCAGGATTAAGCTGACTTCATTGCAAGTAATACTATAATATATTTGCAATAATATACATCACCATACCTTCCGCTTGATTAAACTTCCATCAAAGCTAACATACTTTTTTTTCTTTACAGAGGATGGTGACTTTCCTAAGGCTCGGCACATCTTCGGCTTAATGGGATTCCTTGGATTTGCGGTGGTTTATGCTATGCGAGTCAACCTCTCCGTAGCAATAGTTGCTATGGTAAATCAAACGGCAATTCCTCATAGTAATACGACAATAAAGGATGATACCTGTCCAGTGCATTCGTGGCGAAATAACACGAAATCAAGACCAGAAGGAGAATTCGAGTGGGACGAAGCAACTCAGGGAATAGTGTTAGGATCATTTTTTTATGGTTACATATTGACTCAAGTTCCTGGTGGGCGAATGGCTGAAATAATAGGTGGCAAAATAATCTACGGCATAGGAGTACTGATCACAGCCATTTTTACTTTACTAACACCTTTCGCAGCACGATGGAACTTAACAAGTTTAGTAATAGTAAGAATTCTAGAAGGAATGGGTGAAGGTGTTACATATCCAGCAATGCACGCAATGCTGGCACATTGGATTCCTCCGTTTGAACGGAATAAATTCGCAGCAATCGTTTATGCAGGATCAAATATTGGGACTGTAGTATCTCTCCCATTAGCTGGATGGTTGTGTTCACTAGAGTTCCTAGGCGGTTGGCCATTAGCATTTTATATTTTTGGAATAATCGGAATTATTTGGTTTTGTTTCTGGATGTTATTAGTTTTTGACCGACCTAGTACACATCCAAGGATATCGTATAAGGAACGCAATTTTATTGAGAGATCAACAAAAACAAGTCGAATTGCTGATGTTCTTGTTGATGAAGGAGTTGATAACCATGATATTCCATGGATGTCTATTTTAACTTCGGCACCGTTATGGGCAATTCTGATCACACAGTGTGGACAAGGATGGGCTTTCTATACCTTACTAACAGAGCTGCCTACTTATATGGATCAAATTCTTCACTTCGATATTGAATCCAATGCTGCGCTAAATGCAATTACATATCTGACCTCCTGGATTGTTGGAATAATCTGTTCAATACTGGCCGATTGGATGTTAAAGAAAAATTATATTTCATTGCTGAACTCGTACAAACTCTGGAATTCGGTGGCATCTATAATCCCATCCATTGGACTGGTGGGTGTAGCCTATGTTGGCTGCAATTGGATATGGGTCATGTTTATGCTTGCGATTGTTGGTTCATTTCAAGGTGCAGTTTATGCTGGCAATCAATTGAATCATATTGCACTGAGTCCGAGATATGCAGGAACAATGTATGGTCTGACAAATTCCACAGCGAATATCTGTGGGTTCTTGGCACCTTATATTATAGGATCTATTATTAATGGAAACGAAACACTAGCACGATGGAGAATTGTTTTCTATTTAGCAGCAGTACTAAATATTGGTGGAAATTTTGTTTATCTTATCTTTGCAAGCACTGAGGAGCAGCCCTGGTCATCGAGACACAGAAGAAGATCGCGAATTGACTGAGATTTAGAGATGACCTCGACTATAACTTAAGCTTGTATGTAACTATTGTAAATTATCTTTAGTGTAAGCGTTCAATATGTGATATTGTCTAGTTAAACGGAAGCCAATTCTAAAAATCCGCAATATGCATCTTGTTAACTTGTAGAGCAAGTCTAGAAGTAAGTCTTCTTGTTTCATATTTAATTGTATGTTTTGTGTATAAGCTGATGTGTAAGATATAATGTGTAACTTTTTACTCTAAGTTTAAATCTAGTTATAAGCGGGTGTAATGTAAAATATTTAGTTGAGACTCGTGGGGCCAAATGAACCAGGAGATTATACAGTTTTAAAGGTCTTTTTTTAAGAAGTGGATGTGTTTCTGCATATGGTTAAATTTGTACAATGTAATAACATTAGGTGTTATTTCTTGTTTAATTCTATTTTTCTTTATTTTTATTTTGTTAGTACAACAATTTTTGATGCAGTTTGTATAGGATAAACTTGGCTTGGACTAAGGTACATCAAAATACACTGAAGTAAATATTTGTTCTTATTACTAAATATTTGTAACATTATATAATCCACCTACATATTTGCGTTAAATTTTCCTCTGTAGCAATTTTGTTTTGCTTATGTATCTGTAGCGGATGCAACCGTTGGGGTTAAGGTAGCGTCCACCGAGAGGTAATAACGGCGAGTCTCGGGAACCACCTTCCTCAACACGATTCAACTAAATTACGTGAGTAATCGCGTGTTTCAACTCAGTTGATATTGGAATCAACAAATGCAAATAAAAGACCGAAACGATTCGAGGAATTTACTTTTTTTACTTGTTTAATTAATTAATAATCTTTGTCTTCTGCTGGTCGGGCGGTTGTGCATGCGCTGGTGGTTGGCGACAGACTGGTTAGAAAACCGTTGATAGCATTTGAATTAATGTGACAGCTCGATGGCGTCGCATTGTCAGCTGGTGGTTGACAGGCGTGGTGAGTATGGTGGTCGGGGAGTGTACTAGACGATGAACGTACTAGATTCTCCCCACTGCATTTAGTTGCGAATCCCCAACAGTATTTATAGCGTTTGAAATAATAGTGAAGAAGAACGTGTGATTCGAACTGACGCTATGACAGTTTGAATCACCAAAAATTGTACCTAAGCGTTACCCACCAGGCTACTGACCGAGTTTTGGAATTTGATTTTTAAACTCGACTATACTCCACTGATGTGAATTGTTATGTTATCGCAAAGGTATACGGGTCTGATGTATTTTCTTATTCGATTTTTCGTTCGGTGCTCTTCACTATTTTGCTTGTGAATTGTGTGTGTATCTGTTAGAGTCGCCACATATTCATATATAGAATTTTATTATGGGTGGTTCTTCGAAATTAGTTAAGAAGTAATACCACCTTGTGTTCACTAAATTTCACGTGGTTTTCTGAGACGTACCACGAACGATAGGATAGAAATGTGAGGTTTTGTGCATATGAAAGTACTAGTCTTTGACTACAAAAAACATGTTTTATTTTAATTTTATGATATAAAATGGCGGCACACCAGCGCACGAAATGAAAAAAAAAGATCTCCAATGGTGACATTGGCGCATCGCTACAGGTCACGATTTTTAATCGGGAGCCAAAAACCCAAAATTTCTTAAAATATAGTCCAAAACCTAGTGAACGTCATAGGATTTTTTCTGAATAATTGATTTAAAAAAATTGCGTTAATTTGAACTTCTTTTCTTGGTTTTTCGAAAAAATCAACCGAAAGTCACTTATAAAATCTATAAAAATCACTTTATCAAAAAAATCCTCCGACGATCACTAGAAAATATTGTTTTAACGTTTCTGTTAAAATTTCAAGTAAATCGGATGAAAATTGAGTGAGTTTCTCATACGCCCACTTTAAATAACATGGAGCCGAGATATATGAAGTTAAAGTTTTGTAGTTTTAACGATAATAGTAGTTTTAACGCACTTCTACAAACAGCTCTTTGCTCAGTCTTGAAGTTGGAGTAGGAGAGACATCAGCATCATCATCATCATCGGCACTACAGCTGGAATCCGGTCTTGTCCTTATTTAACAAATTTCTCTACCGGTATCCGGTCCTTATCCGAGACTTGTTAAATTTTCCATAATAATTCGTTTTTCTGGGCAAGGTTATTAGCCTTGCGCCGAGGAGAGACATCTATTAGTCAAAATTAAAATCTGAAAACTGATATGTATCGGAATAATTCATATAAAGAGTACCTACGACTCCGCGCCCCTAAACCCCTAAATTTGCTTCACGACTAAGCAAGGAAAAGCAACTTTTTGAGCAACTTACAAGTTCCTCCTCCTCGTAATCGACTTTTTTTTAATCATTCTTGGATACTTTAAGGAGTGTATAAGTCAATAAGGAAACCTGAAAAAAGTCCTAATTTGATATTACCCCTTAAGAAGTCACTTTGGTCGCTGCTCTATGGAAAAGACTTTTATTATTCTATTACATACACTACTGTGGCGCAAGGGTAATAACCTTGCCAGTAAAAATAAATTATTATGGAAAATGTAACAAGCCTCGAAACTTGCTAAATAGGCCAAGACCGTATCCCAGTTGTGGTGCCGATGATGATGTTGGATATACTACTGTTTACAAACATATCTATGAAAAAGAAGCGGTAATTAAAGTCTCGTCTTCTGATGTCAAATCTCTACGTTTATTTATTGATTTTTTTTTTATTAAATTCAGTTTTACTAGTTTTCTCCTCTTGTGTGCGTTACCTTTCTTTTATGGGGATCGGTCACAATAGAAAATCTCAGGTGTAGAGCAATTCACAGTAAAGATGTCTTTAATCTCCGCCCTCATCATCATCATCAACCGCACTACAACCAGGATCCGGTCCTGGCCTCATTTAGCAAGTTTCTCCGCCGCCTCCATAGCAGATAAGGTTGTTGGATTTAATCAGCCGCCCGCGTATTTTTTCTTTCATATTGTTATCGGCTAATACTGTTGACCCAAGGTAGATAAAGGATTGCACTACTTTAAATTCATGCTCCACTACCCTGATAGTTTGACCAACGTGAGATCTTCTCTTCGCAGATGTTGCCGCCATATACTTAGTTTTTCCCTCATTAATGTGCAGTCTCGGTTTTTGTACCGCCTGCTCAATCTGGGTGAAGGAGTCCTCTACCGTCGAATTGGATCTACCGATGATGTCAATGTCATCTGGGTAGGTAAGTATCTGGCTGGACTCCGTGACAATAGTCCTTCTAGTTGTAAGGTCAGAGTCATGGATTGTTTTCTCCAACGCCAGGTTGAAGAGGAGGCAGGCCAGATCGTCCCCTTGTCGGAGTCCATTAAAGATGTTTATTGGTTTGGACAGCAATCCCGCTGTTTTTACTTGACTAGTTACGTTGGTCATGGTCCACCTACAAAGTCGTACCAATTTGTTTGGAATGCCGAACTCCCTTATGGCATTATATAGTTCTACCCTAGCTATGCTGTCGTAGGCGGCTTTAAAGTTTATGAATATATGATATAGTGGGATCTTAAATTCCAGTCCATCGCTTGCATAAGGGTGAATATCTGTTCAATCCCTGATTTGCCTGGGATGAAGTCACACTGATATTGACCAAGTGATGACTTTAGCGTAAGGGGCTATCCGATCTTGTAGGATAGAGGACAGTATCTTATAGGCGGTATTCAGCAATGTTATACCCCTATAGTTGCTGCACAGTGTGATATCTCTCTTCTGATGTATGGGGCAAATTATTCCATGACTCCAATCTTCCGGCATTTCCTCTTGCTCCCATACGTGCACCACGATCTCATGAATTGCGTGATTTAACGCTGCCCCTCCTTGTTTGATCAGCTCGGCTGGTATGCCGTCAGCTCCGGGGGCTTTATTTGATTTGAGCTGTCTTATGGCTTTTAATGTTCCCTCAATGTTTGGTGACGGCAGCATTGGGTCTTGATTTTGCATTGGTGGAGCCTCCAATTCTTTTGTGAGCTGACGATTTGGCAATTCATTGAAGTGTACTTCCCATCGCGCCAGAATGCCTTCAGGGTCGGTGATCAGATTACCCACTTTATCCTTGCAGTAAGTGCAGCGTTGTGTGTACCGCGTCATACTTCGGATTATTTGGTAGAACTTCCGTGAATGGTGCGGGCCTTGCTCTCTACTTTTCTTTATTTTAGAGACTAGATTATTTTTTTTTCCCAGGCACTTTTGTTTTGTCTGAGGAGTCTTTTCTCTGATCTTCTGAGCTCTGTATTTCTCCTCGCATCCTATGAGACTGATGCATTACCCGGTATGCAGCATTCTTACGTTCAGTCACTAGTTTGCACTCACCATCAAACCAGTCGCTCCGGTCTCTAAGACTACTGCCTAAGATGGAGTTGGCTGTACTAATAACAGTAATCTTAAGGCGTGTCCATTTCTCTTCTACGCCCGGCATTCTGGCCCCAGGACTTACTCTCCCTCCGTCGAGCTCTTCGAGGGCGATTCCTAACGCATGACCAAATGTGTTACCGGTGTTCTCATTGCGTAAGGCAGCTGTGTTAATTCGAATCTGATCAGCGGACGCAATACGACTCCGTAAGGCGATTCGCGCTTGGAAAACTATATCAACAAGATAGTGATCCGAGGAGTTGGCACCTCGTTACGTGGGTCCCGCCGTCAGGGTCGAGGAGTGGTGGCGATCTATCAACACGTGGTCAATCTGGTTGTGAGTGGCTCCATCAGGTGATACCCAGGTGGCTTTATGGATGTCTTTACACGGAAACCTGGTACTCGCAACGACCAAATTCTTTGATGCTGCCAGTTCGGTAACTCGTAGTCCATTGTCATTAGTGTTCGCATGCAAACTATGGGAGCCTGATTAGTGCCTAAAAACCGGCTCCCGACCTATTTTGGCATTTAAATCACCAAGAACGATGTTCACATCGTATCTTGGGCAGGCAATGAGGGCCAGTTCGACGTTCTCCCAGAATTCTTCTTTTTCGTCGTCAGGGGACTCCACTGTAGGTCCGTGAACGTTTATGGGGCTTATATTCTTAAACTTACCTCGCACGCGAAGAGTGCACAGCCTTTCGTTTATTTCATTAAAGCCGATAATGGCAGTCTTCAGGTTTTGGCTGACTAGAAAGCCTACTCCGAGTACATGGTGTTTTGCATGACAGCTATAATAAATAAAATACTCGTTTCTTTGAATAACACCACCCCCGTCCATCTTATTTCTTGTAATGCTGTTATGTCAGCCTTATATTCGGTCAGGGCATCGGCTAGCTGCTGTGCAGCTCGATCTTTGTATAGTGAACGGACGTTCCATAAGAAAATTCTCAATTCGTTTAGCCATTTGCGTTTTCGTGGTCGTCGTCGTGTATCCGGTCCATATCCGAGGCTTGTTAAATTTTCCATAATAATTTGTTTTTCCGAGCAAGGTTATTAGCCTCGCGCCAACCTGTCTCAGGATGACGCCGCATGCATTGGTTCACTACTTGGCGGGTGCCAAAGTAGCTATCCAGGGGTGTCGCGTGGAGACTGCATGTCAACTTGAATTGAACAGGGACACAGATCATCCTGGCCTTCGCCGGGTTGAAAGCAATCAGTGACTTTGCCCTGTATATTCTGATACAGGGAAGATCGCGCCGTTGGGAGATGAATCGCGATCCGTCGGAATGTATCGTAGAGCGCATAAAAACCGAATTACGTGGAACAAAACGACGAATCTCCGAAGAACAGTACCCGTGATAATATCTGTAAGGCAGACAGAGGTCAGCTACGCGCCTTCGGTGATAGCGACTGCAGTCCCAATGTTAGGGCTGTGACCGTATACTGTCAAATAGGCCGAGGGAATGTTTATGAGCAGAGCTCCAACCATGAGAGCAATATTCGAGCGCGGGTCTAATTTAGGATTTATACAGAAGAAATTGAGCCGGAGTAAAATATTTCTTGGCTCTAAAAAGATAACTCAATTTTCCTGAGGCGGATCTGGCGATGTTCGACACGTGTTTATGCCACGATACATTCCCACAGGCCATGAAGCCGAGCAATTTCATGCTTTCCCCAGATTCGAGGGCCTGGTCATTCATCATCAGCTGTGGAACCGATGATTCACTTTTCTTTGTGAATGTTGTATACTGTGTTTTCGTCGCATTGAAGTAGACGAGATTGGCCTTTCCCCACTGCAGGACCTTATCCAGAGCCCAGTTCAGAGAGTCGATCTGGCTACATCTCGGCTGATGCGACGCTGATGCACTAATCGGCTGATCACTCGAAAAAGAAGAAACAAGCATACGAAACTGAACACTCTGTTATCCGTCGACTCCAACAAATTTTTTATGCGAAGCAAAAACAAGATTGGAGACAAAATAGAACCTTGAGGCACCCCGGAATTAACAGGATACAGATCCGAATACTCGCCGTCCACAACAAACCGGATTGGTCGATTTTCGAGGAAGTTTTTCGTCCAGCCCCAGAGCTGCTGGGAAAGTCCATATGAACGAAGTTTGCTCAGCAATGCCCCGTGCCAGACGCGGTTAAAAGCCTTGGAGATATCCAATGCGACCGCTCTTGACTCATCATGCCGCTCAATCGCAGATGTCCATATATCGGTTATAACGGTCAAAGGATCTCCCGTGGACCGACGGCCACGGAATCCGTATTGACAATTATTCAGAAGTCCGTTGTGCTCCAAATACTTAATTAACTCGGCAGTGATGACCTTTTCCATTACCTTAGATAATATAGACAGTAATGCTATTGGACGGTAATTTTGTGGGAGACACCCTTTTCCCCTCTTTGGGATTGGCCGAACTCGAGCGACTTTCCAGCAGGCAGGAAAGGTCCTTCGATCATAAGATAAGCGAAAGAGTCTGCCACGAACCCGCGATGGTTCTGGAGCACAGTTCTTAAGGACTGTTGCTGGTATTCCATCCGGGCCGGTCGCCCTTCTACAGTCCAGTCCACGTAGAATGCGTTAAATAGTACGTTGGCGGAACCTGACATCCCGCATCGAAGACCGTACCGGCGCGATCAAAGTGGCTCCAAAAGACCGGGATCGAGGTTTGAATTCGCGGAAAATAAATTCGCCAACACAGTAGCTTTATCTTTTGAATTTGTGACTAACGTCCCACTACCCGCCACTAACGGGGAAAAGAGGAGCAAGCGAAGTTACTGCTGACAGACCTTGTCATTGACCAGAAGGGATGCGAACCAGTCGGGCACTCAAGGAGTCCACTAGTCACTGTTGATGTAAGCCTTTTTCGCGGTATCAATCGCTTGGTTGAACGCGTTTCTGATTCTAACAAAATTCGTTCTGTTAACCTCGGTGGGATTGGAGCGCCATTGTTTAAATGCTCTATTTTTTGCCGATCCAGGTCGTGTCAAAAGCCTCGTCAATGTCCAGGCTCACGACAATGGTGGGTTCCTTATTAAACAGGGGCACGCAGACGTGGTTTTGAAATACGTTGAGAGCCATAGTGATGTGCGCTCTTCTAAATGCAAATCGGAAATCAGGTGTTAGTTTCCTGGCACTGATAAAGTTGTTTCCTGTCAGTTGAAAGGGAGTTTTCCGTTCAATGTGACATTGAAGATATTCCAATTTGCGCGCCCATAAACGGGTATGAATTTGATATAAGCCCGAGATGTTCGATAGGTGCGATGGACGTGATCACAGCGTTGTGGCTAGATACACCCGTCGTTAGTTGTGGAAGTAAGTCTTTGGAGACAAAAAAGCTTACGAACTGACTTAAAATCTAGGGAATAAAGAAAGAAAAAAAAAACAAAGAAAGAAAAGAAGACTGGGCGAATGGAATGGTAGGAGGCTGGACGAGGGTGAGTGTATGTAAGTATAACACTTGTGAGTCAGCGTGAGTGAGCGGCATGGTGGCGGGCTGGTAGGCGGGTGAGGTTGAAGTTGGGGGAAGGGATGAAAAAGTGTAGAGGTGTGCGTAAGGAAGGGCTTGTGGGGCAAAACTACTTTGAGAGCGGTAGAGGAGAGTAAGGTTGATCGGTAGGGTGGTTGTTCCGGGGGGGGGGGGGGGGGGGGGGTGTTAGGAGACGGCGTTTGAGAGCGTTCTTTTGTGCCTATGCCCAAAAGTGTGCCATTGTGTTGGCCTGTACGGCGGATAACTTAGGGACTTGAATATGTTTTTGAGAGGGAGGAGTTGGGAGAGTTTTTATATTCTTTGTTTGGATCCCTTTTACCTTATCAGCGAATCCAGTTTGGATGAAATTTTATGTTGTCTGTTTTCCAATGTTGGACTTAGCTCGAGTTTCTTTGGATCTTTGAGCTATCTTTTTATATTTAGGACAGTTCTTGCAACTAGCCAGATGTCCTTTGTTGACGCAGTTGCAGCAAGTTGGTAAGGTTATTTCGTCCTGCATGTTTGTCGTGGGATCATATTTTGCTGGCGCGAGTTCGCACCTACCAACATCGTGGGATAACTGGGCGACCAAATATCTCAAGAGTTACTATTTTACTTAATGCTATGCGGGGGCAAGTGCAATATTATCCCAGATGCTGGATCGGCGAATCGTGATGATATGTCATAATGTTGGTGTGCTGAGGATGTGAGAGCGAGTGCAACATTGTCCTAGATTGTAGGTCGTCAAATCATGATGATGTCATGCTGGTGTGCTGAGGATGTGGGTGGAGTGCAACATTGTCCTAGAATGTAGGTCGTCAAATCATGATGATGTCATGCTGGTGTGCCGAGGATGTGGGGGGAGTGCAACATTGTCCTAGATGGTAGGTCGTCAAATCATGATGATGTCATGCTGGTGTGCTGAGGGTGTGGAAGCGCTTGCAACATTATTCCAGATGCTAGGTCGCCAAATCATGATGATGTCATGCTGGTGTGCTGAGGATGTGAGAGCGAGTGCAACATTGTCCTAGATTGTAGGTCGTCAAATCATGATGATGTCATGCTGGTGTGGTGAGGGTGTGGGAGCGCGTGCAACATTATTCCAGATGGTAGGTCGTCAAATCATGATGGTCATGTTCGTGTGCTGAGGATGTGAAAGCGGATGCAACATTGTCCTAGATGGTAGGTCGTCAAATCATGATGATGTCATGCTGGTGTGTTGAGGATGTGGGGCAGTGCAACATTGTCCCAGATGGTAGGTCGCCAACTCATGATGATGTCATGCTGGTGTGCTGAGGATGGGGGGGAGTGCAACATTGTCCCAGATGCTAGGTCGCCAAATCATGATGATGTCATGCTGGTGTGCTGAGGATGTGGGGGGAGTGCAACATTATCCCAGATGGTAGGTCGTCAAATCATGATGATGTCATGTTCGTGTGCTGAGGATGTGAGAGCGAGTGCAACATTGTCCTAGATGGTAGGTCGTCAAATCATGATGATGTCATGCCAGTGTGCTGAGGATGTGGGGGGAGTGCAACATTGTCCTAGATATTAGATCGTCAAATCATGACGATGTCATGTTCGTGTGCTGTTATGTAATATAATTTAAATATTTATGTAATATAGTAAGGGATAAGTAATATAAGTAAGGCGTAAGTAAATTGACTTACTTGGGCGGACCGTGGGGCGGTCGATGTTGCTGGTCCCTGGTGTGCAGGTTGCAGGGCGCGCTGAGTTCTTGACTTCCCCTGGTTCAGCTGGTTGTTTTTTGATGATGGTTGGTGGGTTTTACTTTTCACAATTATTTTTTCACAGGCCTACTTGTTGAGGCGGTTGATATAAATAATAAGCACGGAGATTTTATTTATACAATATAAAATACATTTATTAAACTATAACTTCGCAAACTCGATAACTGCGCGCGGCGCTTATGGCACGTGTATTCATCACGGCGTCTTATGATACTCTGATGTCAATGCTCCTCGCATGTCTCGTTTCACACAAGCCGTTCTCTCTCTGCATTCATACATACATTCATAAGAGCGCGCTCATGCGTCACACATTAGGCAATATAAATGTATATTCTCAATACTACTATTATTTAATGTACTTTTTATAAACACAAACTTTTTTTTTTCCGTTGACGTTTCTATTTGTTATCCAGTGCCGACGCCTTTTTTATTATTTTTACTGCCAAGTAGAATTTGCATAAAGTAGTTTATGCAAATTAGGTACCTGGCGATTTTTCTTTCCTTTACAGACAGAGAAGGAAAATTTGCGGACATTAGTGGGTGTTGGATGAGGACACGAGTCCCGTAACAGTGCTGAGGATGTGGGGGCGAGTGCAACATTGTCCCAGATGGTAGGTCGCCAAATCATGATGATGTCATGCTGGTGTGCTGAGGATCTGAGAGCTAGGGCAACATTGTCTGATGTGCTGAGTGTAGACTTGTGGGGGAATGGAGATACACACGAGTGCGTGTGCGGGTTGGATGACGGTGTTCGATGGGGTAATGACCGGATGTGAGGGTGGCATGTTTTCATCACAGGTGACTATCCGGTGCAAAAACGAGTCAGTTTGGTTTCTTAATCTAAGCGATGCGCAGATTCCAGGCACCGTCGTTTTTGGGACTCGTTCAGTTCATGGGGTATCCACTTATCGAGTTTCTTTACCTTTCTTATGAGAGAAATATGTCGACTTATTGTCATTGGGTATAGTTCCTATCCTGAGCCGTGTGTTAACTAACATTTTTCTTTTTGTAGGATAAACCCGAATTCCCGAGTAATGTCCGCAATATTGTCGAACTTTTCCTTTTTTGTTATTTCCCGAGTCCACGTGTTGATATTTTGATTAATTGAACAAAGTGGTCAAATCAATATTATTTGATAATTATTCATCTAAATACACGGTGCGGTGAATCGTGAGCGAAGCTATTTATTGAGTTGCCAAAATCAGAATCTCTTCCGTGCGCGAAAGAGAGAGAAAACAACAATAATAATCGTGTAGTACTAAAATGTACTAGAAGCATAGCGACAAGAATAACTCTTCAGACGATATTTAAGTTCTATTATGTTCACATTTTTTAATTGCTCTTCCGTATTTTGTTATGAAACCAGGATTCCATTATTCAACCTGTTTCCACATTTTCTTTACCTGGATTATATTTAATTTGGAACTCATATTGTGAAATAATATGTTGATTCTTCTAGTTCCTCATCAGACTTAGATTGGGTAATTATGTTTTCCAAAGATTTGTGGTTTAAATTTGAGCTATTTTACTTGTTAATGTGGTGAAAAGACTATATTTGATTGCTCGCGAACTGTTTATTTCCCAGAGTTCAACCTGGAACTAATTTGATTTTTGACTAACAATTGATAGCCACCTAGCACTAAGACGGGTTGAATTCGCTGAAGCGACGAAGGTATATTGATCCGACTGAATTGATGTGTCGCTGAGTCAACGAAGGATGCAGTTGGGCGCGGAAGTTACGTTGATCCGATTGAATTGGTCTCGCTGAGTCGGCGAAACTACTGTTGCGCGTGGAAGGTAAGTCGATCCGATTAACTAGATGGATCTCTGGGACGACGGAAGCTGCTGTTGCGCGTGTTAAGTGTGCCAATGACATCATAGCCAATGATGGCTTACATAAGGTCATTGATACACTCAAACAAAAGAACGCCACCCGATTCTAAACTCGGATGACCACCGGGACGATAATGCAATTAATTGCATATTCCAAAACGATTAGCAAATAATACAAAAGCAATTATTTGCATATTTCAGAGCCATTAACAAAAAGCAATTGATTGCATATTTCGGCACGAATGACAAAACGCAAAAAGTAATTGCACAAGAGTTAATTGGGTTAATTCGCAATTGCGGATGTTGAACTGTGGCGTAAAGCGATAAAGATATATTGGCTGACACCACAGTGCAAAGCAATTGCGAATCGAAGTTGAAAATCGGAAATTAGGTCATTGCGAAATGAAATTGCGTTATCGGCATCGGGAGGTGTTGGCCGCGAGATGACGAGAAGCGGTAGGAAGAAGTTAGCAGTCAGTGAGTGGTTGATCGTGAAGATAAGGGAGTCGGAATTTGGTCGAAGAGTTGGAGGTTGGTAGTGATTAAGTCCGGTTTTGTCATTGAAAAAGTCCAGGAAGTAGAATTGTTAAAACAAAGTGAATGTTAATTTAATGCTAGAACAAAGTTGTTAAAACAAAATTAATGTTAAATTAATGCTAGAACAGAATTGTAAAACAAAGTGAATGTTAAGTTAATGCTAGAAGAGACTTGTAAAAACAAAGTGAATGTTAATTTAATGCTAGAACAGACTTGTAAAAACAAAGTGAATGTTAAATTAGTGCTAGAATAGAGTTGTTGAAACAAAGTGAATGTACTTTGCAAGGATTTTTAATTTGAGCACATGCGTCTAGATGACCGATGGTAAAAACAGGAGTTTTCGTCCATAAATGGCGAAACGTGGGTGGATCTTTGCAAAGGTGTTAGGTTTGTGTAACATGTCCTTAATATGATGAAGACTTATAAATTTTTGCTGGAAACGTTTTTAGGATAAATTTTTAATGTGCACTTTGGGTTATCGTATGGTCGAGGCTGCCGACTATTGGTTGATTGGTTCAAAAAAAAAAAAAAAAAACTCGATTGCAAACGAATTTAGCTAAATAATAAGGTCGCGTTCTACTGAGGGATGTATGGCAGCTAATCGAGTCACAGCATTCTTTTGTATATCACTTAATACAAATAAGTCCTCTATTCTTAAGTGACCAGTGAAAAATGAAATAAGGAAGCTTAACAAGCACTTGGGTATCAATTACATGCATTTTAATAATTAAGACACACCTACAGTATATAAGTTATTAATTGTGCACCACTTTGTTTACTATACAGCAACAACCACAAAAAAAAAAAAAAAAGACGAATTCAAAAAATAAACAATGTTTTATAAAGCATAAACATGTCTTGTGCATCCTTTTTAACCTTGCAGATAGTCCATAAGAAATGGCTTATCGTCAGGTCCATAAGGGGTCAAAGGAACATCATAAGGCATAGGGAATGCAGGCACGCCGTTCCTTTCATTAAACATTGGAAATGTGTCTTCTCCTGTCTAGAATGGAATTAACTTCAAATAATTTTTTTCTACTGCGAAGCAAAATATACTTACCAAGAACTTTGGTAAAAACAAGACTCCAGCTTCAAAATTTGCTATCCGGAGACAAGGCTCACTTTTGAAGTATTTATCAAAAACTCCCCAGGCTGCCTTGGAGAGATTCGCAGAAGTTAGTACAAACCAATACACACCCTCATCCGACCATCGAGTATACGACTTGATGTGTGGCATTGCTTGTGATCTATAACGCATTTCCGACTTCCACTGATATAAGTGCGCCCGCAGCCACGGCTGCTTATCATTCACGTTTTTACGGTAGGGTAAGCATCCTCCGCCTAGTAGATCATCATGGCTGTTCTTCACATTTCCATAGCTAGGGTAGATCATTCGAAATGGAGGTATTCTTCGAAGGCCCAACGATTTGCAGTGCTTAGGAAGACTGTTTATGAAATCGGGTTGTATCCAGGATTCAATGTTGGCTCCTAGAGTGCCAATGGAAGAGCTTTGACAAACAACAGGACAAGTCTCAGCTATTGGTGCAGCATGTTTTGACAACAGTTCTCCGAGCCGAGCATGACCAAATTGATGACCACGATGCCCACCTGGAACTGAAGTTATTAAGAAAACACAGCAATAAAGACGAACGTAGTATTATATGATGGAAAGGTTCATCGACTGACTTACTTAACACTACTAAAATCTGTCTTCCTGATCCTTGCCATCCAAGGCTGTAGTTTTGGTAATTTATACTCCACTAGGTAAAGCATAAGATCTGTTCGAAAGCCTGTTGGACCTTCACCAGCAGCAGTATCTGCGCCCTCTGGAACAGGAGGTAGTTTTGGACTTATCCAAAGCCCTTGGGTGCGGTTGTCCCAATCATCTTCGTACAAGTTTGCTGTTGATATGACTACCCTAAGGGATCCATCGGTATATGCAAACAGCATCATTTTAGTGTGCGATATGGCAAACGTTGGTGGCATATTCACTTTTATGGCAGTCACTTGGGGTTTATGCTGGGAGATGGTCTTCAACTCCGGTGTTTCGTCGCCATACAGTACAATTAATGGTTTCGATCTTCAAAGGCATTCATTTAAAACCACACTCCCTACACATACACAATATGTATCTTAGACTTACAAGATTCCAGCAAAATAATAATGGTCAAGAAGCCAACCAATATCCACTATGAAATTAATTTGCATCGACATCTCAATCTCACCAAGACTTTCGTCAAGAATTTCTACACATAAAAATATCTGGTCAACCTCATAATCATTTCTGCTCATTCCATACCTTGAAAAGTAATTGTTAGTGGCTCCTTGTGGGTTGGTTTTGAGTCAGTAATCGCAGTCAGGAACATATTGTACGGAGCTGCCTTTTCTAGTTTTTTCGCAGCTTGACCTTTTGGAAGAACCACCGGAATGTAATCGTTAATTTCTCCATATTGGCAAGTTTCAGTTGGCGCTACAAATGAATAATTAAACAAAATGAAATTATTAATTTGTTGTATTTGTATTGATTGGCATTTATACTTTGCGTTGACATGCTTAAATAATGTAAAAATTCCCTAAGGAGACTCGGAATTTAAAATTTGCTTGGCCGCCAAATGCCCAAACAGATTCCATGAAATCACTTGTAGTTATAGGATAAGTTCCACATCAATCAAAATGTTTGACGTTATGTAGAACAGGGTGATCCACGTTTAAATAATTTGCATTTTTGTGAATAAATGTGCGTTTTACTGTGTTAGTTTATGTCCTGTGAGTAGGGCTTTAGAATATACTCGCAGTTAGACCAGTTCGTCGTAAAATGCGACTAAAGGTAAAGATTTTCAACGTCTAGTCATTCGGTAGAATACTATCTCATAAAGGTATGTGTTGAATCCCGATTCGTTTACCGGGAGCGAACGTCGACGAACAAATAAGTTTAATGCAATGTTTCCTTTTATGAAACTCTTTATTTGCAAATAGATACAACACAATGTTGGTAACAAACGAAAATAATAAAATTATTATTATAAACGAACGAAAACGAATACTATCTTTTATAATATAAACGAACGATACAAGCTATTGCTACGACAACGAAAACGATAACTAGCTAATTGCTATGACAGCGAAACAAAAACTAATTTACATAACAAAAAATGACAAGCAAAAACTAAACAACAAAAATGGCAGTAACACACACAAACAGAGCTGCCAAACATGCAGGCATTTACAAAAACTATAAAGAATTAAGACTAAAATTAATAACAAGAATAAATATAAACTATAACAATTAATAACAAAAAATAATAATAATTAAATTGTTCAATGGCTAGAACTGACTAGTTCAAGCACGCGACATACAGCCCGCCTTGAAGCATCAGGTTCAAACTGCTTATGGAGCCTTCGTCTTCGGCAGGATAGTTGATGGGAAGAAAATTTATTTACATCGCCAGATCGCATTGATAAAGCAGGTGACGTCCTAATTTTGTAATACGTTTTCCGCTAAAATTTGCTAATCAATTGCAATCTTTCGCAGCTACTACGATCATATAAAATCGAATTAGGATGAACTGGACCAATTGACTTGTCACCATGTATTTTTTCTATAAGTAGTTTTGATAATTGGGTCCCATTGACGAAACCATGCAGTAAACGTACATGATGATGCGGACGAACGAATGTTAAGATGCCGATGATGACACCCTGTTCACCTGGAGCATATTTGAGATAACCACATGAGAACAGTGCTGTAGTTGTATGCTGACATATGTGTAAGAATGATATTTGATTCTCCTCTTTTCGCAGAAAGACGAAATTTGTACTTGTAAGATCGGACCATGTTGAATCCCGCTGCCTTTACCGGGAACGAGCGACGATAAATTTGTATTTGTAAGATCGATGATTTTGGAGAAGAAATAAGACCATGTTTCAGAATGAAGTTGCAAAGTTTCCTGTCTTCTCCGTAGAATTTCACATCTTTTCGACCTTAAGTGGGAAAATATTGTGATTTCATTTGCTGATATATACGTTAAGTATGTTGAACGTATAAATTGAAAACCGTTGTGCACAACTATGATCTTCTGTAGATTATAAGGTTTCCATTGGGCCATATAAGCATGACCAATTTCAAAAATGAACACCAATGCTCCTTCCTTCAGTCGAACCTCTGGGGGTCGGGAGCGACCGAATCGAATCAACAGTTGTCGGGATTTCTTGCGCCTACGCTTCCAAAGATGTTGCTTCAATTGTTGCGCGTGGTGCCAGGCGGATATACGATTAACTGGCGTACCTGCGAAGTCGAATTGCGGGAAAGAAGCTAAAGGGCTACTCACTAAGAAATGGGCAGGAGTGAAAGGTTCAAGATTATTTGGATAGTAGGAGGACATGGGTGATATGGAACGGGAATTTAATATCGCCTCAATTTCGATAATATACTGTGACGCATATGACAATCAGTACTAGAATATTCGAGAAAGTCTGAAACAAAGTACTAGAATATTCTATAAAGTACTGGAAAACTGGAGACTATGAACAATAGAACATTCAAGGCTATGGAACGGGCGGAAACGAAACACCGAATCAGAATGTGAGGAAACGGTATAAATACGTCGCACACAGATCATGGAGACAAGTAGAAAGTAGTAAGTAAGAAGTAAGCTGTAAAAGACGCGATAAGTACGGAAGCAACAAGTCAAGAAATCGTTAAGTGTACGGTAAAAGCAACGGTTGTTATTAACGGACTAATAAAGTGTTACATTAATTCAAAATCGATTTAACGGCTCTTATTTATTAAAAATATGTAATCCAGCGAACCCTAAGATCGCTACAATACGTTACTAATTGCTCATAAGTGAGGAGCTCTTGGAGGAATGAAGTGCCAATCAATTCCTTGACCAATAAGAAAACTAAATACGGCTTTTTGACGCCTTTTGAGTAAGTTAGTTCCATCATAATGGATCTCGACTGACCTTTTCTGTCCTGAAAGGAAGCGCTTTAAGCTTGCGATAACATCCTCGGTGGCGAATTCACCGATTAGTTCTAAATGAACCGTCTTCGTAAGGCCAACGTACTCCGCTGCGTAAACCTTCCACCGAACTTTGTTGCGATGTTCCCTTTCTTTAATATAAAAGGTTCCGCACGAAATTTCAGACAGCTATCGTACATGTTTTGGATAACGACCCTGTTGCGATAATCGATTAATTGATCTCTGTGAACTGCAAGTTTCTCACAAAAAGATCCAAGGAAAAATGTTTTTAACGATCTAAGAACAATTAGTTCATTATAAACATATAGTTGTGCGCCTTGTTTCGAGGCCACCGATATTATGAAATTACTTTCATCGATATTTTCTTTGTATTGTGCCAATGCACGAGGCAAAGTCCTTTTGGAAATATTTTGCAAATCCAAGCAATCTCGAAGAATCGTCCGTGCTTATGCACGTGCCGGAATGGGGGAAAGTACCGTCTGCTTTGTTGTTGCAGTCTTGAAGCTAATTTCACACATGTCGTCTGAGGATGGCGATAAATTATCCGACTTCAACTTCAGCTCGACATCGTCATCACTGTTGGACGCTACAATTCCGATAGAATCTCCTGACTGGTATTCGTATGCAGGAATTCCCGATATGTCTATTGTGCTTTCCATCGCCCCTTTTATGGCATTATTTCCTTCGTAGAGGACATTCGCTTTCACCAATGGAACGATAGATATTTCCGATGCGGCCAACGGCATCTTTGGTGTAACACATTTGAATTGTAGATGCAAATCGTCTTCATCTTTGTTATTTGTAACTGTAATAACCACACTTTCTCCACAATCCTTCTCAATAATTTTTGATTTAAGTATATTAGTATATACCGAAAAAGGTTTTTTGGCATGCTCGCTTCGAAGTGTTGCAGCGATGCCATAAGCCTGGAAATATAGCTCCTCAAAGTCGATTCTATGTTCAAGAAGCTTTTCAGTTAGTTCTAATAAATCCTCCAGAGCTTCCTGAACGAACACAAACTTTTCAAAAACCTTTTTTATATCGGAACACCTCATTTCCAGGACGAAAAAATCAATCGCGGGATCAAAACTGTTTAAGAAGTTGACATAGTGGGCCAACGAGCATCTAGCAACAGCCATCTTATTAGTTAAGGCTCTGATTTGCTCCTCGGACATTGTGATTTATTCACACACGTGTTAAGTGTGTCGATGATGTCTTAGATAAAGATGACATACAAGAGATCATTGACACACCTAAACCTAAAAACGCCATCCGATTTTAAACTCGAATGACTCCCCCGGGCGATAAAACTATTAATCGCATATTTTAAAGTCAATAACCAAATAATACAAAAGCAATTGATTGCATATGCCAAAAGCAATTGCCCAATAACGCAAAAGCTATTAATTGCATATTCCGGGGCAATTAACAAACCACGGAATGGCGATTAATTGCAGTCAAACACAAAATAATTAATCGGGTCAGTTCACAACGACGGATATTGAACTGTGGCGTAAGGCGATGAAGAGATATCGGCTGACGCCACAGTAAAGCCAATTAAAGTTAAAATCCGGAAATTGGGTCGCTGAAAATGTAATTGCATGATCGTCATCGGGAGGTATTGACACCGAAGTGTTGTGAAACGATTAGGAGGAAATTAGCAGGTAGTCAGTGGTTGGTCTAGTGAGAGGTTGGTCATAGGGTGGATAATTGAAAGTCAATGGTTAAGGAGAGTCGGGATTGTCTTAGCGGAAGTAAAACGAAGAGTTGGTCGGTCGCACTGTGAAGTGGTACCAGAAGTGGGAGAATAGCGAAGAGTCGGCAGATTAATGGATTAGCAGAGTGTAGTGTGAAAGCGGTATTGAAGCGAAAAGAAAATAAGAGGAAGTGTCGGTTTACTTTGACTAATAACAATAGAATCAGAAAAGTAAGAAGATCGTCGGCGACTAGACAAAAGTGCGTAGAATAGTGAGAAAGTAACAAACAAATGCAGAGGAAGGAAAAGGAAGTGTATGGCTGTTTTGTGGAATCATATATGTAATAGACTCGAAAAATCGCACCTATTTTTTTTTACTAGTAACAAAGATAATTGTGAACATTAAATTAAGTGAAGATCTTTCAAATAAAGTGTAGAAATGGTGTACAACTATAAAGAAAAGAGATGCAGAGGAAAAGAAAGAGTTGAGAAATAATAAATGAAATAAACACGAAAATTCGCAACTATGTTACTAAGAATAAAGATAATTGTGAACAGAAAATTAACTGAAGTCCTTTCAAATAAAGTGTAGAAAATGTGTAAAACTAAAAAGAAAAGAAAGATTAGAGAAATAATGAATAAAAATAGACTAGTAAGACTACACATATAATACTTGTAATAAGAATAAAGGTGAACTGTAAGTAAAGTGAAGTTATGTCAGATAAAGTTTGAATAATTTGTAAGAACTATTAAAATAAATGAAAAAGTGAAAAACAGTAAAAATAAAGAAAAGAGTGACTATTAAGATTTGGTTTCATTTACGGGTGGAAGTGCCCCAGTACATCGGGAAGCTTAGCAGAAATCTATAACTCACGCGACAATATTAAAACCACGAGAATTCAAAAAAGGTGAATACTACCGAAAGACAAACGATATTTAATTATTGTAAACTATATGTGAAAGTGAAAGCTATGGGAATCGGAATGGATGGATATGGACTGTGAAATGTGGAAGGGTAACCGATTAGAACTTCTTACCAACTAAAATCGACTCACCTGTAGTTTACCGTGTTCTCCGCTGGCTGCATTGACCTTGACCACTCTCTCCTTTGTGGAGCTGGTTATCACCACTAACATCTTCTAGTGTGGGTCTCGGGGTGAGTGTTAAATCCTTGAATCATGATTTATTTAAAACGTTTTTAATCCTTTCACGGACCACAATATTATTTGTTTTAGTCCCGAATGGAATTATGTTTTATTTAAATGTAATGAATGCAAGATGCTGTTTTTCGAATGAACGCAAGATGTATGCATTTTTCAACCGAACACAATAATTCACGAAAACGTGATCCACTAAGTTCTTCTTTCTTCGAGTTGAATAAACTATGTTGCTCGGCTAAGGCCAGTTAAAATAAACCACTGATTTAAATGTTCGAAAAGTTGCAAATTGTTTTTCAAGACCGATTAATCAAAAAGAGCACTGATTCTTTAAATTAAAACCGATCCGACTCGAAGGACCATGTTGAATCCCGATTCGTTTACCGGAAGCAAACGACGACGAACAAATAAATTGAATGCAATGTTTCCTTTTATGAAACTGTAGCGTCCTACGAACGCACAATTTCGCCCAGGTAAGGTTCCAAACCTTCAAGGAACTTACTTACCTTATCCATTACACGTGCCCACAGACACGTGTCCCCAAAGCTCCTAATCAGACCTGGCAGCTAAATGCAAGAAAGCATATCGCCTATCCGCTGCCAAAATTGTAAACAACCGTAATTGCCGCAACAAGATAATTCGGAAGATTTACAAGACCAACGCCAACAAAGGAAATACTCCGGTCCCACGATTCCTTTGTAAAAATTTCACACCCATTAGAAGGATTTAATGGATTTCGGTTGTGTTTACAATAGGCAAACAAACACGGGCTGTACGCCCGAACAATCATCTTCGTTCTGCGCGCCAGATGTTTTGTGCAAATAAAGGCGGCACGAAATCGACAACCGTCGATCTGAATTTCGGTCACCACAACAAGGGTGATGATGAAGATTATAATGATAATGATCATTTGTAAGATTTCTCCTTTTCCAGATCCGATGGAAAATTCTCCCTTTGAGATGCAAAGGGAAGTTTTACGCTGCTAACAGATACGATGGGAAAATCTGTTAGCAGACAGGATGAGAGATTTCCTTTTGTGGATGCAGCCGGAATAATGAAATCGGGATATCTGTGTGTGCAGACAGTCAGTCTACTGCGAGCATCCGTCTAGAGGAGATAGGCGTCATTGAGAAACGAATTGGAGAAGCTAAATTTCACGAAAAGGTGTTAAGACCGAATTTCCGGGAGGTTTAAGTTATAGATAGTGCCGTCGCGAATTTGTTTGATGTCTTACGAAGTGATCCTCAACAGGACATACGAAGTTTGGGTTATCGGAATTGCGCTATGTCGTTCGAACATTTAAATTAAGTGCCGTTCGAAAAATGAAGTCGTTTTGTGGTGTCGTGTGAGTTGTGGTTTTCATTTAGTATACTACCCGAACCACTCTTATAAACAAAATATAAATTGTGTACTAGGCGCTTAAGTGTAAGAAAACAAAAGGAATTAATAAAGAATAAAAAAGGATTAAATCCGTAAAGGACATGCTCGTGTTTTTATTTGTGCCGTTTCCGCTCAGTGTGTTCTTCCTTGTGTGCGTACAGTGTTCGGCGGAACACTCGGTCATCGAACTACGACCAACACAATAGCGCCAAAAAACTCTTTACTTGCAAATAGACACAACACAATGTTGGTAACAAACGAAAATAATAAAATTATTATTATAAACGAACGAAAACGAATACTATCTTTTATGATATAAACGAACGATAAAAGCAATTGCTATGACAACGAAACAAAAACTAATTTACATAACAAAAAATGACAGCAAAAACCAAACAACAAAAATGGCAGTAACACACACAAAGAGTGCTGCCAAACATGCAGGTATTTACAAAAACTATAAAGAATTAAGACTAAAATTAATAACAAGAATAAATATAAACTATAACAATTAATAACAAAAAATAATAATAATTAAATTGTTCAATGGCTTGAACTAACTAGTTCAAGCACGCGACAGTATGGGATCCATGGAAAGGTCGTGAGAAATCGTTAAATCTTTCGAAGCTTGGCTGGAAAGGATGGAACAAATGATAGATAGGTACCAACTCTGGATGTCTGATGGAATATCACTTTGTTACGTTACAGGTTCAGTGATATGGTCGGGGACATTTTTTAACGACCTCCCTTGTACGATTTGCCCGTTAATACGATTTGATTTGTTGATTTATACCCTATTGGATTTAAGTAGTGGGAGTTCAATGGGGGCGGCATGTTGATCTTCGGCTTAAGGGATTATTTCTATTGAGATTAAAGAAAAAAACGACACTTAAAAAAAAAAGGTTTTCTCCGTTATTTACTAAGCAATTAAAAAATCATTTAAAGGGTTATTCTACATATAATTAGGTAAAACAAAATTGTTTTATTTCTATTTGAAGCACAAAATGGCTGCGTGGGCACTAGTCAAATGCACTTTTTTTTTACAGGTCGAACATTGCACAGCATAACGAACCTCCAACAGCATATATTGGCTTCTATCACATGAAATGTCCAATTTTCGCTCTGTCGGAAATAAGAAGTTTCTGAGTGAACATCTGTGCCAGAACGTTAAATTTTCTTTTTTATAAAATAAAGTGGCACCTGACGTGTGCGAATTTTAGGGTTCGTTACAAGTCCTTTTTTTGTGTCTAGGAATTGTTGATCATCCTGTCGGCAGTTCAAATTCGAACCCTCTTCCTTTATGAATTTAAAATGGACATGGGAATGAAAAACATTAATGAGGCTTTTGAGGATCTAGCAGTAACCGAACGCACTATACGACGTTGATTTGGAAAGTTCTGTTCGGGAGATTTCAGCCTCGGAAATGAACCACATGGGAAGCCGGAAACGTTAGTTAACGATGATATTTTAAGAGCAACGGTGGACGCCGACCCATCGAAATCGGCGCGGGAGATTGCACAAAGGATGGAACTATCCCCAATGACAATAAGTCGACATCTTTCTCTCATAGAAAAGGTAAAGAACCTCGATAAGTGGATACCCCATGAACTGAACGAGTCCCAAAAACGACGGTGCCTTGAATCTGCGCATCGCTTAGATTAAGAAACCAATCTGAACCATTTTTGCACCGCATAGTCACCAGTGATGAAAAGTGGATTCTGTATGATATGCGTAAAAGACCTGGACAGTAGTTGGATGCAGATGAAAAACCAAAACACACTCCCCAGCCCGATCTTCACTCAAAAAAGGTTATGGTGACATTTTGGTGGACATCGAAAGGACCAATCCACTTTTCATTTCTTCAACCAGAAGAAACGATAAACGCTATCAAATATTGTAAGGAAGTCGACATATTGCATGACAAATTGGCTGAAAAGCAACCTAGGTTGGTCAATAGGCACGGCCCGATCCTTTTGCATGACAATTCTAGAACCCATACCCCACAAGTAAAGGTGCAAACACTGCTGCAGTTGGGATTTGAAATTCGTCCGCGTCCACCGTACTCTCCTGACATTTCCCCAACGGACTACCACCTTTTCCGCAATCTGGATTCATTTAGCCGGTAGAAGGTGTTCCGGAACCGAGCAGAGGTCATAAAAGCTTTTGGAGATTTAATTGCCTCAAAAAGTCAGCACTTCTACGAAAAAGGAATATTTGATGCTCATAGATGCCAACGGATCCTATTTTGATTGAATAAACAGTTACGGAAAAATAATATTGGGTTTTAAATTTTTACTATAAAATGCGGTTAAAAATAAGGCGACTGCTGGAAAAAAAGTGGAAATACGGAGAGCCGATTGACCAACTTTTCGTTGACGTCAAAAAAGCCTACGACTCAGTCGCAAGACAAATACTCTGCCATATCGTAGTTGAGTTGGGAATCCCGAAAAAATATGCCGCCCTCATTCAAACTTGAATGAACGAAAACAAAGGGCGAGTTAGAATAGAAAACCACCTCCCAGAACCATTTGAAAACCGCGAGGGACTAAAACAGGGGGGTGGCCTCTCACCGTGTCGTTTTAACCATGTCCTCGAGTATGTCATCAGAAAGGTACAAGACGACAATATGGCCGGATCATCCCTGAACAGGGTCACACAAGTGTTCGCATATGCGGACCTCTATGGGTTCAAAATGTGGGAAGTCAGTAGCTTCGTGGCGAACTCCATTATTAACTAGTATACAGGCGCCACCTCCGTTGATGATGAGGGCGTCAGTGGGGGTTCGATCTCTTCGAATTATGGAAAAGTTTGGGAATACGGGACGGTGACATGGATGCTACCTAGTTTCGGTATTAAGAACCACGCCTGACCGGTTATCCTTTATGAAGTCAGAGACTATCCCACGCTTTGATAGCGAAACAAGGGAGTTGACATTTATATGGATAACTTTAATTTTGTGATTGATTTTGGAGGGTACGTCTTACATATGCCGTGAAAAGGACTGCATCCCTTTCAGCCTCGCTTGTTAGTTTTTCATATCGGGTTCGAATATCTTCGATCAAGCGGGAGAGACTAAGTAGTTTCTCGAGCATTGAGGATTGCCCCTTTGGATGCTTTAAGTTTTAGTTTAGTGAGGGCAGAACTCACATTTATTTGGCTTAATACAAGCAATATAAAAAAGCTTACGAACTGACTTAAAATCTAGGGAATAAAGAAAGAAAGAAAAAACAAAAAGAAGGAAAAGAAGACTGGGCGAAAGGGATGGTGAGGGGCTGAACCAGGGTGAGTGTATGTAAGTATAGCATTTGTGAGTCTGCGTGAGTGAGCGGCAAGGTAGGTCGAAGCTGGGGGAAGAGATGAAAAAGTCTAGAGGTGTGCGTAAGGAAGGGCTTGGGGGGAAAACTACTTTGAGAGCGGTAGGGGAGAGGTAAGGTTGATGGGTGGGGTGGCTGTTGGGTTGGGGGGGGGGGGGGTTATTTAGGACACAGCGCTTAAGAGCGTTCTTTTGTACCTATGCCCAAAAGCGTGCCATTGTGTTGGCCTGTACGGAGGATCACTTAGGGACTTGAATATGTTTTTGAGAGGGAGGAGTTGGGAGAGTTTTTATATTCTTTGTTTGGATCCCTTTTACCTTATCAGCGAATCCAGTTTGGATGAAATTTTATGTTGTCTGTTTTCCAATGTTGGGCTTAGCTCGAGTTTCTTTGGATCTTTGAGCTATCTTTTTATATTTAGGACAGTTCCTGCAACTAGCCAGATGTCCTTTGTTGACGCAGTTGCAGCAAGTTGGCAAAGTTATTTCGTCCTGCACATTTGTCATGGGATTATATTTTGCTGGCGGGAGTTCGCACTACCAACACCCTGGGATAACTGGACGACCAAATATCTCAAGAGTTACTATTTATACCTAATGCTATGCGGGGGCAAGTGCAATATTGTCCCAGATGTTGGATCCGCCAATCATGATAATATATCACGTTGGTGTGCTGAGGATGTGGGGGGAGTGCAACACTATCCCAGGTGGTAGGTCGTCAAATCATGATGATGTCATGCTAGTGTGCTGAGGATGTGGGGGGAGTGCAACATTGTCCCAGATGCTAGGTCGCCAAATCATGATGATGTCATGCTAGTGTGCTGAGGATGTGGGGGGAGTGCAACACTACCCCAGATGGTAGGTCGTCAAATCATGATGATGTCATGCTAGTGTGCTGAGGATGTGGGGGGAGTGCAACATTGTCCCAGATGTTAGGTCGCCAAATCATGATGATGTCATGCTGGTGTGCTGAGGAGTGCAACATTGTCCTAGATGGGAGGTCGTCAAATCATGATGATGTCATGCTCGTGTGCTGTTATATAATATAATTTAAATATTTATGTAATATATTAAGGTATAAGTAATATAAGTAAGGGGTAAGTAAATTGACTTACTTGGGGGGACCTTGTGGCGGACGATGTTGCTGGTCCCTGGGGTGCAGGTTGCAGGGGGCGCTGAGTTCTTGACTCCCCCTGGTTCAGTTGGCTGTTTGTTGATGATGGTTGGTGGGTTTTACTTTTCACAATTATTTTTTCACAGACCTTCTATTATTTAATGTAATTTTTATAAACACAAACTTAGTCGCTGTAGTTCTTCTTATGAATATCAGAATTCTTTCTAATGTAATTTTTATAAGCACAAACTTAGTCGCTGTAGTTCTTCTAATTAGAATTCTAATCTGTTTACATTGTCCTAGATGGTAGGTCGTCAAATCATGACGATGTCATGCTGGTGTGCTGAGGATGTGGGGGCGAGTGCAACATTGTCCCAGATGGTAGGTCGCCAAATCATGATGATATCATTCTGGTGTGCTGAGGATGTGGGGGCGAGTGCAACATTGTCCCAGATGGTAGGTCGCCAAATCATGATGATGTCATGCTGGTGTGCTGAGGATGTGAGAGCTAGGGCAACATTGTCTGATGTGCTGAGTCTAGACTTGTGGGGCAATGGAGATACAGACGAGTGCGTGTGTGGATTGGATGACGGTGTTCGATGGAGTAATGACCGGATGTGACGGGCGGCATGTTTATTTAGGCTTATCTTGAGCCGTGTGTTAACTAATATTTTTCTTTTTGTAGGATAAACCCGAATTCCCGAGTAATTTCCGCAATATTGTCGAATGAAAAGTTTTCCGGTGCATGTGCGCAAGATGATGTCGAACTTTTCCTTTTTTGTTATTTCCCGAGTCCACGTGTTGATATTTTGATTAATTGAACAAAGTGGTCAAATCAATATTATTTGATAATTATTAATTTAAACACACGGTGCGGTGAATGCTGAGCGAAGCTATTTATTGAGTTGTCAAAATCAGAATCTCTTCCGTGCGCGAAAGGGAGAGAAAACAACAATAATAATCGTGTAGGACTAAAATGTACTAGAAGCATAGCGACAAGAATAACACTTCAGACGATATTTAAGTTCTATTATGTTCACATTTTTTAATTGCTCTTCCGTATTTTGTTATGAAACCGGGATTCCATTAGGCAACCTGTTTCCACATTTTCTTTACCTGGATTATATTTAATTTGGAACTCATATTGTGAAATAATATGTTGATTCTTCTAGTTCCTCATCAGACTTAGATTGGGTAATTATGTTTTCCAAAGATTTGTGGTTTAAATTTGAGCTATTTTACTTGTTAATATGGTGAAACGACTATATTTGATTGCTCGCCAACTGTTTATTTCCCAGAGTTCAACCTGGAACTAATTTGATTTTTGACTAACAATTGATAGCCACCTAGCACTAAGACGGGTTGAATTCGCTGAAGCGACGGAGGTATATTGATCCGACTGAATTGATGTGTCGCTGAGTCAACGAAGGATGCAGTTGGGCGCGGAAGTTACGTTGATCCGATTGAATTGGTCTCGCTGAGTCGGCGAAACTACTGTTGCGCGTGGAAGGTAAGTCGATCCGATTAACTAGATGGATCTCTGGGACGACGGAAGCTGCTGTTGCGCGTGTTAAGTGTGCCAATGACATCATAGCCAATGATGGCTTACATGAGGTCATTGATACACTCAAACAAAAGAACGCCACCCGATTCTGAACTCGGATGACCACCGGGACGATAATGCAATTAATTGTATATTCCAAAACGATTAGCAAATAATACAAAAGCAATTATTTGCATATTTCAGAGCCATTAACAAAAAGCAATTGATTGCATATTTCGGCACGAATGACAAAACGCAAAAAGTAATTGCACACGAGTTAATTGGGTTAATTCGCAATTGCGGATGTTGAACTGTGGCGTAAAGCGATAAAGATATATTGGCTGACACCACAGTGCAAAGCAATTGCGAATCGAAGTTGAAATCGGAAATTAGGTCATTGCGAAATGAAATTGCGTTATCGGCATCGGGAAGTGTTGGCCGCGAGATGACGAGAAGTGGTAGGAAGAAGTTAGCAGTCAGTGAGTGGTTGATCGTGAAGATAAGGGAGTCGGAATTTGGTCGAAAGAGTTGGAGGTTGGTAGTGATTAAGTCCGGTTTTGTCATTGAAAAAGTCCAGGAAGTAGAATTGTTAAAACAAAGTGAATGTTAATTTAATGCTAGAACAGAGTTGTTAAAACAAAATGAATGTTAAATTAATGCTAGAACAGAATTGTAAAACAAAGTGAATGTTAAGTTAATGCTAGAAGAGACTTGTAAAAACAAAGTGAATGTTAAATTAGTGCTAGAACAGAATTGTAAAAACATTGTGAATGTTAAATTAGTGCTAGAACAGAGTTGTTAAAATAAAGTGAATGTTAAATTAATGCTAGAACAGAATTGTAAAAACATTGTGAATGTTAAATTAAGTAAGATAACTTGATCTGATAAAAGAATGTCGGCGTTATGATGTCATAACTTATACCGCAGATGATTTACCTTTAAGCCAATGATACCAATATTTGTCCATTTTTAGCTTAAGTATTCTAAATTAATTCCTCTGGCGCAAGACTAATGACCTTACCCGGAAAAAAACAAATCATTATGGAAAATTTAACAAGTCTCAGGACTTACTAAATAAGGCCAAGACCGGTTCCCGGTTGTAGTGCCGATGATGATGATGATGATGGTTCTAAATTAATTATTTTTTCGTGGGTTTTTTGTGTTAAGAGGTTGGCTTATGTTATTAACGGATACTTGTGCTTTGCAAGGATTCTTAATTTGATCACATGCGTCTAGATGGCCGATGGTAAAAACAGGAGTTTTCGTCCACAAATGGCAAAATGTGGGTGGATCTTTGCAAAGGTGTTAGGTTTGTGTAACATGTCCTTAATATGATGACAGCTTTTTGCTGGAAACGTTTTTGGGATACATTTTTAATTTGCACTTTGGGTTATCGTATGGTTGGCGAGGCTGCCGACTATTGGTTGATTGGTTCCAAAAAAAAACTGTAGCGAACGAATTTAGCTAAACAATAAGGTCGCGTTCTACTGAGAGATGTATGGTAGCTAATCGAGTCACAGCATTCTTTTGTTAATCACTTAATACAATTAAGTCCTCTGTTACACCTCGCTACACAACTCTTCTCTCACATCCAACAATCAGCCTCAACCCAATTAATCAATTAACTCTTATCGCACACGTTGCGGCTCTTATTCCAACATTCCTATTAATTACCGACCTATGACACGTACTCGTTCTCCAAAGCTGCACGTATCTCGGGTATCACCAATTTGTATTCACATAATACACGAAAGCAACCCAACCACAGCAAATGAACATACCGTCTCGTATGACACATTCTCGTTCCCCAAGGCTACACGCCAGATGTCCACAAAACAAACTTTACACCGGGCACCCGGGCATTCTGTCACACGGACTCACATTACAAAGTGCTCCCTCTGCCTCATATCCATAAACAGGTGTCCCACAAGCAATTAACAATTAAAATGCTGGGATTTGCGAAAAGCCAGATATGGCAACAAAGCGCAGTTTCATCGAACAATGGTGTGCATTTGGGCCATTGTGTTGTCACATGCAAATCCCAATTAAGTAATTGCATGTAACTTAACTGGGGCAACCAAATGAAAACGATTTTTGGGAAATACGAATGACTCGGGCTAGGCAAAGTAGGTCACACATCGTTTGCATTTCCTCACCAATAACTTCGGTATATAAAGAGTGGTTGCAAATGGGATTTTTTGCAGTGTAATAACCAAGCAAGAAGACTGCGGCCCATTGCATTAGTACAGCGGGTCTTCTTGCAATTAAATAAATGTGTGTACTAAACTTCTTAGCGTAAACCAATAAAGGAGTATTTAAAAGTACAACTCTTGTTTGAATTCCAATGCCACGAAGCCAGCCATCTACAGAACTGCTGCCGTAGGGCCCACTCACCAAAGGAAAGTAAAGCTCTCGAAGTCCCTAGCCGAACGAAGCGAGCCTTTTTTTTTTTTTTTTTTTTTTTTTATTAGACTTCTCTCGGGAGAGGCGAACCTATAGCGTCGAGTGGGCGCCCCGAGATGCCATAAAAAAACTGTTGCAGTTCCCTTTGAACAGTTGCAGGTTGTAACGCTCCGGGAACACTCGCGTGGGAAGGGAGTTCCACAGCTTCCCCGCTCTGTAACGGAACGAGTTCTGATACAGGGATGTTCGCGCTGTCGGGAGATGAACCACAAACGGGTGCGATCCGCCGGATTGTCTTGTGGAGCGCATGCAGAACTACAGCCAAAGGATCCACTCTCACCAATAAACTCTCCACGTAAGTAATAATAATCACGATAACAAAATATTAAATGTCAATATCGGAGATTTACACTCTGATGTTACACCTCTATTCTTAAGTGACCAGTGAATAATGAAATAAGGAAGCTTAACAAGCACTTGGGTATCAATTACATGCATTTTAATAATTAAGACACACCTACAGTATATAAGTTATTACTATACAGCAACAACCACAAAAAAAAAAAAAGACGAATTCAAAAAATAAACAATGTTTTATAAAGCTTAAACATGTCTTGTGCATCCTTTTTAACCTTGCAGATAGTCCATAAGAAATGGCTTATCGTCAGGTCCATAAGGAGTCAAAGGAACATCATAAGGCATAGGGAATGCAGGCACGCCATTCCTGTCATTAAACATTGGAAATGTTTCTTCTCCTGTCTAGAATGGAAATAACTTCAAATAATTTCTTTCTACTGCGAAGCAAAATATACTTACCAAGACCTTTGGTAAAAACAAGACTCCAGCTTCAAAATTTGCTATCCGGAGACAGGGCTCAATTTTGGAGTTCTTATTGAAAGCTCCCCAGGCTGCCTTGGAGAGATTCGCAGAAGTTAGTACAAACCAATACACACCCTCATCCGACCATCGAGTATACGACTTGATGTGTGGCATTGCTTGTGATCTATGACGCATTTTCGACTTCCACTGATGTAAGTACTCCCGCAGCCACGGCTGCTTATCATTCACGTTTTTACCGTAAGGTAAGCATCCTCCGCCTAGTAGATCATCATGGCTGTTCTTCACATTTCCATAGCTAGGGTAGATCATTCGAAATGGAGGTATTCTTCGAAGACCCAAAGGTTTGGAGTCCTTACGAAGACTGTTTATGAAATCAGGTTGTACCCAGGATTCAATGTTGGCTCCTAGACTGCCAATGGAAGAGCTTTGACAAACAACAGGACAAGTCTCAGCTATTGGTGCAGCATGTTTTGACAGCAGTTGTCCGAGCCGAGCATGACCAAATTGATGACCACGTTTTCCCTCACGATGCCCACCTGGAACCGAAGTTATTAAGAAAACACTGCAATAAAGACGAACATAGTATTATATGATGGAAAGGTTCATCGACTGACTTACTTAACACTACTAAAATCTGTCTTCCTGATCCTTGCCATCCAAGGCTGTAGTTTTGGTAATTTATACTCCACTAGGTAAAGCATAAGATCTGTTCGAAAGCCTGTTGGACCTTCACCAGCAGCAGTATCTGCGCCCTCTGGAAGAGGAGGTAGTTTTGGACTTATCCAAAGCCCTTGGGTGCGGTTGTGCCAATCATCTTCGTATAAGTTTGCTGTTGATATGACTACCCTAAGGGATCCATCGGTATATGCAAACAGCATCATTTTAGTGTGCGATGTGGCAAAGGCCGTTGGCATATTCACTTTTATGGCAGTCACTTGGGGTTTATGCTGGGAGATGGTCTTCAGCTCCGGTGTTTCGTCGCCATACAGTACAGTCAATGGTTTCGGTCTTTAAATGCAGTTATTTAAAACCACACTCCCTACACATACACAATATGTATCTTAGACTTACAAGATTCCAGCAAAATAATAATGGCCAAGGAGCCAACCAATATCCACCATGAAATTAATTTGCATCGACATCTCAATCTCACCAAGACTTTCATCAAGAATTTCTACACATAAAAATATCTAGTCACCCTCATAATTATTTCTGCTCATTCCATACCTTGAAGAGTAATTGTTAGTGGCTCCTTGTGGGTTGGTTTTGAGTCAGTAATCGCAGTCAGGAACATATTGTACGGAGCTGCCTTTTCTAGTTTTTTCGCAGCTTGACCTTTTGGAAGAACCACCGGAATGTAATCGTTAATATTTCGAACTTTTGACTTTTTCGACAATTTCGAGTCATCCACGGCCGATGCAGACTGCTTGGATGTTCCGGCTGACGTGATTTGTCTTACAGTTTTCGAAGTTCCAGCAACTGTAGAACAACTTGCCCAGTCTTGTTGATCTTCAACTCTTTTGGAAGGTGCGGTGTTGGATGAACCCAAAACATATCCTCCACTACCACTGTTGACTGTTGTAGATTCTGCTTGCTTTGGAACTATGCTGCTGGTGCTAACACTTGGTTTCGGAAACAGTTTTTCCAACAGACGCAGTTGTAGCAATATTATGTCTTTCGAGAGCAATAATTCATCCGGAATAATGTACTCGTTTGTTGTTTTACTGATGCCTTTTTCATATATTTGATCCACTGCAAAATAAAAGAATTTAATTAATACACCAGCGCTCAATCTGTAGCTTACGATGCGGATGGCAAAATTCCCCAAAGTGTATCGGATTTTTGCGGTAACAATTTTCTCCATATTGGCAAACTTTAGTTGGCCCTACAAATGAATAAACAAAATGAAATTATTAATTTGTTGTATTTGTATTGATTGGCATTTATACTTTGCGTTGACATGCTTAAATAATGTAAAAATTCTCTAAGGACACTCGGAATTTAAAATTTGCTTGGCCGCCAAATGCCCAAACAGATTCCATGAAATCACTTGTAGTTATAGGATAAGTTCCACATCAATCAAAATGTTTGACGTTACGTAGAACAGGGTGATCCACGTTTAAATAATTTGCATTTTTGTGAATAAATGTGCGTTTTACTGTGTTAGTTTATGTCCTGTGAGTAGGGCTTTAGAATATACTCGCAGCTAGACCAGTTTGTCGTAAAATGCGACTAAAGGTAAAGATTTTCAACGTCAAGTCACTCGGTAGAATACTATCTCATAAAGGTATGGGATCCATGAAAAGGTCGTGAGAATCCTTAAATCTATCGAAGCTTGGTTGGAACAAGTGATAGATTGGTACCAACTCTGGATGTCTGATGGAATATCACTTTGTTACGTTACAGGTTCAGTGATATGGTCGGGGACATTTTTTAAAGAGCTCCCTTGTACGATTTGCTCGTTAATACGATTTGATTTGTTGATTTATACCGTATTGGATTTAAGTAGTGGGAGTTCAATGGGGGCGGCATGTTGATTCTGTCAGCCATCTTCGGCTTAAGACGTTATATCTATTGAGATTAAAGAAAAAGCAACACTTTAAAAAAAGTATTTTTCTCCGTTTTTACTAAGCAATTAAAAACTCATTTAAAGGGTTTATTCTACACATAATCAAGTAAAAAAATTATTTTTATTTTTATTTGAAGTACAAAATGGCGGTGTGGGTGCTAGTTTTTTTTTGACAGGTCAAACACTGTGCAGCATAACGACCCTCCAACCGCATATATTGGGTTCTACATATGAAATGTCGGATTTTCGCTCAGTCGGAAATACGAATTTCTCGAGTGAACATCTGTGCCAGAACGTTAAATTTTCTTTTTTTATAAAGCAAAGTGGTACGTGTGCTTGACGTGTGAGAATTTTAGGGTTCGTTACAAGTACAGTTTTTTTTCCCAAGGAATTGTTTACCACGCTGTCGGCAGTTCAAATTCAAGCCCTCTTCCTTTATGAATTTAAAATGGGACATAATGCGTCATTGGGAATGAAAAACATTAATGAGGCATTTGAGGATCTAATAGTAAACGAACGCACTATACGACATTGATTTGGAAAGTTCCGTTCGGGAGATTTCAGCCTCGAAAATGAACCACATGAGAAGCCGGAAACGTTAGTTGAGGACGATGTTTTAAGAGCAACGGTGGATGCGGACCCAACGAAATCAGTGTGGGAGATTGCACAAAGCATGGGAGTATTCCCAATGACAATAACTTTGTGGCGGTTCCTTCGAATACCACTGCTTATCTTCTCGCCTATGATACGAAAACACCCCACAAGCTTACAAAAACCTTATACTACAAGTATTTTGGCAAGTACAGTTGAGCGCCATTACTTACCTGGCAATTAAGCATACCGACTTTCATCTAAAGCGCATAGATCCTGGAAAGCATTTACGCACCTTCCAGTTATCTGCTTAAAATGTCTCTTAACCACGTAAGCCATATTCTCGCTAATTAATAGCACGAGCAACAAGAGACATTTTGTCCCAAGGGCATGATTGCACGAAACATATCATATGCCCAGAAAGGAATTCGTCGGTTGTATGTTGCATCATCAGATTTCCTAGTAAGAAATTATAAACGCAGCATACACCACCAAGGAAAACATCGCTGTGCAAGTGTCTTTTCCACTGATGGCATATGTCGCCTCATACACGGGCAAAGTGATCATGCACCCCTGCTATACAAGTTTGGCTCAGCTGCAGATCATTGCTCATGGGCGTTCCCCGTATGGATTTGGTTGATCCGCGGTCCGCATACTTGTGGACACACACACCATGAGCAACAGAGGCAAACATCGTGTATGTTTCGCGCCCTTTGTGCTGGGACTAATGTATGAAAGATCATCCCTTATTTGTCATCGAAGCGGTGGATAGAGTTTGGTATTCTGTCGCTTCGGTGGCAATAATTAGTCTAATATCAGATACCGTGGAGGTAAGTCGGGCCACCAAACCGTGTTAAGTTTAGTTCTTTAAATCAACTATAACGAACCTTTTCTTCTGTTGAACAATCCATACAGTGTACTAAATTATTTAAACCGAACTATAACAAACATTTTCCTTTGTGGCAAAAAGCAACCAGTACCGAATTTCAATGTTTAAAATTTAAGTTATACCGTAACTGTATATCAAAACTAAGCTTACTATATAAATAAATAAAGACAAAAGTAAAGAAGGATGTTGAGTTTTAGTGTTCCAAAGTGACAGAACTGATGGGGATATGAGTAGAACCAGTGCCAAGGAGGGCACACATACGTTATACCCCCATAACTTCTCTCATAAGAAAGGTAAAGAAACTCGATAAGTGGATACCCCATGAATTGAACGAGTCCCAAAAACGACGGTGCCCGGAATCTGCGCATCGCTTAGATTAAGAAACCAAACTGACTCGTTTTTGCACCGGATAGTCACCTGTGATGAAAAGCGGATTCTGTATAATAACCGTAAAAGACCTGGGCAGTAGTTGGATGCAGGTGAAAAACCAAAACACACTCTCCAGCACGATTTTTACCCAAAAAAGTTTATGGTGACAGTTTGGTGGACATCGAAAGGACTAATCCACTTTTCATTTCTTCAACCAGGAGAAACGATAAACGCTATAAAATATTGTGAGAAAATCGACATATTGCGACCTGCGCTGGTCAATAGGCACGGCCAGATCCTTTTGCATGACAATGCTAGACCCCACACCTCACAAGTAAAGGTGAAAAAACGGTTGCAGTATGGGATTTGAAATTCCTCCGCATCCACCGGGCTCTACTGACAATTCCCTAACGAATTACCATCTTTCCCAAATCTGGATTAATTTTGCCGGCAGAAAGTCTTCCGGAATCGAGCAGAGGTCATAAAAGTTTTTGAAGATTTCATTGCCTCAAAAAGTCAGCACTTCTACGAAAAAGGAATATTTGATGATGATTTTACTATAAAATGCGGTTCACGATAAGGCGACTGCTGGAAAAGAAGTGGAAATACGGAAAGACGGTTGACCAACTTTTCGTTGATTTCAAAAAGGCCTACGACTCAGTCGCAAGACAAAGACTCTACCATATTGTAGTTGAGCTGGGAATCTTGAAAAAATATGCCGCCCTCATTCAAATTTGCATGAATGAAAACAAAGGGCGAGTTAGAATAGAAAACCCCCTCTCAGAACCATTTGAAATCCGGGACGGACTAAAACAGGGGTTGGTCTCTCACCATGTCTTTTTCATCTTGTGCTTGAGTATGTCATCAGAAAGGTACAAGACGACAATATGGCCGGATCATCTCTGAATGGAGTCACACAAGTGCTCGCATATGCGGATGACATCGCCGTTTTGGGCGATAATCTAGATACTATAAGAAAAAACAGTGAAATCATCATGCAAGCAGCAGAAGAGGTTGGCCTAGAAACAAATGAAGACAAAACAAAATATATGATTACGGCGAGAGTAGGTGAACCACAGGGAACACATATAAACGTCAGAGGCAAGATATTTGAAAAAGTTAAAGAATTTAAATATCTGGGAACAATACTGACGGCCAGCAACGAAACGCCGAAGAAAATTAACAAAAGATTACACTCCGGCAACGCTAGTTAGCACACAGTCAGTAAATTGCTGAAATCCAAACTGCTATCACGTAATATAAAGCTCCGTGTCTATTGAACTATAATCATGCCGATTGCTCTATACGGATGCGAAACATGGGCTCTCACAAAACGGGAGGAAAACAAATTCCGCGTATTCGAGAATAAAGTTTTAAGGGGTATCTTTGGAGGTAAATATGACGAGGAGGCAGGACAATGGAGAAAACTTCACAACCACGAATTGGAAGAGCTATACCGCAAACCTACAATAGTGAAAGTAATCAAGTCGCGAAGATTAAGATGGGCCGGACATATGGCGCGAATGGGCAGCGATACGTCCGTGCCTAGAATTCTTGATGGTAGACCGACGGGAAAGAGACCGGCAGGACGGTCGCGACGAAGATGGGAGGACAATGTAAGGTTTGACCTTGAGGAGTTCGGATCGGCTGGTCAAGCGTGGAAGGAGAGTTCACAGGACAGGGAACGATGCCGGAGTCGAGTCGGTGAGGTCATGAAGTTCCGGGTTCCTACAGGCCAATAAATAGTAAATACTATAAAATCCGACATTTCATGTGGTACAACCCAATAGAATAAAAACTTTGTTTTCATGATCTCTATGAAATTTTCTAAGGCGGTACACATGATTATTACATTTATACATGATTATTACATTTATTTACATATTCGCAAAACGCTACAAGTTAAAAAAAAAATTGAATTTTCCATAAAAAAATTGACCTTAAATTCTTTATAAAAAAAATTAAATGTTAATTAATCATTAAATCCGTATGCGTCCCTAGATAGTTTATCCAAGAAGCTATCGCTATTACTCGGGGGATGAGAGCGAACACACAGGGCAAAGTGTCTGATTGCTTTCAACCCGGCGAAGGCCAGGACGATCCTTGTCCGAGATCAATCCAAGTTGGCATGCAGTCTCCACGTGACACCCCTGCATAGCTACTTTGGCACGCACCAAGTAGTGAAACAATGCATGCAGCGACATCCTGAGCACGATTGGCACAAGTTTAATAAGATTACCCGGAAAAACAAATTATTATGGAAAATTTAACAAGCCTCGGATATGGACCGGATACACATCGACGACCGCGGAAACGAAAATGGCTAAACGATTTAAGAATTTTCTTATGGAAGGTCCGCTCACTATACAGAGATCGAGCTGCACAACAGCAAGCCGATGTTCCGACCTAATATAAGACTGACATAACAGCAATACAAGAAATAAGATGGATGGGGGGTGGTGTTATTCAAAAAAAAAAACGAGTATGACATTTATTATAGCTGTCATGCAAAACACCATGTGCTCAGGGTAGAATTTCTAGTCAGCCAAAACGGAAGCCTGCCATTATCGGCTTTAATGCAATAGACGAAAGGCTATGCATTCTTCGCGTGCGAGGCAAGTTTAAGAACATAACCCTCATAAACGTTCATGGATCTACAGAGGAGTACCCTCACGACGAAAAGGAATACTATGAGAACGTCGAACTGGCCCTCAATGCCTGCACTGCCCCATAGGACGCGGGTACGCGAAACGAAATACAAAGAGCGCAGAAGATCAGAAAAAATACTTCACAGACAAAAGAAAAGTGCGTGGAAGAAAAAACCTTGTCTGGGAAATAGAGAAAAGTAGAGAGCGACGTCCGCACCAAGCGCCCAAGTACTACCAAATAATCCACAGTATGACGCGGTACACACCACGCTGCAAGCATAAAAAGGGTAATCTGATCACCGATGCTGAAGGCATTTTGGAGCGATGGGATGTGCACTTCAATGAATTGCTAAATGGTCAGTTCACAGAATAATTGAAGGCTCCACCAATGCTGCCGCCACCAAGCATTGAGGAAACATTAAAAACTATAAGTCAGCTCAAATCAAATAAAGCCCCCAACTGGGCTGATCAAACAAGGAGGGGCAGCGTTACATCACGCAATTCATGAGATTGTGGTGCACGTATGGGAGCAAGAGGAGATGCCGGAAGATTGGCCTCGTGGAATAATTTGCCCCATATATAAGAAGGGAGACATCATACTGCGCAGCAACTATAGGGGTATAACACTGCTGAGTACCACCTATAATATACTTGCCACTATCCTACAACATCGGATAGCCCCATACGCTTAAGTCATCATTGATCAATATCAGTGTGGCTTCATCTCAGGCAAACAGCGATTGATCAGATATTTAGGCAGGCGATGGGAAAATGTCTAGAATTTAATATCCCAGTATATCACCTATTTATAGACTTTAAGGCCGCCTACTACAGCATCGCCAAGGTAGAACTATATAATGCCATGAGAGAGCTCGGCATTCCATACAAATTGATACGATTTTGTAGGTTGACCATGACCAAAGTAATTAATCAAGTAAAAATGGCGGGATTGCTGTCCAAATCAATAAACATATTTAATGGACTCCGACAATGGGACGGTCTGGCCTGCCTCCTTTTCTACCTGGCGTTGCAAAAAGCAATCCGTGACTTTGGCATTACAACTAGAAGGACTATTACCACCAAGTCCAGCCAGATACTTGCCTACGCAGATGATCATCGGTAGATCTGATTCAACTGTACAGAACTTCTTCACCCAGATAGAGCAGGCGGCACAAAAACTGGGACTGCACATTAATGAGGAGAAAACTAAGTACATGGTGGCAACATCTGCGATGAGAAGATCTAACGTTGGTCAAACTATCAAGGTAGTGGAGCACGAATTTGAAGTAGTGCCATCCTTTAACTACCTTGGGTCAATAGTATCAGCCGATAACAATCATCATCATCATCATCGGCACTACAACCTGGGACCGGTCTTGGCCTTATTTAGCAAGTCCTGAGGCTTGTTAAATTTTCCATAATGATTTGCTTTTTTCCGGGCAAGGCCATTAGTCTTGCGCCAAGCCGATAACAATATGGAAGAAGAAATACGCGAACGGCTGATCCAATATAACAAAGCTTACTATGGTCCATCAAGGCTCTTTAAATACCGAAATTTATCCAGAACATCCAAGCTGCTACTGTACAAGACCATGTTCTTACCAGTACTCATGTATGGATCCGAGACCTGGGTGCTCAATAAAAGACACTCCGAACTCTTAGCCGCGTTCGAGAGTAAGGTCTTAAGGAGAATTGTTGGCCCCATATGTGAGAGAGGACGATTCCGGAGGCGCTACAACCATGAAGCTAATATTGTAAGAAAAATCAAGCTCGGTAGACTCCGGTGGGCGGGACACCTAGCTCGAATGAGCGAAGAGGAGCCTGCCCGAAAAGTCCCCTGTGGCAGGATGTATGGAAAGAGACAGCGCGGCAGACCTTGTCTGCGATTGAGGGAAGATATAGACCAGGACGCCCAGAGGCTGGGAGTGGCAAACTCGATGACATCGGCTCGAAATCAGGACCGGTGGAGAGATTTGTTAAATAAGGCCAAGACTGGATCCCAGTTGTAGTGCCGATGATGATGATGATTACTATTACTATTTATTGGCTTAAAGGACCCAGTAAATCATGACCTCACTGACTGGGCTGCATTATCGCTCCCTGTCCTGCGCACTATCCTCCCACGCTTGACCATCTAATCCAATCTCCTCAAGATCAAACCTTATATTGTCCTCCCATCTCAGTCGCGGTCTCTTTCCCGTCGGTCTACCATCAAGAATTCTAGGCACGCTCGTATCGCTGCCCATTTGCGCCACATGTCCGGCCCATCTTAATCTTCGCGACTTGATTACTCTCACTATTGTAGGTTTGCCGTATAGCTCTTCTAATTCGTGGTTGTGGAGTTTCCTCCATTGCCCTGCCTCCTCGTCATATTTACTGCCAAAGATACCCCTTAGAACTTTATTCTCGAATATGCGGAATTTGATTTCTTCTCGCTTTGTGAGAGCCCATGTTTCGCATCCGTATAGAGCAATCGGCATGATTATGGTTCTATAGGCACGTGATAGCAGTTTGGATTTCAGCAGTTTATTGACTGCGTGCCAACTAGCGTTGCCGGAATGCAGTCTCTTGTTAATTTCCACCGACACGTCGTTACTGACTGTCAGTATTGTTCCCAAATATTTAAATAATTTTTTCAAATATCTTACCTTATTGTGAACATTTGGTCGCTTGTTGACCGGTTCCTACGGAATCCGCGCTGGTAGTTTCCCAGTATTTCTTATGCGTACGGTGTGATTCTCGCCAGTATGACATTTGTTAATATTTTGTATGTGGTTGGGAGCAATGATATTCCTCTGTAGTTTTCGCAGTCAGATCTGTCGCCTTTTTTTAAAAATGGGGTCGATTATTTCTGTTCTTTTCGGAAGGACTTCCTTATCCCATATTGTTTTGATGAGTTGGTGGATCTTTCGAGCGGTTGCCCCTCCTCCATGCTTCACAAGCTCTGCCGGTATGTAGTCGACTCCGGGAGCTTTATTGTTTTTAATTGATTTATTGCGTCTACAACTTCGTTGAAAGAGGGCCCTGGGATCTGAGGCTCGGCTGTATGTACGTCTGGTGCGTTTATTTGTGGTTGATGGGTGTGCACATTGAGCAGGTTTTCTAAGTACTGCTTCCATCTTGTCACGATATTGTTTGTTTCTGTGACCAGACAGCCGTTTATGTCTCGAATTATTTTGGCTCTCCCTAGGTAGCCATTTTTAATTTAATTTATACCGGCATACATACCTCTGATGTTCTTTGCTCTGGAATCTTCTAGGACTTTTTCGATCCGAGTCTTCTCTCATTCGCGTTTCTTGCGTTTGAAAAGTCTTGTTGTCTCTCTCCGAATTGTCGCGTATTATTCTGCGTTGTTTTCATCATATCTTTCTAAGTAGATCACTCGGAGGCGTTTACGTTCTTCAATCTTCGCCCAGCACTCATCGTCAAACCAAGGTTTGGACTTAATTGTTTTCTTAAATCCCAATACCTTTGGGGCTGTTTGTTTTATTGCGGCTTTGATCAATGCCCATTTAGTGCTCTCACTATTGGCTTCCTCTTCCTCACTACTCCCATTCTCTAGGATGCTAAATCTATTCATTAGTTCGTACTGATATTCAGCCCTTTTGTGCAGGTATTTTAGTTTATCAATGTCGAACTTTTTGCTCGTCTCCCGTGACTGCCCATGTGCGTTTGCTGCGAGCCGACTCATAATTCTGCTCATCACTAGAAGATGATCGGAGTCGCAATCTGGTCCTCTATTTGATCCCCCGCTTGGTAGGAACCTTGACGTGGTGCGGGGGCTTAAACTACGATAAATCACTCAGATTATGCTGACGGTAATTGGAGCAAAGTGGATCAGTGAAAAAAAAAATACAATAGTCAGAAGGCAAAGTGGATCCCATACTTGTTTTCATTGCTCCTTGGTGATTGTTTCAGTATGGTAAGTTTTTTCTTATTAAATTGGATTTTGGATTCTGGATTTTCAGAGACCAGTCATATAGAAGACACAAGACCTGCTCTCGCGTCAGCAACAGAGGGGCTTTTCACAGTTGTGCACAGGAAGGTTTTTTGCATAATTTATGGCGCAACAAGCAGTAGCGATTTAGAGACGAGCACGGGTCAGAACCGTGATGGAGGTGATGATGGTTCTTTGGTGTTCGCCCAGCTCGGAGAAGGGATCGATGAATTGACCGGGACGATCAACATTAAAAAACAAAGGCATATTACTAATGTTGTGCGAGAGCTGGTTGAGGTCATTGGTTGCCTTTATGATGAGGAAGTGGAAAATCGCTTAAAGAAGCCATTTACGCCGGCTGAAGCAAGCGGTGGAAACGTGCAATTCCAGTCAAAACAAAACTCGCACACAGACGTAAGCGGGGTCCCGGGGCAGATCAATGATGTCACCCAATTACAATCGGTTTACAATTTGCCACAGGGGAAGGAAGAGGGATGCGAGGGTGGTGGATGAAGAGGCTCCAAAGGGTGATACTGGGGAGGCCAACATTATGAAAAGAAGGAGACCACGCCCGGACGCTATAATAATAACTAAAATCTGGGAAAAAACATATGCGGATATACTAAAGTTTATGAAGGCCAAGCCCGAGCTAAGTGAACTCGGAAATAGCGCAAATAAAGTTCGAAAGACAGCAAAAGGGGAATTGCTGCTAGAACTGAAACGCCGACCAGAGACCACCAGCGAGACACTGAAAGCAAAAGTACAACAAGTATTAAAGGAAGATGCTAATGTCAAAACAGTGTCACAGGAAATCACGGTTGAGTGTCGTAATTTAGATGAGGTTACCACTGTGGAGGAAATCCTGACAGCGATCGCTATAGAGTTCCCTGCGCTGAACGCGATCCCAAAGGAAGCGGTAAGGAGTTTAAAAAGAAAACCAGACGGCACGCACGCTGCCATGATCCGCTTACCAAGAGGAAAGGCTAGCATGTTTGGCTACAGGTTTCTTACGGGTTGGATGGGTGAGATGCAGACTTCGAGAACACATCGCACCCACACGATGATTCAGATGTTGGTAATACGATTGACAAGAAGTATGGAGTGGCGAGTTTTGAACACCTATACCCATAGTGACCACCAAGCCGTGATGTACGAAATATTACCGCATAAAGGATTCGTCACTGGCAAATTGGCGAAGATTGGAGGGGAAGATATCTTTCAACCAACAATAAGTAAAGAAAGCCTACATGACGTTTCAAATGAAAATGGTATTCGAATCATCACGTTCGCAGCGTCAAAAGATCTGGTAGTGAAAACCACGATGTTCAAGCACAAGCAAATCCATAAAGCCAGATGGGTATCACCCGACGGCGTAACGCGTAACCAAATAGACCACTTCCTCATAGACAAAAGACACAACACAAAAGACAGAATAACTTGACGTAAGTTCATATGGAGGAGCAGATTGCGACTACGATCATGTTCTAGTGATGTGCAAAATTAGAAGTCGGCTCGCAGCAAACCCACATGGACAGTCACGGGAGACGGGCAAAAAGTTCGAGATTGATAAACTAAAAGACCTACGCAAAAGGGCTGAATATCAAGACGAACTAACGAATAGATTTAGCATCCTAGAGAATGACAGTAGTAAGGAAGAGGAAGCCAATAGTGTGCACACTAAATGGGCATCGATCAAAGACACAATCAAACAAACAGCCCAAAAGGTATTAGGATTTAAGAAAACAATTAAGTCCAAAGCTTGGTTTGACGATGAGCGCAGGGCGAAGATCGAAGAACGTAAACGCCTCAGAGTGATCTGCTTAGAAAGATATGATGAAAACAACGCAGAAAAATATGCGACAATTCGGAAATAGACAACAAGACTTTTCAAACGCAAGAAACGCGAATGAGAGAAGACTCGAATCGAAAGAGTCCTAGAAAATGCCAGAGTAATCAAGTCGCGAAGATTAAGATGGGCCGGACACGTACCGCGAATGGGCGATGATAGGACCGTGCATAGAATTCTTGATGGTAGACCGACGGGAAGGAGACCAGCAGGACGGCCGCGACGGAGATGGGAGGACAATGTTAGATTGGACCTCGAGGAGATCGGATTGGATGGTCGAACGTGGAAGGAGAGCGCACAGGACAGGGAACAATGGCGGAGCCGAGTCGGTGAGGTCATGAACTTCCGGGTGCCTACAGGCCAATAAATAATAATAATAAATAATACTTTGATTTGTGATGCCGCCGTTTGCGTGTTTTTTATTCGTTTTCGTATGTTTTCTCAACTTACCACTTTTTGATATTGTTGGATAAAACAATCTAGATGCAATATATGGTCGCTTGTTTTTCATCATCATCATCGGTACTACAACCGGGATCCGGTCTTGGCCTTATTTAGCAAGTCCTGAGGCTTGTTAAATTTTCCATGATAATTTGTTTTTCCGGGCAGGGTCATTGGTCTTGTGCCAGAGGGTCCCCGACGGGGAATCGAACTCCGGTCTCCCGCGTGACAGGCGGGGATACTAACCACTATACTATCGAGGAGCGGTCGCTCGTTTTTGCCGTTCGATAACTCGTTTTGTTTTCTCGTCTTGCGTTTTTCGATATCGCTGGATAAAACAATCCAGTCGCAACTATGTACAAGTATGTTGAAAAAAATCTACATTCCGACGTGGATCGAAAAGCCTTAAATATATAGCCCAGCCAATAAATTAAGAGAACAAGCTTATTCTTTATACATATATTATATATAATTAACTATTTATTTTATATACTCAGTTATAAGCCGCGATCGAATCGCATTGAATATTGCATTCGCAATATAGTAAAAGTTCATCTAAATATTAAAGTAATGAAGTCACTGTTACCGTGGATTTACCGCTAACAAGTTTAATAACTATGACAATAGTCTAATAAATATTTTTTATACATTACAGTATCAAATAACAATAATATTTCTTTCTAGATTTTACCTAAAAGGCTTAGAATAATTTATCGTTTCGATATTCCTTTCTTATACATTGTGTTTTCTCTAGCTCTTATTTTTTATTTCCTTATATTATTTTATTTATATTAGTTTTTGTTTTTTTTTAAATACAAAGAAGTCTACCAAAGACTACATTTATGAAGCGGGTTCATTGGTGATCCGGATGGGCAATTGTATGCCTTAGCGAAGTCCACAGAATTTGAGAGTGGTCCAAGGACCCGTAAGAAACCTGGTGAATGTACAGATGAACGGATTTTGGTGAGCGCATCTTCTGGTCGCATAGAACCGCACCAAATTTGTGCATAGTTCAGAAAAAACAATTGATCATGACTTAAGTTAAGACCAGGTAGTTCTGATTCTGGTCCATAACGTTTAACCCACTTCTTGTATGCCTGAAATCATTTATAAAAACACATTATACATTTCTCATTCCAAATGGGTGTATACTTACTCTAAATGCCTGTTTAAGTCCCCCATTGTCGGCGATATTCTCACCCTGGGTCATACGACCGTTCATATACAAGCCGACTTCATCGATTTTATATTTAGAGTATTGGTCAATGATGCATTGTGTTCGTTCACGAAACGCTTCAATGGTGGCATTGTTCCACCACTGCATCATGTTGCCATCCTTATCAAATTGTCGTCCTTTGAAACGAGGAATTAAATGCAATATTGACTTTACAAAAGGCGAAATGAGTGTTCAGTACCTTTGTCATCAAATCCATGAGTAATTTCATGTCCAATGACGACACCAATGCCACCGTAATTTAAAGACTTTGGGAAGTTTTGGCTGTAAAAAAGTGGCTGCAATATCCCAGCAGGAAATACTAAAATACAAAGGCAGGTTTTAATTTCTTAAATAATGATGTTTAGATTCACGCAGTCTAAGTACCAATGTCATTCTTGTTAGGGTTATAAAAAGCGTTTACCACTGCTGGTTCAGTGGTCCATTTGTCTTTATCCACAGGTTTGCGAAGAAGCTGAAGATTTCGATCAGAATCCCATTTCAAGATGTTCAAAACATTTTCCATAAAGTTGCCTGACCATATTGTTAACTAAATAAGAATATAACTTTAGTACAAATATAATTAACTGTAATAAAAACATGGTTTTTGCATAATTCGTGTAAAGGGTGTCCAGTTTTAGGTTGTATAATAAAGTTGATTGGCCGTGTTGTCAACAGAATCAACAAATTACTTTAATACAAAACAGCGTTTTAACATAAAACCAAGTAACACAAAATATGTATACTCTAACCCAAAAGATAATTTTAGTATAATTCACGTAAAAGTTGTTTCATTTCGAGATCTGCAAAGTTCTGTGATTGTATTATTAATAAAATAAAAATATAACTTCGGATAAATGAGGTAAACGGTGTAACAATTGTGACATTTGCATAATTCATGCAAAGACATCCTCTTTTAAGAATACCCCGATTTCGGCAAGGACTCAATAAATTCCGACACACGTACGTACAGCAGGCATAAACCGTATTCTGTCAAAAGACTGTTGGCCGAGTTGGCCTTGAGCATTAATCACATTGATTCAGACATTGGGGTCCGGTGAAGCAGATATGAGTCGTCAATACTTATTTTGTTTACACTTTTCTCGGGAGCGGCGAACCTATAGCACCGACTGGGTGCCCTGAGATGCCTCCAAATAACTGTTCCAGTTCTTTTCGAACAGTTGCAGCTTGTAACGCTCCGAGAACACTTGCGTAGGAAGGGGTTCCACAGCTTCCCCGCTCTGTAACGGAACGAGTTCTGGTGCAGGGATGTTCGCGCCGTCGGGAGATGAACCGCAAACTGGTGCGATCCGTCGGATTGTCTTGTGGAGCGCATATAAGCCGAATTGCGTAGAACAATATCACGAATCTCCGAAGAACAGTACCTGTGATAATATCTGTACAAGAGACAGAGGTTGGCTACGCACCTTTGATGTGATATCGGCTGTAGTCCCGACGTCAGCGCCGAGTCCTCGATCAGACGGATCGCTCGTCTCTGTATGCTCTCAAATAGATCGAGGATATGTTTAGGAGCCGAGCTTTGCATGAGAGCAATATTCGAGCGCGGGTCTAATTTAGGATTTATATAGGAGAGGAAGTTGAGCCGGAGTAAAATATTTTTTGGTTCTAAAAAGATAGCTCAGTTTTCCTGAGGCTGACCTGGCGATGCTCGACACGTGTTTATGCCATACTACATTCCGACAGACCGTGACGTCGAGCACTTTCAAGCTTTCCCCAGCTTCGAGGGCCCGGCCATTCATCATCAGCTGTGGAACCGATGATCCACTTTTCTTTGTGAATGTTATATATTGTGTCTTCGCTGCATTGAAGTCGACGAGATTGGCCCTTCCCCACTGCAGGGCCTTATCTAGACCCTGATTCAGAGAGTCAATCTGTCTACATCTCAGCTCGTGCGACGTAGATGTACCAATCGGCCGAACACTCGAAAAGGAAGAAACAAGCGTACTATCATCCGCAAAACTGAACACTTTGTTATCCGTTGTCTCCAACAAATCATTTATGTGAAGCAAAAACAAGGTTGGAGCCAAAATAGAACCATGGGACACCCCGAATAAACAGGATACTGATCCGAACATTAATCGTCCACAACAACCCAGATCGATCGGTTTACGAGGAAGCTCTTCGTCCAGTCGCAAAGCTGTTGGGAAAGTCCATATGAACGAAGTTTACTCAGCAATGCTCCGTGCCAGACACGGTCAAAATCCTTGGAGATATCCAATGCGACCGCCCTTGACTCACCATGGCGCTCAATCGCAGTTGTCCATATATCGGTTATAAGTGTCAAAAGGTCTCCCGTGGACCGCCTACCACGGAATCCGTATTGACGATCATTCAGAAGTCCGCTGCACTCCAAATACTTAACCAACTCAGTATTGATGACTTTTTCCAATACCTTAGATAAAATAGACCGTAATGCTATCGGACGGTAATTTTGTGGGAGACACTTTTTTCCCCATCTTTGGGATTGGTTGAACTCGAGCGATTTTTCAGCAGGCAGGAGAGATAAGCGAAAGAGGGGCTGCCAAGAACCGGCGATGGTTCTGGAGCACAGTTTTTAGGGACTATTGCTGGTATTCTGTCCGGGCCGATTGCCTTCCTACAGTCCAGTTAACGTAGAACGCGTTGAATAGTGCGCGGACGAAATCTCACATCCCGCAAGGAAAACCATACCAGCGCGATCACAAGTGGCTCCAAAAGACCGGCATTGAGGTTTGAATTCGCGAAAAATAATTTCGCGAACACATTAGATTTATCTTTTGAATTTGTGGCTAGTGTCCCGCTGCCCACCACTAGCGGAGGAAAAGAGGAGGATGCGAAGTTACTGCTGACACACCTTGCCATTGAGCAGAAGGGATGGGAACCAGTTGGGGACTCAAGGAATTTACTGGTCACTCTGTCATCAATCGCCTGGTTGCACGCGTCTCTGATTCTAATAAAATTCGTTCTGTTAATATCGGTGAGATTGGAGCGCCATTGCTCAAAAGCTCTATTTTTTGCAGCTGTAATCTACTCGCCTTTTTTATCATACCAAGGCCTATCAGACGAATTTCGTTTGATGGAATGTGGAATGTAAATCACCATCCCAAGAAGAATAATCACCGTGACCGACTCCGCGCAAGCGTTAACATCAGAGTCTCCAAAGCACGCCTCCGACCACGGAAAGGATGCGAAGAAATCTCGCAAATCGTCCCAGTTAGCAGCGCCATATCTCCATACATGGTGAAGCTGCTTAGGTCGGTTATCCGTTTGAAATGCAAGTGGCTACGCGATCAATGCTAATCAGTGATCTGAATTTCCCAGTGTCGCAGCAACTTCCATGATATAAACGCTCGGCTCGGATGTCAAAAACAAATCCAGGGTGTTCGCATAATCACCTCGAGTATCCGACACTCGCGTAGCTTTCTCGACAAGTTCAGTCAAATTGCGGCTAACAGTGAACCCCAATTTGACTGAACTTGTCTCCGCCAGCCTCCCAGCCGTGTCGGTTCTGTTAGAATGTACAAACCAGTGGAGTTGGGTACATTAAAACCGCCAAGGACGACAATTTCAGAATACGAGCGGTTAATCTGTATCCAGTCGAGGGTAAATGAAAGATGTTCGAAAAGTGCGCCGGTCGATCCTCATTCGGGGAGCGGTAAGGACAACAAAGAAATTTATCAGAATTCCTCAGCACGACCCTTAACCCCATGATGCCCATGTTATTGGGTTTTAACGCCTCCGTCCTCTGGCAAGCCAGATCAGACTGCGTAAAGACGCGGACTCCACGCTTAAAATGGAATCTCGAATGTAAGTCGTATCCTAAGCAACGAAGATATGTCAGATCAGTGGACGAATTGACCTGAGTCTCAATTAGGGCAAGAATATCAGGTTTCGATGTTTGCAAATATTAGTGGACGGCGTTTACATTCTTATTGGGGAAACCGATGCCCCAGATGTTAAAAAATGCCGTTATCAGTCGAACGTTGATAAACCCTCGAGAATGAGCCCGATTACCCGATGTCGAGTGTCTTCAAGTTCGGTTATTTATCAAAATATTTGCATGGTGTTCCCCCTGACGTAGTCCTCCCCGGAGATGCGAATGGGAAATTAGTTCATCTCAGGAATTCTTTATCTCAGAAGGTACCATCATGACTTATCGCCGTGTCAGTTCGGGCCATCAGCCATACATCTGAAAAATAATCATCATCATCGGCACTACAACCAGGATCCGGTCTTGGCTTTATTTAGCAAGTATCTCCACCGGTATCCGATCCTTATCCGAGACTTGTTAAATTGTCCATAATAATTGTTTTTCCGGACATGGTTATTAACCTTGCGCCAACATCTGCAACATAGTCGAAGATTTCTTCCGACGTTATCGCGGAATCTACAGCGTGGTGGGATGGTATCTCATCTTGGGACAGACTACCATCTAAACCAACCTTTTCTCGAACCGGTCCATCAGTCAAGCTGCGAAAGATGGCCAGGGATATCTTCCGACCATTTCACGGAGTCTATATCCTGATGGGGTGGTATTTCACCCGGCGGCAGAGCGTTGCGACCCCACCTGCCACTCGGCCTTTAGTCACGTCCTATGACAAGCCGGACTATCTGTGAATATATTTTAACGCCCTACAAGCTAACTTAGAAAACGGTGGTTCAACAACGGAAAAAAAAATTCTAGAGCAACATTATAAAGGGAAACCAGTCTCTGTAATCATTGACCTCAAATAATATGGAAGACCCACTCGCTTGTCTTGAAAATATAAATATAATGCAATTCAACATGTGAGTGGCTCTAGAATTTTTCAATTCCAGATATAAATGAACTCTACTTGATAGCAGACATGCACGTCTTATTGAGTTTATTTTCTCGCCGGACATGTGACGAGAATGGGCAATAATAGGACCGTGCGCAGAATTCTCGACGATAGGGCAATGGGAAAGAGACCGGTAGGTCGGCCGCGACGGAGATGGGAGGACAATGTTAGGTTCGACCTTGAGGAAATAGGATCAGATGTCAAGCGTGGAAGGAGAGTGCACAGGACAGGGAACGATGGCGCAGAAGAGTCGGTGAGGTCATGAACTTCCGGGTTCCTATAGGCCAATAAGTAATAATAATAATTATTATTAATATTTTGTATAATGCGTTTTACATGCGTTGAAATGATTCATTATAGCAACTGTTGCAGCAACAATAGTTATATAAAAAATTCATTCAAAAAATTGTCAGCACTACCTTATCACAAGCCGGTAATACCTTTCGAATTGACAATTGTGTTGAATTGAAAATCCCGCCAAATAAGAAAGCGCCGGAAATACACTGGATTCCTAAGTTGTGCTTTTGTTTTATTACTTACAATTAATGGTTAATATTTAGTGCATAAAAGAGAAAACTTTTAATCGATAATGGGATAATTGGAACGGACTGATGTGAATATTCGTTGAAAAATTAAATCGAATGTGCAGTGAACAATTGATACCAAAACGAGTAGAGTGGCCGATCGATGTTAATAAGATTTCATCCAAGTGTACGAGAACAAATTAATTTTAACATTTTGGATACAAGACTACACAGAGAACAGCGGTAAGTTTATTTTCATTTCATTCAATCGTGTAATTTTTGCTGATTGGTTGTTAATTCTGTGTAAGCTCTATAAGGTCCGGATTTTAAACAAGCACTCTGAAGTTAGTAGGCTTTTCTTTTTCAATTTCCTTTTGTTAGAAGAGAAAAGCCAAACACCATGCTGTCATGCTGTCATCTCATGCGCCCTGGTAAAAAGATTAGTAAGTGGCAATCCTTCAAAACAAGGGGTAGTAATAAATCGACAATGCATTTTGGGGGGTTGATCGTGAACATAAACCTACAGTAAAGTAAACACAACTGAGGATAATTATTGAGCATGTTTATTTGAAAGCAAAAAGGATTGCGATAGTGGGGAGCATAGATTTCGTCGACTTTTTATCGTGTTTTCCACATTTTGCGATTGAGATTTATCGTAAGCACATCATATCAAGGTTAGAAGATATATTTTCTAGGCATTTATGGTGTAGGGGTCTTCGGTAGAGAGTGAGGCGTCCTGACTGGAAGTCGTAAACTCTAAAGGGATTCATATGGGACAAGCCTCCGTTAACTACATGTTTTTGCGTAGTATATTGAACATAGATCAATAGGTTTTCGGTCTAACATAGAAAAACATCTTTTTTCTTCAGAAATTCGTTCTTATTCATCAACATGTTCTCCTCAAAGAGTGATATATGTACTCCAACGCCCCTCTAACTTATTGATGCATTTTGCTAGAACGACTATCTTTGCTCTACAAACAGGCCTTAGTTTCGTGGAATAATTTCTTCGTTTGAGCGAAACTTCTTTCCCCCGAGCATTTTTTGAGGTCTGCAACTAGTCAGTATTCGGTAGATGTCAGCTCTAGAGAGCACTGTGTATGAGGAAGCACTTCGAAACTCAAATCTGTTGGCCATCGTTTTCAACGGCTTGTGTCACAATGTATTGTTGTTTTTGTTCCATTATGAGCAAACGCGACAACCATTTGTAGAACCGCGTTTTTATGATACTGTAGCGAGCTTAGGGTTCGCTGGATTTATTATTTAAATCGGTTTTGAAGTAATCTAACACTTTATTAGTCCGTTAATAACAACCGTTACTTTTACCGCACACAACGATTTCTTTACTTATCGCGTCTTTGACTGCTTACTTCTCACTTATTACTTTCTACTTGTCTCCATGATCTGTGTGCGACGTATTTATACCGTTTCCTCACATTTTGATTCGGTGTTTCGTTTCCGTCCGTTCCATAGCCTTGAATGTTCTATTGTTCATAGTCTCCAGTTTTCCAGCACTTTATAGAATATTCTAGTACTTTGTTTCGGACTTTCTCGAATATTCTAGTACTGATTGTCATATGTCCTTTTTTTTGGTTGTCACCATCAGCTGTCTCGACGTCTTTTTATCGTTTTTCACATTCTCATTTCGTTTCCGTCAGTTCCATAATCTTGGATGTTCTAGTCTCCAGTTTTCCAGTACTTTATAGAATATTCCAGTGCTTGTTTTGGAATTTCCCGAATATTCCAGTACTGACTGTCATATGCGTCACACTACCCTCCACCTAGATTAGTTCGTCCCGAACTAAGTTCACTGGTCTCCTGGGTTAACAAAAGTCGCTAGTCGGTTACGATGTACCATTTTCATCTTGGCGTTCGGTCTTTGCTGAATCCTATAAACAACGTCGTTAATTCTTGTGAGAATCTTATACGGTCCTTCCCAATGTTGCTGCAACTTCGGAGACCTTCCTTTTTGCCGATGAGGATTATAAGGCCACACGTTATCGCCTGCATTAAATCCGGATACGTTGGCTCGAACGTCGTACCTTGTTGACATCCTGTCACTGGATACCTTGATTTGCTTTCGAACCAAATGATGAATCTCATCGAGGAGATTTCTTCATTCGGCTACGTAGTCTTCGGTCTTATCTATGGCGTCTGGAGGTATTCCGAATCGCAGATCGGCTGGTAATCGTATCTCTCGTCCAAATATAATTCTTGGTGGAGAATGGCCTGTCGTATCGTGATTAGCCGATCTATAACTCATGAGAAAGGTTTGTACATATGTAGGCAATATCTAATCTAGCCGTAGGGCTCCGGTGCACGAGGAGGAAAATTATTTTGTTGACATAAGTCAGCAGAAACCTCGTCGACCACGGCAAAGTGTCAGGCTGGATGGCTATATGTTTAGATTAATATGCGGGTAAGTAAAACGCACACAGTGGGATACGGTTTGTTTAATTTAGGTTTTCGGGCGGGTCATCATATGCATGGCATGGGTAAGGTTACCTAAACAATGATCTTTTCCATGCCCAAATTCCAGGATCGGTTGATAACCGATGAAAGGGAATTGTCGCAAGTGTTGCAGACCTAAGGCTATAGGCGCGATATACAATTGTGACTATGGAAAGAATATCGGCTACAGCTATGTCAACAATACACTGGCCAGCGTTTGTTTATCGTAATTGAAGACAAGCTGAGCCGATAAGAGATGAACTGGTTCATGGAATATGAACCAGGGAAATTCGGAATGTGTGGATGCCGTCGGGTAGGTTTTCCTTTCAGGTATGATGCTGCAGGGAAATTACGCTGCCCCTAATTGCAGGTAAGTGCTATGGATTTGGAAGGTGGTTAATTTAAGAGGATGGGCGGTTCTTTGGGAATGTATTAAAGAACCGCCACATATATTTGTCCCAATCTCGTTGGTGATCACTAACGACCTTCGATAAGTGCTCTTTCATTGTTCGGTTGAACCTTTAAACCATTCCGTCTGACTGCGGATGTAAGGGTGTGGTCCTGGCTTTCCTTACGCCCAGTGCCGCACAGATGCCTTGAAATATCTGTGATTCGTAGTTTCGGCCTTGATCGGAATGAAGCTCACAGGGAACCCCATATCTGCTGATCCAATTATTAATAAGCTGCTCAATGACGGTTGTTGCTTCTTGCTTTGGAATTGGAAGGACTTCCACCCATTTGCCGAAGTAACCATGATGAGCAAAATGTATTTGTTGTTGTCGTTGGTTTTTGGAAATGGTCCTGAGATATCAATCGCTGTTCTCTCGAAAGAGGCGCCCACGTTGTACTGCTTCATAGCGCTCCTTGGTTTTGCTGTTGGTCCTTTGGTCGCAGGGCAAGTTGTGCACTTCCTACACCAAGACTCGACTTTATCTCTCATGTGAAGCCAGTAGAATCGAGATCGTAATTTTGAAAGTGTCGTATTAACTCCCAAATGTCCACCGGAGGTCCCGTCGTGCATTTCTGTTAGTACATCCTTCACTTTTGATGGTGGGACTAGAATCTGCATTCGATGGGATTTTCGTTCCGCGGCTTGCCATGTACGCTTTAGAATTCCACCATCCACCAGCAAGGAATTCCATTGTGCCTAATATGTCTTAAAAGTTCCACTCTTGTCGGAAATTTGTTCCAAGTTGGCCGCTCGTTCTTTTCTTTGTGTTCCAGGATTAGCGACATATCTTCATCCTGAAGTTGAGCTGGGCGTATAGCATCACTCGTACTTCCACTTGTACCTTTCGCAGGTCGAAACGATCAATTTCTACTTCCGAATCCTGAAGGCGACGCTTTAGGGTCAAAATTTTAGCTTGCCTCTCTGCTAGATCAGTTGATAAGCGATTGTTCTCCTCAATGACCTTTTCTCGACTGGTCTGAAGAGCAATTATCTGTTGAAGCAAGGACTTAGATTCGGTCGTGGTGTTGTCCAAGTCTGAACCACGCTGAAGGCTTCTCTTGTGATTAGCGCATGAACAACAATTCTCATTTGATGTTTCATTCATTCGTCGACGTTTCCTACAGTCAACATAGATGTGGGCGACTTCGCCGCATGTCCAGCACTTCATATCAGGTCTCGGGATTTTCCGTTGTACATGCCCGATTCTTTGGCAGGAACATTCTTGGACGGACATTTCTCGGACTCTATATGTACTCCTGGTAGCCAGTTTAGCAGATGCATATGTCAATGTAAACGCCAGTATTTCAACAGTCGTCTTCTTTCCCGCTAAACGAACGCCCTGTTGCAAGTCCCGATCTTGGAGTGCGTTTATAAATGCATCCATTGCTACCTCGTTCAGAAATTCCATAGTCATATTTGAATAAGACAAGTTTGCCAATCGCTCAATGTCTGCCTGCAACTGTTGAAGATTTTCTCCAGGTTTCTGCGTTCTGCTCCGCAGTTGCATGCGGTAGACCTGCTGCATGTGGTTGTCTCCATACCTAGCTTCAAGGCCGTCTCTTACCGCTTGGAAATCTGTTTGCTTCTCTGCTGGTATGGTTTGTAGCAATTCTGCAGCCGCCCCGCGGAGTGACAAGATTAGTGATGTTGACTTTTGCTCATCCGACCATTTATTATAATTGGCCGCGGCGTCAAACTGACGTATAAATACGGAGAAGGGTCCCGTATCATCGAAGGTTGGCGGTTGCATCCTTGTATCTTTGTAGTCATGTTGATTGCTAGGCGATGTCCTATTTCTCTCAACACACTCAAGTCTATTTTCGATTCGCATTATTTCATCGGTGACTTTTAGATCCAGATTTTCTACTTCGTTCCGAATTTTTGACTGAATTTCTTCCTTAAAGTGCTGAAAATTACATTTCATCCACTGCGTTTGGGCATCCAATTTTGCATTCAGATCTGCAGCTTGCGCGTCCAATTTTGTGTTAATGTCCGTAGCTAGCGCGTCCAATTTTATCATCATCATCCTGAGCATCTCCGAAATGTCCAACTGTGGCGAACTCTTCTCCATTACATTGGCACCATCTTGACTCGCTGTTTCTTCTCCATCCGGACAGTCTGGCCCAATCGTAAAAACATACGTGTCAACATCAATACCCTCTTCCCCCATTGCTGCTTGCAGACGCTGTCGACGAATTTGCTTCTGTCCTCTGCTATCCAGATTCCGGTCCTCAAGTTCCTTCTTCAACTCAGGAACGCGAAGATCCTCCAAATGTCGAACTGACATCGTCACAATACACTTTCACAGACTTATTTACTTCACCAATAATTAATCCCACTTCTGACACCAATTGTAGCGAGCTTAGGGTTCGCTGGATTAATTATTTAAAATAAATAAGAGCCGTTAAATAGGTTTTGAATTAATCTAACACTTTATTAGTCTGTTAATAACAACCGTTACTTTTACCGTACACTTAACGATTTCTTTACTTATCGCTTCCGTACTTATCGCGTCTTTGACTGCTTACTTCTCACTTATTATTTTCTACTTGTCTCCATGATCTGTGTGCGACATATTTATACCGTTTCCTCACATTCTGAATCGGTGTTTCGTTTCCGCCCGTTCCATAGCCTTGAATGTTCTATTGTTCATAGTCTCCAGTTTTCCAGTACTTTATAGAATATTCTAGTACTTTGTTTCGGACATTCTCGAATATTCTAGTACTGATTGTCATATGTGTCACAATACAATTTTTATAGAAAATAGTGAAAATACTTCTAACCGATATCCTCATGACCTCAGCTACCTAAACACTTTGACTTTTCGATCATTCATCACGATTTTTAGGTCTTGTTTGATATTTTCTGGAATAGCTGCTTTATTTGGACGACCAGAGGGTTTAACATCATCGGTGTTTGTACGACCACGTTTTAATTCAGCATACCAGTTAATAATAGTTGATTTCCCTGGTGCAGAGTCACTATAACGTTTATCAAGCCACTGTTTGGTTTTGGTAGTATTTTTCCCATTAAAAAACAAGGTTGATCAAGAAACGAAATTAGTTTTCATCAATTGCTTTATGTTGTAATAGAGGCGGGCGATAATGAGGTTGCATCCAGGAGGAAAGCGTTCCACGGTTAAGGCGTCCAAGAGTGGTGTTTGGTCTGTATTAGAGGGCAGCGTCCAGGAGCGGTGAGCTGCATCCAAGAAGATAGCCGAGAGCTGCAATGATGGGAGGAAGTCGGTGGAGACAGCAAGGAGGAAGCACAAGCGAAGTCTGAAGTCTTTATTGCAAGAGATTCAGTTTTATTTCTCTTACTATTTAATTCGTATACACTTTGTTTTGTTGTGGTTAACTGGTACCTGTGATGTTTGCCCTGAGTGTGAGCGCGGTGAAGGTTGGTTGCAGACTGTGATTGAGTAACGACGCCGAATAACTGCCAATTCAAAAAGGGACGCTGCAGACCTCATCGTCGGTGACAACCCGCCAGCTGGTCCGTGACAGCTGCCGCGCAACTGGTATACTGCGAATGTACTAGATTTCTCCAGCACATCCAACTGCCAATCCGCAACACTTTAAAAATAGATGGTTCATTAAAAACACTGTAATTTGGGAACTAATCGTCAGATTGTCATGAAACTTTCACATGTGTCATTTGAAGGTTAGTAGTATTATAGCGTTTGGAATGATAGTGAAGGACGTGTGATTCGAACTAACGCTATGACAGTTAGAATCACCAAAAATTGAACCTAAGTGTAACACATCAGGCTACTGGCCGTGTTTAGAATTCGATTTTTAAACCCAAGAATATTCCACTGGCGCAAGACTAATGACCTTGCCCGGAAAAAACAATTATCATGGAAAATTTAGCAAGCCTCTCAGGACTTGCTAAATAAAGTCAAGACCGGTTCCCGGTTATAGTGCCGATGATGATGATGATATTCTACTGATGTGAATTGTTTTGTTATCGCTATGGTGTACGGCTCTGATGTATCTTCTTATTCGATTTTCGTTCGGTGTTCTTCACTATTTACTTTGTGTATTGTGTGTGTATCTGTTAGAGACGCCACAGTATCCAGGAATCACATGGTTTCGGTAACAGTAGCGCCATCTGTGGAATGGAAATCTTATTAAGTGATGTGTTACACTTTCAATCGCAATCGAAACTTTCGATTCTCTATTAAGTGTAGTGTAGTAGTGTATAATCAATTCCCGATGTGGTATTGGTTTTCTGTGTAGGGCCATTTCAATGGAGCGGGAATTTCGCGTTGATTTGTGTAACATTCGCGGCTTGAGATTTAATTTCTCTTCTGTGTATGCCCATGTTTCTAACCAGAAACAAACTATCCTTGCACCTAGCGAAATCTACATACATACAAAGATTGCCACTCCTCCTCCTTGTGTGGAGTTGGGTCGGTCTCTTCGTATAATGTCGTAGTTTTGTGACATAGTTTATGCCTCTGATTCAGCTTAGTTTCGCTAGCCAGACACACGCCAGGTCTTTCGTCTTGGAACAGTTTAAAGAGAGCGCTCTTGTCTCGATTCTGATAAGTGAATTTACATTCACGACTAGAGCCTTAATTGTGCTTTCTGTTCGGGGGTTTATATTGACGGCTGGCTAGACAACTGCGAATAGACTCAGTCTAGTCTAGTGTCCTGCTCCTTTATTTGTTTTTGCATTTGTGTCATCTGCGTCTGAATAGCGAGCAAGGCTGTGAGCACATTTGCTAGTGTTACTGTTTCTGGAGGCACAGTGTGTTGCGGCGGTACCCGAGTGGTGGGTTGCGGCGTGTTTCTCCTACCAGCTGTTACTTGAGAATACGAGAACTGGGGTGTTACATTTAGCGCTGGTTGGACTTGAACTATCGGGCGTTCTATTTTTCGTTGCTGTGAAAACTTTTTTTTCTGTAGTTCGCGGAATTTAGGACAGCCTCGATAATTAGCGGGGTGTCCCTCACTCTTCAGACTGCACACTTTAGAAGAGATCTGTCGTCTACCCTTTCTTTACCTAACGTGCATTTTTCTGCCCTGTGGTCCTGTCCGTATCTTACGCATCGATACTGCATTTCGCAGTTAGCTGCTGAGTGCCCGAACCTTTGGCCGTGAAGACATTGGATTATATCTCTGCCTTTTTTCAATTTGTCCCATGTGACAATTTGATGGTTCAGGATAGTGATTTTCCTAAGTCCACCAATTTTGCTATCGGGGCCCAGCTGCACCAGGTAGAATGGTAATTTACGATTCTCCCGTCTAGCCCTAGCTGTATTGAAAGGTTTTACCGCGATAAATTCAATATCATTACAGTTAAGCTCTTGTAGCGTTTGTAATAGAACTTCTGGTTCTGTTTCAGGGTCGACGCCTTTTAGTAGAACCGTTATATTCTTTATTTCTTTCAGGGTGTACGTGTAAAATTGCGCGGTGGCTCTTTTTAGCACATTTTTCATTTTTTCAAAGTCCTCAACCGAATTTGTCTGTATGGTAAACCTGTTCCCTGTGAGTCTTTTAATTGAAAAATCCTCCCCAATAGAAAGCTTACATAAGTCCACCAATTTACTTACATAAGTCCATGAACTTACCAGTTCGTTATAATCCATATCTGTAGTGTTGATGGGTGGCACCTTCACCTTCCTTTTTGCTGCCTGTTGCTCTTGTTGTGGTTGTTGTTGCTTCATCTGTTGCGGTGGACATCCGTTTTGCTGGTTAGTATTTTGTTGTGCACATTGTTGCTGTTTTTTCTGCTGCTGTTATTTCACCATTAGCTGCTTCTTTTCAGCCAATTCCTTCTTTCTGCGACGCTTCTCAGCTAATTGTGCCCTTGCTCGGGATACCTTTGCCTCAAGGTCACTGATTTCCTCCTCCTCGTCCTCAGTCGCGGTAGTCGCTAAACATGCAAACATGTTATTTGTTACATTGCCGTTATTATATGGAACCGGCGAAAATGTGTTGTCCTCTTCCATTTTTTGCCCTTTTTCGAGCAAGTCTGTTATTGCCTCGTTTAGCTTGTTGACACTGTCAGTGGGGAGCTCCCAGGGCGTTTTATTAACGCGGATTTTGGTTTTAACTTTATAATTATTTGCTTCTTTTCTGCCACTTTGTATTGAAACTTCGTTTTTTTTTTATAAACACGTGCCCACATACGCACTCAGTGTAGTTAGTATTTAACTCTGTTCTTTGTTTTGACTGTCACACAACACGTGACTTCGTTCTCTTTTATTTGCTTATATTTATATATATATTAACTTTGTTTTCACTGTTTTTATGGAATTTATTTATTTATAAATAGCCCTTATATTTCAACCACTCACGACTCATACAAGCAACTTTTTCATTTAACTCGATCGCCGAATTAAAAACACGTCCGCACTCGGTCAGTGTGTATCGTTGAATGACTTGTAGCTTAATACATATATACACATGTGGTAAACTTCGTTTCATTAATAATACATTTTTTCCCATCCAAAAAAAAAAAAATTCCAAAGAAGTAGTCAGTTTTTGGGTCTCTAAAGTGACATAATCCCTTAATTGAACTTGAGGAACACATTTCATTTCTCCAAAGATTTCTAATTGAAACCCGACAACCAGGAGCCACGTCCTTTAACGGTTGACGTTTAATGTATGAATAATCATAGAGAATCTTTCTTCAGCCGACCTACATGGTCTTGGTACATTCTCCTTGAGCATGTGTTTCATCGTCAACGTAGGTTGTCGGCATTCAAGGCTAATGTGCATCAATTTCTCTTCTTCTCCTTTGCCGTCCGCTTACACTAAGCTCTAAGATTTAAGTGTACCACTAAATCACTTTTATGATAAAAAAGATCGGAATTAGTTTTCAACAACTCTACTATGGAACATTTTGAAGAAATGGCTTAACATAGATAATACAAACTCACACTCAATCGCTTTTATGATAAAATTGATCGGAATTAATTTCCAACATTTTTAACTATACTGGGGACCATTTTGAAGAAATGGATTAAGATAGATAATATTAAGTCACGGGGATTTCACATGCAAATGAAGAGAAAGCATTGAAAAGATAATGGAGGATCATATCGGAAAAATCTGTGCTTTTTCAATACAACTTTGGAATGTAATTGTTTTTAAAATGCGGTGTTTCTATTTATACAATGGCGAACAAAACTTACATTTTCGTATTCCCTCTCCAACTCTGCGCCATCCGTTAAAATATCTGGATAGCCAATCCTCTCATTCATCATATCAGCCTTCTCTTTAGCCACAGCTCTTGTTTCATCATCCATCCAGTCGTTTTCAGCAAGCAGTTCATTAAATGCTTCTCGTATTGTATGAATCATCTCTAAAGCCGTATCCTTGCTGTCCTGATTGAAGTTGTCCCTTATAAACAACGAACCGACAGCCATTCCCATCTTTTTGTTCGTCCATTCAACACATTGAGACCAACGCAGCCGATCTGATTGAACACCATAAATGATTTTACGGAATTCCATTCGAATCCTTTGGAACTCATCAATCATATGGGTTGTGATTGACATCACCAACCGCCATAGAACATAATTATGCAAAACTCTCCTGTCGACATTCGCAAGAATGTGCCCCATCTCGATGAAGTATGGCATCGCATAACTGACAATTTCTTCGTCACTCTTCAACTTGATATCCTTTCCAACTGCAGTCTGAAGGTATTCAGTCCAATTTAGTTGTGGAATCTTTGCCTGTAATTCATCTAATCTTATCTTTTTGTAAATGGCGCTCGTGTCGTGTCTATCGGCTTCCGGGAGGGACGCATTTGCTAGTAGAATTTCAAATTGAAGGACCTCTTCCATTTCCTTATCAGCCGTTTCTGGATTTGCTCCTAGAAGGACTGCTGTACTGGTCATGTACTTGTGATATGCTCTTAGGTCGTTCTCGCTGCTGGATTTTAAATAGTAATCCCTTGATGGAAGTGCCAGGGGTAACTGGTCGATTTGGAGAATGTGCAACGATGAGTTTTTGTCATCGGCCCCAACGTACAGTTCGATGAGAACAGCTTCATTGAACTCTCCTCGCAGGATACCGATCAGGTGTTCCATTGAATAATTCGAGGGGATCCAATTCGGTTCGATTACTGGCCAACCACCCAGGGATTTAATGACTTCTTTAAGTCGCCCTTCTCCGATTTTTCGTATTTGTTCTGAAAGTAAATATTTTATTCGCTTATAAGTTTGAGGTGTTTCAGATGCTCAAGTGCTTAGCTTTAGGGGAAACTAAATGCAGATTCCTTAATTAATGTAAAGTAAAAAATGACAATAGATTAAATCATGGTTCGAGTTAACCTATCGCGCTTACTCATCCCAATGATATGTTGTATTCCAGAATACGACCCTTTATTAAATTTAACACTGAATCTCCTTACACATCCTTAAAAACTTCCCTTAACATATATTACATTCTCACTTAATACATACCATTCATAAACATTCACAATATTGCCAGTTACAGCACATTTAATAACCTGCACCTTTTTATTCATTCAAAACATAGTAACTTTGATTTTCGTTCAAATTTTATTCAATTTAATAGTCACAGAGCCTTTGATAAATTTTGTGTTTTGTTCATGTTATAATTTCCAGTAAATTAGAACACAATGTTCTATAAGTAGAGAAAAAATTCATTTGTAAAATCAGTTTTAGTTTTGGGGTTGAAGGAGTAAGAAGTCATTTAAGAAGAGTTTAGTTTTGAGAAGTATCAGTTTAAGTTTAGTTTAGTTTGAGTAGTGAGTTAGAGTTTTTGAGTTTGTGGTATCTGTTTGAAAGTTAAAATAAACAATTAAAGAATATCAAAGAGAAGAAATAGTTTTTCTTTGATAATTAATTATCAATTGAAATAAATGAAACGCGAATTGAAGACAGCAGAATAATAAATAAAGAAGAAAGGTCCCCGTTCTTCCCTCATCCGAGGAAGCACGGCGCCGGACGTTAACAGATACGTAATTTTCCATAGCTCTGTGTTTAAAACCACACGGGGATTCATGTTAATCTTCAATGACAAGTCTCTCTTTTTTTCATGTTAATATAACGATGTAGTATAATGATAAGTCTCTCTTTGGTTGATAGCAACGTAGTATAAATACCATTTAAATCTACCCTAAGCACTTTCTTTTGTACCAAAAAATTTGCGAATAAAGTTTCGAACTCCGGTCGTAGGTCGGAAAAGAATAATTTTTTGTAAAATTTAAGGAAGTCAAACTTAGCTCTCGTGTCTACAATAGCTCCTGATCTGCAGCTGCACCTATGTAGCCATGAGGTATATTAGACTAGAGCCTCCCATACAAAAAGTTCGTACTGGAAGTGATGTGTATTATTAATTATCCTTGCCAATCTTTTTAAGAAGAAACATACTATCCACATAGAGCATCCGAAAGAATGAAAATGCATCAGAGATCGCGACTGATGGGGTGGGATTGGCTAGCAGAAATGTAGTACAATCGTCAATAAATCCGCTCTCACATCCTTTGCCGTTGTGCGTGCGTTGGATTGTGCATACGAAGACTCAGCTTACAACTCTGGCTATTGTGGGATTGGTACAAGTACTGAATTGCAGCTTCAGTCTTAGCCTCCAACTCCCAGAGAAATATAACTCCAATCAAGTGTAGACCTTGTTAGTGGTTGAGAAAAAATGTTCACCATCTGTCGGAGCTTGGCTGATGGAACTATACCAAAAAAAAAAAAGCATCTCAGGACGCTGAATCAAGTTTATAGGTTTGCCTTTCCTGAGATAACTAAAAATAAAAAAAATTCAGTGTTTTGACAAACACACCTTTATTAACTAGAAATACGAGACCGCCAAAGCAATTTACAAACTTAAAGTATTGCCTTAACCGCCACCGAGGCAGCAGGTGTGCTTCTGTCTCGAAATCCCTATTAGGCTACCTATAGTATAATCCCTAAACAAACATAACACTTAGTGGTTCATGCGTCCAAGTCTTTCGTATTTTTGTCCAAGTGGACAAACATATCGCCTCACTTCTGAGACCAAGTACAGTGCGGAAAAAAAAATACAGGCGATTGCAGTGCTTTTATCAGTTCTGTTTCTACTTCATCGCACTTCTATCGCGTACCTCAAATATAAACACTTTCAAACGATTTATTATAATTGGCAGGTTGACGATCTGGCAGAGGCATTATATATGCCTTACGGAGAGGTTGTGACAAGAGTCATCATCATCATCGGCACAACAACCTGGAACCGGTCTTGGCCTTATTTAGCAAGTCCTGAGGCTTGTTAAATTTTCCATAATGATTTGTTTTTTCCGGGCAAGGTCATTAGTCTTGCGCCAGAGGCTCCCCGACGGGGATGTGACAAGAGTTCATACATTTATTCAGTGGGTCGGATGCTGTAGGGGCATAACACTTACAGCGGTCGCTTTTGTGATTTGGTGATCTCAGGACCAATCCCATTCCGAGTCCGTATTGGTCTTGAGTCGAGTTGTTGCAATAGCACAAGAGTTCCGCGTGGATTGGTGCAACATACCTGGCGTAAGGCGCAAATTCTCGCCAGTGTGTACAGCGCGGGATGAACCCCTTGAGATGCAATAAGATAACAAGAGGTGTTGTTCATCAACAGTTACAAATTGTAATGCGTCGGAGAATATTGGTGTCAGAATCATAGACCAACAATTTTTGGCATTAAGTGAAGTAGTAATTAATACGGCTATTTCAGATGTCAATCATTTAGTGACTGTTCTTTCCATATCGTGGCACTTAATACTTATCAGCTTCTTTCGGCTTTTTTAAATGCGCCTTTCAGGAAGGAAGGACCTATAACGCCAGGACAGCGGACTAAAATGCCAACAGCGGACTGTTGGTATTTTGTATAAACAGTTGCGGATTGTAGTGCTCTACTCTTGTCGGAAATTTTTTTGTTAACCTTGCTGCTAGATAACAAACACAATACACCGAGTTTGAAATGCCCAAGGGCGAAGTATCTTCGATTGAGTATTTATTGGTGTTCGAGGTGAGGAATGACCGTCTATGGGTGATCCTTCCGTTGGTTCATTTACAAGCTGAGTTAAATTATTTGTTTGAGAAAAAGTTGTACTTCAGATGCAGTATGCTAGCACGTTCATGGAAATCGCATGCAACCACGATTTCAGTGTACGGATACAAGATCAAGTTCCTGTTAACAGAGGCTAGCAGGTCATCGAATTTAGTGCAGGCTTTTGAACTTGAATGATATGGCTACGAATGTAAAGTCTTACCCACGAGAACATATACTCTGGATGCGAATAGATTTCATATATATGTACATCTTTATCCCAAAAGTCGTTTGGTGGAGATTTTGAAAACGTTAGAAGTCGTTCCGGTATACATTTGAAGACATGTTCTTCTTGTTTAGCTAAATTGCTGAGTAAAGTTATTCCTTGTGAACTATTCAACTAGTCAATTTACAAATAGTTGGGAATCAGAGAATATCCAACCAATTTCTAAAAGCGCGACCTATAGCGTTTATCAAGGATAGCGAAGAAGGTGAAGAGCTGAATTGTACACAAAATGAAACGGGTGAGAAGCGAAGAAATGAAGCATCACACAAACGGCCGGGTGTACGAATTCGTTTGTTATTCTCAAGTACACTCAACTGATGTGGAATTATTAATTCTTTTTTTGCTATGGTATACGACATATCAGAGGGGTTGAGAGCGAACATACAGGGAAAAGTCACTGATTGGTTTCAACCCGGCGAAGGCAAGGACGATCCTCGTTTCTCGTCAATCCAAGTTGACATGCAGTCTCCACGTGACACCCCTGGATAGCTAGTGAACCAATGCATGCAGCGGCATCCTGAGATAGGTTGGCGTAAGGTTAATAACCTTGCCCGGAAAACAAACTATTATGGCAAATTTATCAAGCTTCGGACACCGGCCCAAAATCGGGACCGGTGGAGAGACTTGCTAAATAATGCCAAGACCGGATCCCGGTTGTAGTGCCGATGATGATGATGATGATACGACGATCTGGATAAAGTCATGCAGTGGGGAAAGTCCAATTTCGTCGACTTCAATGCAACGGAAGACACAATATACAACATTCACAAAGAAAATTTAATCATCGGCTTCACAACTGATAATGAATGGTTAGGCTCGCGAATCTGGGGAACGCACGAAATTGCTCGACGTCTGGGTCAGTGAGAATATATCATGACATAAACACGTGACGAATATCGCCAGCACCGCGTCTGGAAAACCGAGTTAGTTATCTTTTTAGAGCCAAGAAATATTTTACTCCGGCCCAACTTCTTCTCCTGTATAAATCCCAAGTAGACCTGCGCTAGAATATTGCTGTCGAGTTTGGAGCTCTGCCCTAAACATATCCTCGACCTACTTGACACTATACAGAGACCGACGATCCGCCTGATCGAGGACACAGCCCCGACACTGGGACGACAGTCACTATCACATCGAAGGCGCGTAGCTGAACTCTGTCTGCTTTACAGATGTTATCACGGGTACTGTTCTTCGGAGATTCGTCTGATTGGGGAGACGGCACTGACGTGGGGATTGCAGTCGCTATCACATCGAAGGCGCGTAACTGATCTCTGTCTGTTTTACAGATATTACCACGGATACTGTTCTTCGGCGATTCGTAGTATTGTTCCGCGGAACTCGGTTTATATGTGCTCCACAAGACAATCCAACGGATCGCATCAATTTGCGGTTTATCTCCCAACGGCAAGAAGATCTCTGCATCAGAACTCGTTCCGTTATAGAGCGGGAAAGCTGTGGAATCCCTCCCCGCGAGTGTTTCCGTTCCGAAGCGTTACAACCTGCAACTGTTTAAGAAGAACTACAACCATTTTTGTGGCTTCTCGGGGCTATAGGTTCACCTCTCCCGAGAGAAGTGTAATAAAAAAAAATCAACGTTCGGTTTTGTCATTGCACTCTCGCTACATGCTCGGCCCATTTTAATTTTCGCGACACGATGATTCTTACTATATTAGGTTTGCGCGTATAGGCCTTCCAATTCCCGATTGTGGAGTTTCCTCCATTGTCCTGAATAAAAAAATAAAAAAAAAACAACTTAGAGTTAAAACACCCGAGCATACCAGCCATCATTCAATATTTTACAATATAAGATGGTATAGAAAAGCCTTTAGCTGGTGCGGGATTGCTATTTACAATTTATTTGCTTGTAGGAACCCGGAATTTCATCGGGTTCGCATAAGAAAAAAAAGAGTGTATGCGACATCAGCAGAGACCATTAAAAACGAACAGTGAGAGGTTATTTACACTCGCGCCTCGTACTCTCGCCGGCATGGTAAATGAGCCATGGCGAACTCTTATCACATTCGACATTACGACTTGGGAATTATTGTATGTGTAGTTGCCGGTTTATTGAATAAATAATAATTATATTTACCAAATTCATTGGTAATTATATATAATAACCGGAAATTATACATAATCACGGGATTAACAATATTTATGTAGGGGTTCTCTATACTACATGGAGAACCAACGCACAATTTCAACCACAATTTCCGCCTTATTTCGACCGCTTTCAGCGCGTCATATCAACCCCTATCCCAACGTTCAGTAATTCACCTGCAAAACATGTTTCCCAAAAGAACGCATAGCTAAACTCATTATCCTATGCAGATAATGAATAATTGAGTTTAGTTGTCTTTCCGCCACACAGCAACTCCATTTCGCTAACCCATGAGATTTCCACCGGAATCGCATCATGTCGGTTAGCAACGGCATAGTCTGATCAAAAAACGCGGTTGCATAATCATGCAATCGCTGGGGAAATTATCAAAGCATTTAATTTAGTTCCCACGATCAGATTTCCCTAGCCAATTCGGCGTCGTATTCCCTTTCTCCAGACACGCAATTCGCTAGGGATCAATGATCTTTTTTCGCAGGTGAATAGCACCAGCTACATTTTCCTCTCCTCCACAATTCTGTCTCCCTACAGTTCAACGCACTCTGAGATCACCACAGCCATCGCACTGGGGCAGTAGGTCATCCTCAGAGGCTGCATTGATACAAGCACACAAGCTAAGCCAACCGCAAAGTTATTGCGCTCTCTCTTTTGTTCTTTTCATCCTTCGCATGTCCAGCGTCTGTCGAATGATGTGCAAGTATTATTCACCACGCTAAGGCATGCAAATGAAAAGATTCATGAGAAGAGCGCGATGATTATTGGCTAAAAGCCGTGCGAATGTAAAATCCAAATTTCCATCCCTAATTGGGATCAGTCGTTACACAGTCACAATCGCCGCCGTTCACGCCGCCGCTCTGGAAAATTTTATTTCGTGTCGGTTTAACCACGAGTCGCTAATCAACCACAGGAGCGTATAGACACATCGTTTTGGTCTGCTCAGGAATTGGATGTCGTTTGAAATCTTATGCGTAAAGTTTTACATTTGCCACGAAAAGTAGGTTTGATTTTCTCCAAGAAAACAGTTAAATTTTATTAATTTATTGGTGCATGTGGATTCATTGTATGATAAATAAAGAACATCTTGAAAGTGTAAATTCGAAATCAATTGCGAACAATAAAAAAACTATTAAAAGAAAGAAAATAAAATTAATTTCTATCTTTACCAGTTGGTGTTTCCGTGTTTTGTTTCCCCTCGGTGCCGCAGTTGTTAGTGGGAAAGAAGTGAACCGCACGCCTGGGTATGGTGCAATACTTCTACTCCCTACATTTACCGTAACATATTTGGTACACTTTTTTTATGACCTTGCGGCGTTTCTGACAGATACACACACACCACACAGGCAAATAGTGAAGAATAACACAGAAGAAAAATCGAATAAGCAAAAGCATCAGCCGGATACCAAAAAATATTATAGAAATTCCACATAAGTTGAGCCTACCTGTGTTTAGAAATCGGATTCGAACACGCGGCAGTGGCCTGATGTGCTGAGCATTGGTTCAATTATTAGTAATTCTTACCGTGATAGCGTCGGTTGGAATCACATACTTCACTATCGCCGCAAATGCTATAACCCTATTCGATCAGTAATTGAGATCTGTTTGTTTTGTCTGTCATTACCGTTCCATACTATGTTTTGTGTTACAACAAACATAGTAGAACTAAGTTATTGCTAGTTCTAAGATTGTAATAAAGTACATATGTGGGCATATATTTATAAATAATATATTTAAGTAACCACTGGTTGTAACCGCCATAAGAGCTTTAAAATAACATGACCGACTGATAACTGGCTGAAGATCTAGACGCAGTAGAAAACCGCTAGGGTTTCTTACCTTTGATATCACAAAAACTTCATGATCAAGATATATAATTATTATAATCATATAAAACAATTATAAAGAAAACATAGTTAGGGTAGATAAATGCAAACACTTACGTATATCCATGCAGCTTTTGTAAAACTGTTTCGCTTTTGTTGTCGCCCGATTATCCTTATCGTTCTCTGTTTCTTCTAAAACACTTTTAAGAATAACCTGTTGCTGATCGGCTAAAACCTAAAAAAGGCGTCATTTCATTATATAGATCTCAACTTCGTATTGACGTGTGTTTCTTCATACCTCAAACGTACTTATAGAACTTCGATCTTCCGGTATCACATGCTTTTTGTTCCATGTTCCGCAGGCGTATTGAAAGAAGTTTTCACAAGGGTTTGCTGCGCTATCCATGGCAGCCAGCAGAGAGGACGCTATCAAGTACACAAATAAACTCTACCAATTTAAATCACAGAATTGGAATGAAAATAATATAATCTAAAATATTTGAATTGTTTTCGAGAACGTAAGCATAGAACCCTAGTCGCTATATCCATATGATTTAGAAGACAACGGTACCATTGAAGGAATTTGTAAAAAGGAAATGAATCTTTCAACTTTAAAGCCATTCATTCGACCAATTTAGCCTTAAGCCAATTGACTCCTATTACTTTTGTGGCTTCACAAAAGTAGATTCCAACATATGCCCAAGGAGTTTTGTGGCTTCCTATTCGTTTAACCTCAATTCAAGGTGAACGACGACAAAGATATGTAGTGTTATTGAGTGAAACCTCTTCCCGTAGGTCACGTCACATCTACCATAGCTAACTTATAGGTGAATTTTTTTATTTCAAACGTTCTTCCGTTCTGTGCTATTGTTAGATGTCGATAAATGTCAAAATATTTTTGTTTACGCTCAAATATCGTGGCGACGCCACTTTTTTCGGACTTAGATTCGACATTCAGGATTATCTCGTCGGTTATTGCGCACATATTTTGTTTGAGTAATGTATGTTATGTTCTGTTTCAGGGTCTACGATTTGCTCTTAATTATTATTTCTTAAATTGATTGTTTAACTGGAGGAGTTAATTAAACCTCAGTCAATCCACAGGGCAAGTTTACTTACTAGCAATAGAATGGAAGTTTGGTTAACTTTGCGTCGTATTCTAATAGGGTTAATAAAGTTGCAAAGTTTGTCATGCTGAAATGAAATTCAACCCGGCATATAATGTTACTGATGTGTAAAGAAGCCAGTAAGAATGGTAAGATTTTATTTAAGGGGATACTTAGGAATAATTCCTAACAAGTTCCCTTTTTCTACACAGAATATCTTAATTGATATTGTTGAAGTTATCCAATTAGCTTTTGACGCTGTGAATATTCTAGTTAGTCTTCCTCTTAGTACGGAATTGGTTCATTTCAATAAAAATTTACGAATAACAAGCATCAAAGGTACAATATTAGATTAGCGCAAAAGTATCGAATCATGGCCTTTAACATTGATGTATTATAACTGCGTGGTACGGATTGTTCGATCTCGGTTAAATTTTCATCGTTTTGTCCCCTAACCTGTTGCTGTGTTAAAGGTGATTTAATATGCCTCTCTGATAGAGACTCTTATCTCTATGACCTCTTGATTCTGATTTTATAACACTTAGGAAGGTTTGCAATCTTAAAAGGGAGGTTAATAGCTGACTGGTAGGTCCGAACTATGTGCTGAGTGGGGGGTTGGTATCCCATCCAGGATCTCAAAATGTCTGGCGAGTGATTATAGACTGAGGTTATCCTGATCTAACACAACACCTTTCCTGTTGGCCTAATAATTTCGTTGATATTCTTCAGAAGTCCAGTAACAACCTTATGAAGTTTAAAGACACCATGTTATTTAACTTTGTTTATAACAGGATTCAATGGTGGGCGCCACTGTAATATGTAGGGTGGATGATTTCGAATTGTAGATCTCTAGACTGACAGCACTTCTCTCAGGGACAGCTGTTTTGACAGGTGGCAGTTTATTTTTGGTTAGTTGGGTCTGCCATTTTATGATGAATATCTTATGCCACAATAACGATCGCGGGGCTAGAGATTAGGCTTGGGCGATTGATCGAGCCTGAGCGAAGACGGTGGATAAAGAGAATCATGTCGACATCCATTTTACGTTCTTCAAAAGTGTTGAGTATTATTGGGTTGAGAAGGCTTCTGTATGGAGGCGGGATTAGAGGATTCTCCCATCACAGTTGTCGCAGGATAAAACGTAAGAAGTTGGCGCATGGCGAAAATAAAATTTCCCGGAAAAACAAATTATTATGGACAATTTAACAAGTCTCGCATATGGATCGGCTACCGGTGGAGAGAGTTGCTAAATAAGGCCAAGACCGGATCCCGGTTGTAGTGCCGATTATGATGATGATAATGAAAACGTAAGAAGTGACATTAAATGGTTTGGATCCTGCGAATGTGGGACATGTGATAAGGGAACCAGATCTGACTAGTATATTCTAGCAGAGGACGGACAAAGTTTAAGTAGAGTGATCAGGTTAGAGAATTCTTTCGACCAGCGTTTCACAAAACCGAGAGCAAAATTAGCGTTAAGTGTTATGTCTCTAATATGTAAGAGGAAGTTTAGCTCCTTGTCATTTAAAATGCCCAGGTCGATAATTGATGGTATAGAAGTTGTACGAGGGTGGCCCACAAAGTTTCCGACCTCAACGTGAAGATAGAAGCATTCGTCAATAAAATCTAGTGAATGTAGTTGTGCATCTTTTGACAGTTACTCACCAAAATTTCAGCAATTTGGGCGCGTAGTTTCTATTTGACAGTCGTTTGAGTGAGTCGTTGCGAGTGTTTTTGTGGACAAAAGTGAGTATCAAGCTGTCATTAAATTTTTGTTTTTGAAAGGGAATAGGCCTACGCAAATCAAAGAAGAATTGAACTCTGTGTATGGGGAGTCTGCATCATCATTTACCACCGTGAAATTTTGGCCAGCTGAATTTAAACGTGGCCGTGAGAGCTTGGGCCTGCTTGGTCGAAACCTTGACGTGGTGTGGGGGCTTAAACTGCAATGAATCATTTAGGCTATGCTGCCGGAAGCATTTGCTTCCAGTAGGGTCACCGATGCTAAACATACTAGCGAGGGGTAACACACAAAAATCAATCACCCCTAATCTAGGATGCTACTCGTCAGCGTGGCGATTGGATGGTTTGCAGCCAGGGGTATACCGGCTGTATTATACCGGCTGTATTATACCGGCGTCTATCTGACACCTGGTCGAATCAGAGCAGTAAGCAGACATTACCATATCAATATGGCGGACTATTTGAAACCCCAAGACTCGTGGGACCAAAAATGAATAATCAATATACAAAAAACAGCCCCACGAAAACTCGGTAGGCGTAGGTGTCATGAGCCAACACTACCATAAGGAAACAAATCATCAAGAAAACACCGACTCGGTAAAAAGAAGACGTAGGGTAAAACGGAAAAAGCGGGATATACGCGTCAGCACGTGGATATGTCGCGGTTCCATTGAACGCCAATACTTGCTTTCCCACCAATTATTCGAGGATTTCCACCTAAAGCGGGCGAAAACCGATAAAACAAGCACTGGTTGCTTGCCTAGCAATTAAGCATGTACTTACCTATTTGTCACCCATCTAAAGTATCTCATAAACCATATAATTCAATAGCACGAACCACAAGAGGCATTTTCCTCACGGGCATCATGTGCTAGAAGGTAATTCGTCGGATGTATGTTGCATCATCGGATTTCCTAGTAAGAAAGTATAACGTGTGGCATACACCAAGCAACCAACACATTTGGTGGTACGTATAAACATATTCACCCTGCCACACGTGCAGGGAAAATTCTTTCATTATTTTACTACAGCATATTGATCGGTAAACCGGCCGGCAAGCTAAAGAATTAGCATCCATGGCCATGTTCATCATCATCATTAGCAATACAACCGGGAACCGGTCTTGGCTTTATTTAGCAAGTCCTGAGGCTTGTTAAATTTTCCATAATCATTTGTTTTTCCCGAACAAGGTCATTAGTCTTGGCTATGTTCCATAAAGGCAATTTTAGGGGAAGGTCGGGTCCTCCACGTTAAACGCGAGTCGAGAGTGGAGTGGCGACGAGACTGTGGCGCGTTAATAACATACGTCCTACCCCATAGATTGTTCGAACGTTATAAAACCAGGCGCGATACAGACGCTCGTAGAAAACCCGAAACAATATAAAATGGACATCGTCACGTTTCAGGAAGCCCGACTCCCACATCAAGTAGTCGAAACCAACGGCGTGTGGAGGTACCGATACACATAACTTCGGAACCGGCTTCATCATAAGCAAGAAGATTACGCCCCATGTAAGAGATGTGAAATTTATTAACGACCGAATATCGGTGCTAAAAATACAGGGCTTATGGTGCAATTATGTATTTATAAACGTACACGTTCCAACTGAATCTAGCGAATAAGAAACGAAAGACACGTTCTACGAGACCCTAGAGGAAGTATATGATGGGATCTCATCATCGATGTTAAAATCCTCCTCGGGGACCTCAAAGCGAAAATTAGAAATAAAGATATCTTTCAACCAACAATAGGCAAAGAAAGCCTACACGACGTTTCAAATGATAATGGAATTCTACGTTCAAGCACAAGCAAATTCTTAAAGCCACATGGATGACAAAAGACAACATTCGAATATCCTTGACGTAAGATCATATAGAGGAGCAGATTGCGACTCCGACCATCTCCTAGTGATGGGCAAAATTAGGTGTCGGCCCGCGGCAAACCCGCACAGGCAGTCATGGGAGACGAGCAAAAAGTTCGACACTGATAAACTAAAAGACCTGCGCAAAAGGGCTGAATATCAAGACGAACTAACGAATAGATTTAGCGTCCTAGAGAATGGTAGCAATGAGGAAGAGGAAGCCAATAGTGTGGACACTCTTCCAATGAGGAAGAGGAAGCCAATAGTGTGGACACTAAATGGACATCGATCAGAGACACAATCAAACAAACAGCTCAAAAGGTATTAGGATTTAAGAAAACAATTAAGTCCAAACCTTGGTTTGACGATGAGTGCAGGGCGAAGATCGAAGAACGTAAACGCCTCCGAGTGATCCACTTACAAAGATATGATGAGATCAACGCAGAAAGATACGCGACAATTCGGAAATACACAACAAGACTTTTCAAACGCAAGAAACGCGAATGGGAGAAGACTCGAATCGAAAAAGTCCTAGAAAATGCCACAGCGAAGAACATCAGAGGTATATATGCCGGCATAAACTCAATTAGAAATGGCTACCGAGAGAGAGCCAAAATAATTCGGGACGCAAACGGCTGTCTGGTCACAGAAACAAACAATATCGTGACAAGATGGAAGCAGTACTTTGAAAACCTGCTCAATGTGCGCACCCCGCAATCACAAATAAACGCACCAGACATACATACAGCCGAGCCTCAGTTCTCAGAGCCCTCCTTCAAGGAAGTTATAGACACATTAAATCGATTGAAAAACAACAAGGCTCCCGGAGTCGACTGCATACCGACAGAGTTTATGAAGTATGGAGGAGAGGCAACCGCTCGAAAGATCCAGCAGCTCATCCAGACAATATAGGATAAGGAAGTCATTCCGGAAGAATGGAAAACCTCAATAGTCGTCCCCATTTTAAAAAAAAGGCGACAGATCTGACTGCGAAAATTACAGAGGAATATCATTGCTCCCAACCACATACAAAATATTAACAAATGTCATACTGGCGAGAATCACACCGTACGCAGAAGAAATACTGGGAGACTATCAGTGCGGATTCCGTAGGAACCGGTCAACAAGTGACCAAGTGTTTACAGTAAGCCAACTGCTGGAAAAGAAGTGGGAATACGGTTCACCAACTGTTCGTTGACTTCAAAAAGCATACGACTCAAAGGCAAAGACTTTACCATATAGTCGTTGGGCTGCGAGTTCCGAAAAAATACGCCGCTCTCATTCAAATCTGCATGAAAGAAAATAAGGGGCGAGTTAGAATAGAAAACCACCGCTCAGAACCATTTGATATGCGGGACGGTCTAAAACGGGGAGATGGCCTCTCACCATGTCTTTTTAACCTTGTGCTCGAGCAGAAAGGTACAAGACGACAATATAGCCTGTTCATCCCTGAATGAAGTCACACAAGTGCACGCATATGCGGACGACGCGATGTCGCCGTTTTGGGCGATAATCTAGATACTGTAAGTAAAAACTGTGAAATCATCATGCAAGTGGCAGAAGAGGTGGGCCTAGAAATAAATGAAGACCAAACAAAATACATGATTACGACGGGAACAGGTGGACCTCAGGGAACACACATAAACGTCAGAGGCAAGATATTTGAAAAAGTTAAAGAATTCAAATATCTGGGAACAATACTGACGGCCACCAACGAAACGTCGGAGAAAATTAACAAAAGATTACACTCCGGCAACGCTAGTTGGCACGCAATCAGTAAATTGCTGGAATCCAAACTGCTATCACGTAATATAAAGTTTCGTGTCTATAGAACCATAATCATGCCGATTGTTCTATACGGATGAGAAATGTGAACTCTCACAAAACCAGAAGAAAACAAATTCCGCGTATTCGAGAATAAAGTTTTAAGGAGTATCTTTGTGGTTAATATGACGAGGAGGCAGGACAATGGAGGAAACTCCACAACCACGAATTGGAAGAGCTATACCGCAAACCTACAATAGTGAGAGTCATCAAGTCGCGAAGATTAAGATGGGCCGGACATGTGGCGCGTATGGGCAACGATAGGACCATGCGTAGAATTTTTGACGGTAAACCAACGGGAAAGAGACCGGTAGGACGGCCGCGACGGAGATGGGAGGACAATGTTAGGTTGGACCTTGAGGAGATCGGATCGGCTGGTCAAGCGTGGAAGGAGTGTGCACAGGACATGGAACGATGGCGGGGTTGAGTCGGTGAGGTCATGGAGATCCGGGTTCCTACAGGCCAATAATTAGTAGTAATAGTAGTAATTTTAAGCTCATTTCAGTAAAAACGCAGACGATCTCATAATTTACAGAACAGCTCCGAAAGTTGAGATCATAAATAGTTTAATACAGCGAGATTTCAACAACGTGCAGCGTTATTGCGACAACTGGAAACTTAAGATCAACTTCCAGAAATGTGAAGCCATCCTATTTAGAACCCCATTATATAAAGCCACGAACGACACAAGGAAAAACTGGCGAAACTAGTTATCGTGGGACCGCATGGAGATAAACTGGAAACCAAGAGTTTAGTTAAATACCTGGGCATCTAGTTAGACCAATATCTGTATTTCAACAGACATGTAGAGGCTGCTCTGGTCAAGGCTAGAAAAACGTTTGCTATGACAAAGAGGCTATTTCACAGTAGCCAACTTGACAGCAGGGTAAAAGTCATATGCTACATGACGCTAATCAGGCCAATGCTCATATGGTTGTCCAGTATGATTTAACATAGGTCCAAATTTGATGGAAAAGATTCGGGTGTTCGAAAGGAAGTGTCTCAGAAGTTGTGTCAGATTATATCGGACACCGGAATCGGACTATAAAAAGTATTACTCAAATGAGACTTTATATAATGAAGCGTACATATATAGGATGGATCATTTTATGATTAAATTAATCAGAGGACATATTGCGAGAGCAATAAGTTCGTCCAATGACCTAATTTTCGGGGCCTATTATCCAAACACTCTGTACTATGAGAGCGTGCGTCGCAACGGCTTTGTTCCTCCAGAGGCGTTCCTTGACTTGGATATGAAAGGGCTTATACAGGATAGATCCGGAATTCCGCTGATCTATCATGTAAATAGATCATCTGTAGACGGGCGATTGTGCTACGACCGGGAAGTAACGCGCACCGAAGAAGAGCTCCTGCGCTTCAGTAGGGCTATCTCCCACAGAGACCGGGACGATAGTATTAGACAGCGTCAACAATTCTGGTGGTTGAATGGCATATAAAGACCTGGATACCAAAGTCGGTATAGAATCACACTATCATCAGCTAGCTTACATAGACTTAGCTTTTCTAGAACTCGGGTAGTATAAGATTTAAGTTAAGTTAGGTTAAGTGCTTTTACATAAAATTAAATTTAAAAAAATAAAAAAATAAATAAATAAATAAATAAATAAATAAATAAAAAAAATAGGTAAGTTAAGTAAGTTAAATTTTAAGAAAAAAAGAACAAAAAAAAATTGACAAAGTTTTTCAAATTTTCTTTGTCTTTCAAATTATTATAAGTACTGCCACAAAGTTCTGTCGTCGAAAGGCAAATTATACAAATGTTAAGTAATGTTTAGCTTAGAGCGTCTGCGAAGGACCAGTAAGTTATTATATAAGATAATTAAGCTAGAATTTAAGCATTTTTTGTCTAGCCTTTAATTTAGAAATTAAGAATATAAAAAGAAAAATAAAAAATGTTGTAAAAATGAGTAACCGTTTTGTATGTTGGCTAAATGTAATCCAATGCAATTTAATTTTGCATCGTGTGTTTAATCAGATACATTTAAATTATTTGGTTCTATCTGCAATGCAGCTAAGCTTATTTTTTCGTTAGAACAAGGACGGTGGAAGAGTTACTCATGTAACACCATGAATTGGAAGAGCTATACCGGAAACCTACAATAGTGAGAGTAATCAGGTCGCGAAGATTAAGACGGGCCGGACATGTGGTCGATAGGATCGTGCGTAGAATTCTTGACGGTAGACCAACGAAAGAAACGTGGAAGGCGAGTGCAGAGGCCAGGGAACGATGGCATAGACGAGTCGATGAGGTCATGAACTTCCTGGTTCCTATAGGCCAATAAATAGCAATTAAGTCCAAACCTTGGTTTGACAAGGAGTGTCGGACAAATGTCAAGTAACGTGAACGTTTCACGGTGATTCATTTAAAAAGACATGATGAGGCCAACGCAGGAAGATGAGCGACAATTCGCACAGAGACACTTTTCAAACGAAAAAAAAAACGAGAATGGGAGAAGAATTAAGTCAACAGAATTCTAGAAAAGCTAAAGCAAAGACCGACAGGACGGCCGCGATGAAGATGGGAGAATGTTAGATTTTAACTTGAGGTGATCTGATCGGATGGTCAGTCGTGGAAGGAGAGCGCACAGGAGAAGGAACGATGGCGGAGTCGAGTCGGCGAGGTCACGAACTCCCGGGTTCCTACAGGCCAATAAATAGTATAGTAATACATTTTTATCACAATCACGCTTCCGTTAAAGTGAAATCTTGAAAGGTTAAACATTAATACGAGCATGTGTGTATTTTTGATATCCTTACTGCCACACAAACGATAAAATATATATTTAAACAGTATTTACGTTGTAACATTTTACTAGAAAACTATTATACTACAAGGTAAAAAATGTTTAGGTATGGTTACATTTAAAGACGACTCGTTGTGTCTAGATATTCGTTTAATACAGGGAGTTAGTTGACCCACGTAAAAATGAATTCCGCTTTTAAAAGAATCTTTCTTTGTTGTCGTGTACGTGTAAATAATAAACAATGACTAGTCCTTCCGGCTGTTCCCTATGAAGCTGCCTTCCAGATGACAACGTATGATATGAACCTCAAGCGGTTCCTGTCTTCATTACCGCTAGCGTCTATCACCCTGTCATCATTTCTAAACCAAGCAGAAGTACATCCGCACAATAGTTGTTAACTGCCAGTAAAGTTTCATTTGCTACATTTCAAAATAAATATCCGGGGCCACCGCACTCGTCGGTTGTCTCTGTCCACATCCTTGATTTGTTCGTAGCCCATTCGTTCATTTGAATTGGTTATGTAGCTTCTGCAGATAACCATTTGGTATTCGAATCAGAAAGCTAACCGTGCTACAATCAAATACCCGCTACCATCACCACAATACGGACACGTGTAAAGGTATCTCCCTAGGAGCAGGATGTTTGCTGCCCTGTAATGGTCTTACACGTGACATAACTGATTTTAACAACCAAAATTAATCGTACATCAGCTGAATTAATAAGATAAAAATAGATAGAGGAAAAGTACAGCAATATAATAGAGAACCCTCTCAGGCCACAAGGTTTGCCACTCATTCGAATTTTGATATCATTGAAGGATATCCGAAGGATGTCGGACATTCATTATGTTATTAGGTAAGCACCTAAATGTGTGAGTATTCTTTTAGAGGAGGGGATGCTATATTATTTTAGACGCCGCTAAGAGGATATAAAACAACATGAGGGGCAGTTATTTTCCTAGGAAGGGGGAGGCAACATCTGCTAATGCTATAACCTAGGATCGATTGAATGTTTTTATTATTATTTATAAGTTTAATTAAAGACATCAGGTTAAAAAGAAATTTTTAAATCCGTTAGCTAGCCGATGAAAAAACAAGGTTAATTTTTGTCCTACTTTTAAAAATAGGAAGGTGCGAAGATTGGCTTGTTAGGCGATGATGAAAGGTGGCATGTTATGCTGGATTATATTATAACATGGTACATTCAGAAATTTTGCTATTGTAGGGTGTAAAAAATCGGAGATACTTTAAACAGTACATGTTATAAATATACAACTTAGCGAAATTATTGGATAACATATTGAATGGTTTGTAAGGGACTCTTCAATATATCAAGTTAATGGGCGTCAATATATGAGTCAATACGCGTTAGGTTTAATACATTAACTCTACTCAATGGGCGGGATTCTCTGAATAATTTCAAACGTGAGTGAAAATGCACGTGAGTTAATATAATCGGAATATTAAAATAAAGTAAATATACATATATTATTTACATAGCGACAGAGGTGTGTTTCCGGTCTCCGTAGCAGTCCTGCGAAGCTCACAGTCGGATACACAGTGACCGAGTGCGGACGTGTTTTGAATTCGGCGATTGAGTAAAATTAAAAAGTGGCTTTTGCGAGTGGCGAGTGTTTAAGACATATAGACTATTTATAGAGTTTGCGACGATAGTGAAAAGCGTATGATTCGAACCGACGCTATCGCGGTTAGACTCACTAAAATATAGAACCAAAGCTCAACGCATCAGGCCACTGCCGCGCGTTCGAATTCGATTTCTAAACTCAAGTACATTCGACTGAATTCTATATTATTGCTATGGTATACGGCTTTAATGGATGTGCTTTTGGTGGTGTTGTTCGTCACTATTGGTCGTGTGTATCTGCTAGAAACGCCGCATATTTATAAATAAATGCCAGCGATAAAAACAGTCAAAATAAAATTAATATGTAAAGAATCAAACAAAAGAGAACGAATCGACCAAAAAGAAAAACAGCAAAATTTTCGTTCAATGGGAAGTGAAACACAACGCATCGGTCAAAAATAAAAAAAATTAAAATTAAAAAGATCGACCAAAATAAAAAAAAAACAAGACAGTCAAAACAAAGAAACTCAAAATCAAACAAACAAAATAAAACATAATAAACGTAAAAACAGTGCCGTGAAGGGCGAAAAATAAAACAATTCCTAACTAAAAGAAATAAAATATATCACTTCGGCTTCAAGCGTGGAAAATAAAACTAATAATATATTACTCGTTAAGAAATTGATATTTAAATTAGCTTTTGGCGCGAGTGTAAGGTGACTGACTCTTAGTCCGCAATAGACGAGTTCGAGTCAAGTTACGGAGAAACCGAGTTGCGTCGAGGTTCGTACAGCAGATCGCCTTTGTTTGTTTTTGATGAAAACAAACCGGAGAGTACCAGCATGAAGACGGACGAAGAAAAACACGCACCAACAAACAAAAGAAATTGTTGACGTAAAGTAAAGCTGCGAAACTAACAATGGAGAAAAAAGAACAGCAAATGCAGGAGGACAGTGAGTTCCCCTCCCCCTCCAACTTTAACATGTAGTGGAAGTGGTCATTTTGCACACGACAACTACCATGGACATAACAACCACTATTATCACACAACCCCTCCGTCGCCAACTACAAGTTCTCTTGACATGTCTTTGTCTAATACGGAATCAACAGTCGATGGCAAAAGTGAAGAGGATAAAATTGACGACAATGAAGACTACGACATTTCCGATAATGTTACCACAAATGGTGAGCAAAAACTTATTCGCTTCTCTTGTATCGTCAGAGTCTGAGGATGAAGAAGAGGAGCGGAAGAGAAAAATAGCGGCGCTCGAACAGCAAAAAACCACCCAAAAACAACAAAGGCCGAAGCCAAAAGTCGCCCAACAGCTACAATATCAACAACAACATCAACATCAACAGTAACAACTACTAACACCAAATCGCCCCCAGGAACAGCAAGCAGCACAACAGCAGCAAATTAACAACAACAACAGAATAAAAATGATAATATATAAACAAATAAAGATGCCACCAATTGATATCGAGTGTTAGGTATTGGCAAGTCTATGTAAGCTAGCTAATTTTGCAATTAAAAGACTGGCAGGTAACAGGCATGCCATTCAAACCTATACTGTGGCAGAGCACGACAAAATTAAAGAGATTTTAAAAAGAGTCACGGCGGAATTTTACTCGTTCACGCCGACACAAACAAAGAGCGTAACAGTTCTTTTAAAGGGCGTCGAGCCTGAAGTGGAACCGGTGACTCTGCTCGAAACGCTTCAAAAGCTGAAGCATGAAGATCTCGAGTTGACCGCGGTAAACCCGTTCATCACAACCAAGGCAAGAAGGGAAAACAGGAAGCTACTCTTCTTTTTGATCCAATTACCTCCGAGCAGCAGAACTGGTGGTCTAAGGAAATTGTCACATAGGATATATTAAAAAAAGGCAGAGACATTCTGCATTGTGTCCGCTGCCAAAGGTTTGGTCACGCAGCGGCGAACTGTGAAATGCAGCATCGTTGCGTAAAATGCGGACAGGACCATAAGGCAGAAGCACGTCCTCTGGGGAAGAAAGGGTAGAAGACAAAGCCCTTCTAAAGAGTGCAAGGTATCGGAATGAAGGACATTCCGCTAAGTATCGAGGATGTCCTACATTCCGAGAATTAATGTCGAGAAGTGTGACTCGGCAAAAAAGAAACACAGAGACAGCTCATACAACAACAATGCCCGTAAAATCGCAGCGGTCGTACGCACAAGTGGCGTCGGGCGGCAGAATAACAAAACAGGATACAACACTGGTAGCCACAAATACTCCAACACACACTGAAACAACATCGCAAGCAGACACGTTCGCAATCCTGCTCAATCTGCGGATACAGATCACACAGCTGCAAAGTCAAATAAATGAGATCTAGTCGCACTTGATCATCATCATCGGCACTACAACCGGGATCCGGTCTTGGCCTTATTTAGCAAGTCTCTCCACCGGTATCCGATCCTTATCTCAGACTTGTTAAATTGTCCATAATTATCTGGTTTCTGTGCAAGGTTATTAGCCTTGCACCAGCCGCACTTGCCCAGTCTAAATAAAAAGTCAATATAAACCCTCTAACCAAAGCTCTTGTCGTGAAGGTGAATTAACTAATAAGAACTGAGAGAAGAACCACTCTCTTCAACCTGATGCAAGATGAAAACCCTGATATACTTCTGGCGGGGGAAAGAAAGTTAAACGACCTAACTCCTCTCAAGGGGGAGGTGTCGCAATCTTTATTAGAGAAGGAATCCAACATAAAGTTATATATAGTGAAGAAGTGGGCAGGTTCCGGGTGATGGAAGTCTGCATCGTACGCATACCCCTTCAGCAAGGAAGGAGTTTGGATACGATTGCGGTCAATGCACATGAGGAGCACCAACATAACCTCTTTATAGCAGAGCTCGAGACACTCCTTCGATGCTTACAATTGCACTTGAACAAAAACTATTTTATCGTGGGTGGAGATGTAAACGCCAACATAAAGATTGAGGAAATTATATATCTAATGTCAGAGGAAATCAGTTGGCTGGTTGGTTAGATCAGTATCATATAGAATATAGAACTGACCTGCTAGCTACGGAATATCTATTGTTCCCCAGAGGTAGATCGTTCCTAGATATCTGGTTTATTGAGTCACGACTGAGATTACTTAACACCCACAGACGAAACAGAAACAGTTTACGGACAATTGAATTCGATAGTGACCACTGCGCATTCCCGGCTGTAATAAAGCTTCCGATCAATCTGGCAGATCTGGAGGAATTCGTGATCCCGCAACCCTAAAACTACGGGGCAATGCGATAGCCACGGTTCACCAGATCATTAACAAGAGAGCTTCGTTCGAATTACTTTAATCTGTCAATAAACAGAAACCTTACACATGACGAAATCGACAAATGCATTCAACAAATGGACGAAACCGTAAAACGAACAATGGGCAAAACAAGTCGCAAAACAACAGTTACAGATCACATAAACATGTACAGAAACACAACACTCCACAAGAAAAAGTGCAGACTCCTATCGAAACTAAAACAATTACACAGACAGACAAGACCAGGAGATAATATCACTGAAATCACTATTAAAAAACCTCCAACAATTACTTAAAGCTAACTATAAATTAGCAACAAATTTGTATTGGAACAACAGAATTCGAGCTATAAAAACTAATAACCCGAATATGTTTCCACAAATAAATAAAATATTCAGTAGAAATTATCAAAACAAGATTCAGTGTCTCCCAATTCCACGTACCGACGTAAACAAGGATCTGCTAATCAACAATGGCATAGATACAGAGAACGCGATCCTCAATAATGAGCTCTTCGTAATAGAAGATCCTTCGGAAAAGGTGAACGCTGTGGGTGCTGTCTTTCAGGAAATGTACAAGGTGAATGAAAGCATTCACAGAAATCACGACTTGGAGGACAGAGCTCTACTGAATCACCTGCACCTCCGAAATGAAATTTCACTTTGCCAATCGGAGAACCCCGGTTTTGCCGAATTCAGTGACGATAATTTGTCAATTGACATTAATACCAATGGTAGGGCTAATAGCCTTTTAATTACGAGGGAAGGAATCTAGGGTATCTTCGACTCATTGAGAAGCAAAAAGTCAGTGGGAATAGATGGAGTACCAAACATCGTACTCTAGAACCTCCTCCTAATGGCAATAGATATATACACAGTCCTGTTTAACAACGTGTTGAATAATGCATACTTTCCTGCGTGTTGGAATCAAGCCATCCCAAGAAAGGGCAAAGACTATACAAACCCAATGAACACGCGTTCGATAAACATGATGACATCTAAAGCCACAAATAAAGTCCTGTTACATGTATGCTATACGCAAAATTCTATACCCAAAATTCTGCAATATTGTTCCCAACGCATCTTATATTGCATGCATATAGGACAACGTATTTCGAATTTTTCTTTGTTAAACAGATAATAACACCTAAAGCCACAAATAAAGTCCTGTTACATATATGCTATACGCAAAATTCTGCAATATTGTTCCCATCTAATGTTGCATGCATATAGGACAAGTTTTAATAACACTAGACCAAAAGAATTCTCTCGGTGTAGCATCAAAAATAATCTCCTGCTGCAACCGACGGAATTTTTTCAGTGTAGCTGTGAAACTTTATCACATACCTACTTGTTGCTAAACGCATATTCCTTTCATGCATTTCCACGTCTCATAACCAGAATTGCAATTCCACAATTTCCACGTTCCGTCCATACCCATGCCCATACACATGCCCTAATAATGCATGCTATTTGCTATAAGCAAACAAAAATTCTCATCACCTTGATGATCACCTAACACCAAGGATATTCCACCCATGCCCATGCACATGCATGCTATTTGCTATGGGCAAATCAGATTCGCATCACCTTGAATCGAAATTTTCCCATGGCTATGGGGTGGAGGTGCAGCCAGAGTAGGCGTAAGGTTGCCACCTCAGGTAGAATGGCGGCAGAATTGCAACATTGCAGTTCCCATCGTCGTTGGCATGCCCTTCGACTTGGGCTAGCATCAGGTGGCTGTCTCAAGGTGAGCGATGAGTCATGGGAAGGAATGTGAATTTCGACTCAGATTTTGGGTATAAATAGGGAGTTACTTTGTAGGTAGGAATCAACTAAAAGTGAACTGATCCATTGGAGCAGTCGTAAACTAAGCATTGGAACAGCGGGCCTGTTAGTCTAAATAAAATAATAAAATAATACGTACTGTATTAACTTAATTTGGGGGGATGGGTGCGAACATACAGGGCAAAGTCTCTGATTGCCTTCAACCCGGCGAAGGCCAGGACGATCCTTGTCCCTGTTCAATCCAAGTTGACATGCAGTCTCCACGTGACACCCCTGGATAGCTACTTTGACACCCGCCAAGTAGTGAACCAATGCATGCAGCGACATCCTGAGAAAGGTTGGCGCAAGGCTAATAACCAGGCCCGTAAAAATGAATTATTATGGCAAATTTAACAAGCCTCGGATATGGACCGGATACACGACGACGACCACGGAAACGAAAACGGCTAAATGATTTAAGGATTTTTTCATGGAACATACGCTCACTATACAGAGCTCGAGCTGCACAGCAACTAGCCGATGCCCTGTCCGAATATAAGGCTGACATAACAGCATTACAAGAAATAAGATGGACGGGGAGTGGTGTTTTTCAAAGAAAAGAGTATGACATTTATTACAGCTGTCACGCAAAACACCATGTGCTCTGGGTAGGCTTTCTAGTCAGCCAAAAACTGAAGCCTGCCATCATCGGCTTTAATGCAATAAATGAAAGGCTATGCACTCTTCGCGTGCGAGGCAAGTTTAAGAACATAAGCCTCATAAACGTTCACGGACCTACAGAGGAGTCCCCTGACGACGAAAAAGAAGAATACTATGAGAACGTCGAACGGGCCCTCAATGCCTGCCCAAGATACGATGTGAAAATCGTTCTTGGGGATTTGAATGCGAAAATAGGTCGGGAGCCGGTTTTCAGGCACTACGCAGGTTCCCATAGTTTGAATGAGAACACTAATGACAATGGACTACGAGTCATCGAACTGGCAGCATCGAAAAACTTGGTCGTTGCGAGTACCAGGTTTCCGCGTAAAGATATCCACAAAGCCACCTGGGTATCACCTGATGGAGCCACTCGCAACCAAATTGACCACGTGTTGATAGATCGCCGCCAATCTTCGAGCCTGATGACGGTACGAACGTACCGAGGTGCCAACGTCGACTCGGATCACTATCTTGTTGGTACAGTTTTCCGAGCGCGAATTGCCTTACGGAGACGTATTGCATCCACGGATCAGGTTCGAATCAACACGGCTGCCTTACGCAGTGAGAACACCAGCAACACCTTTGGTCATGTGTTAAGAGTCGCCCTCGAAGAGCTTGACGGAGGGAGAGTAAGTCCTGGGGCCAGAATGTCGGGCGTAGAAGAGAAATGGACACGCCTTAAGAATACTGTCATTAGTACTGCCAACTCCATCTTAGGCAGTAGTCGTAGAGATCGGAACGACTGGTTTGATGATGAGTGCAAACTAGCGACTGAACGTAAGAATGCTGCATACCGGGCAATGCAGCAGTCTCATAGGACGCGGTTACGCGAGGAGAAATACAAAGAGCTCAGAAGATCTGAAAAAAGACTTCACAGACAAAAGAAAAGTGCCTGGAAAAAAAACCTTGTCTGTGAAATAGAGAAAAGTAGAGAGCGAGGTCCGCACCAGGCGCGGAAGTTCTACCAAATAATCCGCAATATGACGCGGTACACACCACGCTGCACTTACTGCAAGGATAAAGAGGGTAATCTGATCACCGATCCTGAAGGCATTCTGGAGCGATGGGAAGTGCACTTTAATGAATTGCTAAATGGTCAGCTCACAGAAGAATTGGAGGGTCCACCAATGCAAGACCAAGACCAAATGCTGCCGCCACCAAGCATTGAGGAAACATTAAAAGCCATTAGACAGCTAAAATCAAATAAAGCCCCTGGAGCTGATGGCATACCAGCTGAGCTGATCAAACAAGGAGCAAGAGGAGATGCCGGAAGATTGGCGTCGTGGTATAATTTGCCCCATGCATAAGAAAGGAGATATCACACTGTGCAGCAACTATAGGGGTATAACATTGCTGAGTACTGCCTATAAGATACTCTCCACTATCCTACAAGTCCGGATATCCCCATACGCTAAAGCCATCATTGGTCAATATCAGTGTGGCTTCATCCCAGGCAAATCAGCAATTGATAAGATATTCACCCTTAGGCAGGCGATGGAAAAATGTCTGGAATTTAAGATTCCACTATATCATCTGTTTATAGACTTCAAGGCCGCCTACGACAGCATAGCCAGGGTAGAACTATATAATGCCATGAGAGAATTCAGCATTCCAAATAAATTGATACGACTTTGTAGGTTGACCATGACCAACGTAACTAGTCAAGTAAAAGTAGCGGGATTGCTGTCCAAACCAATAAACATCTATAATGGCCTCCGACAAGGGGATGGTCTGACCTGCCTCCTCTTCAACCTGGCGTTGGAGAAAGCAATCCGTGACTCTGGCGTTACAACAAGAGGGACTATTGTCACCAAGTCCAGCCAGATACTTGCCTACGCAGATGACATCGACATCATCGGTAGAACCGCGTCGGCGGTACAGGAATCCTTCACCCAGATCGAGCAGGCGGCACAAAAACTGGGACTGCGCATTAATGAGGGAAAAACCAAGTACATGGTGGCAACTTCTGCGAAGAGAAGACCTAACGTTGGTCAAACTATCAGGGTAGTGGAGCACGAATTTGAAGTAGTGCAATCCTTTAACTACCTTGGGTCAATAGTATCAGCCGATAACAATATGGAAGAAGAAATACGCGAACGGTTGATCCAATATAACAAAGCTTACTATGGTTTATCAAGGCTCTTTAAATCCCGAAATTTATCCAGAACATCCAAGCTACTACTGTACAAGACCATGGTCTTACCAGTACTCATGTATGGATCCGAGACCTGAGTGCTTAATAAAAGGCACTCTGAACTCTTGGCCGCGTTCGAGAGAAAGGTCTTAAGGAGAATTGTTGGCCCCGTATGTGAGGGAGGACGATTCCGGAGACGCTACAACCATGAGTTGTACGCAATCTACCTTGAAGCTCATATTGTAAGAAAAATCAAGCTCGGTAGACTCCGGTGGGCGGGACACCTAGCTCGAATGAGCGAAGAGGAGCCTGCCCGGAAAGTCCTTTGTGGCAGGATGTATGGAAGGAGACAGCGCGGCAGACCTTGTCTGCGATGGAGGGATGGCGTAGACCAGGACACCCAGAGCCTGGGAGTGCTAAACTGGATGACATCGGCTCGAAATCGGGACCGGTGGAGAGATTTGTTAAATAAGGCCAAGACCGGATCCCGGCTGTAGTGCCGATGATGATGATGATGATTAACTTAATTTAATTAAATAAAACAAAATAAACTCTACAAAAACATACGTCTACTCCTTTCGACTCTTCACTGGGACCCGGAACAGCAGGCGCGGACCGCTCCCAAGTAGTCAAGTAAGGTCTTAATTAGTAACCTTACTATTTGGCGGAGCCGGCATGCATATTGTTGGTGCCAAATATGTAATTTATGTGGATACCTTTTTATGGTATTACAGTCCTGTCGCCGAAAGGCAAATTGCACAATAGTCTTATTATGTTTAGCTTAGAGCGTCTGCGCAGGACCAGAAAGTTATAATATAAGATAATTAAGGTAGAATTTAAGCATTTTTTGTCTAGCATATAAATTAGAAACTAAGATTATAAAACGGAATAAAAAAATGAAAAGTCCTGGGAAGCTTCTTTTGGAATACCTTTCAGCCTGCAATCTTCTGGATATTTATCCGAAGTGCGATAAAAAGATCCCTTCAAGTGGTTTTTAAGCCGAGGGAATACAAAGAATTCGCCGGGGTTGAGCTCCGTCGACCGGGGCGAGGCAGAAAATTTCAGGGAAATTCCCAAAATTCAGACTCTGAAAGTTTGGACACAAACCTGCAAGCTTAAAATACAAGAACAACGACAAATAACAAATCGATGGTACCATAACTTTGTGACACCCAACAGATATATTGGTGATTGGCTATATTGCTAGTCAATGAAAACTCTTCTTAATGTCGAAGGTCAAACAATAATAAGGTCTTTTTAACATCTAAGAAGGCCACGAGTAAATAGATGACCACCAACGCAGCAGTGGTTTTGCTGTCTAAATGGATAACACTTTTCACGTGACTACACTCAATTAAATAATTGAAAACCATCGGGCTCAAAATTCCAAAACGAAAATCATATCAAAATAAGAGGCAATTCATCTCATGGGAAAACAATAGAATGTTTTAATGAATTATCCGCGAAAAGCTGATTTACAGCTATTATGTCGCGTAGTATTTAATGTCTGTCATAATTTTCTAAATTAGTGTTTAATGAAAGCGAGGTTCCCCTTAAATAATGTGCAAAACGAACCCGACAACATCCATTTAGATAATAAAAGTAACCTAGTGAATGTGTCTTATCTCGTTCTGCAAGAGTTTAAAAGGCAATCGTTAAATTTTCAAACGCTTCCGATGTTCCAAATATCTGCTCGCTACGTAGAATACCCCCATAAAGCACATCGCCGCTTGAGTGCATCCAATTAAAAAGGCAGACGCAACAGACCTGAGAGAATTGTATTTAAACTGATTCAATTTCAATTTCAATAGATAATCTATTCAGAAGAGTATCACTTTGTATGCTCCCTACCTACGATGTTTATGTAATGTACGAACGACCGGAAGTCCCTCCGATGCCTCTCTTGCTCTTGATGACCTTTTACTTACCTGTTCTGACGCACTCCTCCGTGAGACACACATTCCGTTGTGTGATTGAATTCTCTGAAATAAAAAGAACAAGAAAAGGTAAAATGAAAAAACTCTTAAAAGAGAAGCAGTATAATAAAAAAACGGAAATAGGCATGACATACAACATACTCTAAAGCACACCCCTACTTGAGGGCAAAGCACTTTATGTGCAAACAGAGAATCTACGTTTTGCTGTGGGGTCGTGTTTGCCTTCCGTACATTCATTGTGCCCGAGCAACAGGTCCTCTTATGGGATCGGTTTGTTTTCATTCAAGGGGTTTGTGTGTAATGTGTTTTGGGGTGGTAAAGCTCCATGTTTCGCCTTTCACAATGGGATTCCCATAAAAGTAGAGAAGCCAAATGTTTACTTTCTGCCTATTAGATGCAGGTCTAACCTCCTAAAGTATACAGTAGTTCTTTGGGCGTTGGTTTGCTGAATTATTGATTAAGACTCAAATATGATGATGATGTCCATTTAAATTGTAACCCAATTCAGCTTGCGGTGGGCGTAAGCAGCTCATGTCGTCAAGTACTCGTATTTCATATATGCAACCCTATCTTCGAGCCTTCGTATACACAGATCAAATGGCTCATTTTCTCGGAGGACTCCTCGATGTCGTATCATGTCATATCGTATCGCTTTAGTTATTTATAAAGCACTACAAGGGAGAAAGTCCCATCATTCCAGATCGCTTGGGGCCAGTCAATACATGAAGGTTGACACTCAGCTAAACGTAGTCCACCCTAAGTAGGTATATTACATGTCGGGCTATAAATACCAACATTATTGGCGGTAGATAGACTTCAACATCGTACTCGATACCAGTCTCTACCCCATCCTCACCCTTATACGTTTTTATTTTAGAATTATCAATGAAATTTTAAGTATCCAATAAAACGTACACTTTGCATGCGAAACCAAGTTCCCTGGAGTATTAGGGTTATGAGTGCTTGTGGAATTTTTTATGAGGTATGCAATATGAAGGCATGCCATATAAGCAAGGCACTCAGTCCGATGAGCCAGCCTTAATCGGCCAGTTGAAAATCAATAATTCGTTTAACTAGTACTGTTGGCAGGATTCCGAACCACGTGTTTAGTAAGTGTGGCTTGTAAACGAAGTGAAAAGTGGTTCAACAGATTGAATTCTGAGGTTTAAGTGGAACGTTAAAGGAAAAACAACACAAGGTGTGCCGTTTTGGGATCTAAGGAATCAAGTAATAGAGGTTTATTCGTCACAAGGAATGGGTGCTGCGTGAGCGGCGAAGACGAGACAGGAATACAAATCAATCAACTCTTTAACAGGAAGGACTGTACACGAAAAACGTTGGTTCTAGATATATTATTCACATTATGGGTGCTTTAAAAAGGGGTATATATAATAGTATAACTTAGAAGCGCGAAAAGAGGCAATGTTTGCGAATTTTCTTAAGGAGACTATATGAATTATAATTGGATTGGTTTATTTTTTTAAAGAAAATAAATGTTTTTGAGACTATGTGCAATTTTTTTTCAATTATTCGACGATTGAAACCCCGTATACAGTACTATAAAACAATGGGAAATTCGGACTACCATCGGTGTTTCATCCATAATCATCTAAAACCACAAAATAAATAAATTCCTAACTTTGATTCTATAATCCAACATTTGTCGCAGCCATTTTTTAAAATATCTAAATTTAACAAATTACTGCGCCTTTGAACGCAACATTGTCGTTTTCGTTCTTATTATGCCAAACCAATGAAGAAGGAACTTGTCTCCACTTTTTTTTACATAGAAATACACGTTTCGTGGCATCGAATTGTACAAGGATGGAAAGGTTGGGCTTTCAGGTATTTTTCGACCTAATCACCTTTCCAATCGATGTAGATTTGTTGGCGTTGTAGCATTTTTCCTATACCCTTGTCTCCCGCCACAGGAAGACCTCGTCTTTTAACTCATCATCAGTCTAGAAATTTGTCCCATTAAAGTGTGCATTTAGTCCTGGAAACGTGTGATAATCAACAGAGGCTGTGGGTGGTGAACATTTTCTATTCAAATTTGGTGCACCTCAGACACTGTTTAGCGTCCAGTATTTGAGGACTCAACTCGATTACACCCTGCCATAATGGAAATGATCTGTCAAAATCATTTCAATTTTAGTCTTCCTTATATCAGAGATCCGTTGGCGCAAGACTAATAACCTTGCCCGGAAAAACAAACTATTATGGAAAATTTAACAAGCCTCGGGACTTGCTAAACCGGATCCTGATTGTAGTGACGGTGATGATGATGATATCAGAGATCCGTTCGCAAAGTTCGCGAACTATTATACGTAGATTTTGAAGCAATTTTTTCTCCAGGGCGACCGAAATGCTGTTCGTCCGTGATAAATTTCCCGAACCATTTTCGTAAATGTTTATCGTCCATATATTGTGGCTCATAGGCTTCGCATGACCGACGACGATTGTCAATCGGAGCAGTGCCTTTGCCATTCAAAAAACGTATTACTGCATTTAATTGACACTTGGTGGCAGTAGGGAGCGAAAGTTTCATCGCAAACATTCACCCAGCTAAGACTGAACGGAACAGGGGGCTCTGATTGGTGGGTGTTTAAAAAAGGGAACCAAAATACGAGGGCAGGTCAATAAGTCCTTAGAAAATCTAAGAAATCGCGCTCGTGCCATAGCTAATGGTCTGTTTTTAGTTAGCATCATTCCTCACTAGGTATCTGTCAAATACAATATTTAAATACCTTCTAGGTATCTGATAAATTGAGTATGAAAAAAATATCTGCGAGATGGGTCCCGCATTTGCTCTCAGCTGAGACCTTTTGGGGCGCGTGGGTCGCAACCCAGATGATTTTCTGCGCAGATTAGTAACTGCAGATGAAATATGGATACACCACTACACTCTCTAGACGAAAGAACAGTCAAAACAGTGGATTGGTAAAGGCGAACGGGCTCCAAAGAAGGCAAAGACGGTGAAATCACCTAGAAAAGTTATAGCTACTGTATTTTGGGATGCACATGGCATTATCTTCATTGACTATTTGGAAAAGGGACAGACGATAACTGGATAGTATTATGCGTCATTATTAAGTCAGCTAAATAAGAAAATAAAAGAAAACCGTCCTCGTTTGTAAAAAAAAATCCTCTTTCTCCAGGATGATGTCCGAATGCATATATGCGCAGTTTGAGGAATTGAAGTTTGAATTGATGGACCATCCGCCGTATTCACCAGATCTGGCCCCGAGTGACTGCTTTTTGTTTTCAAATTTGAAAAAAATGCCTCAGATGACAACGGTTTACAATAAATGAGGAGCTCATTGCACACACAAATGCTTATTTTGAGGAACTACCACAAGCGGGAACCGGTCTTGGCGTTATTTAGCAAGTCCTGAGGCTTGTTAAATTTTCCATAATGATCTTTTTTTTCCGGGCAAGGTCATTAGTCTTGCGCCAGAGGCTCCCCGACGGGGAATTGAACCCCGGTCACCCGCGTGACAGGCGAGTATACTAATCACTGTACTATCGAGGAGCCAATTAAGTATACAAACAATTTTATATTAATTGGATCAGGGACCAAAAAACCAAAGCTCACTGTGTAAACGTACTAAAACTTGCTATGAGTAGAGCCTTAAAACACGAATTATCGGTGATGAATTATGGGCACTTATTGCAATGCAATCAAGATGTTCTATCCAAATCGGGCGCTCCTCAGACACTGTTTAGCGTCTAGGAATTGGAGACTCACTTCTTTTACACCTTGCCTTAATGGAAATGATCTGCGAAAATCATTTCAATTTTAGTCTTCCTTATATCAGAAATCCGTTCGCAAAGTTCACGAACTATTATACGCCCAGATAGGTAGAAAAAAGTCAGATCAAATAAAGGGGGCACTCCGAAGGTGAGATACCACCCATGATTCTATACGTTCCGCGATATTATCGGGAAAAATATTCAAGTAGGTTTCGGTGGATAGCTGATAGTCCGGACTGACGTGGTGGGAATGACAGGATGATCCCCTTTGATATTAAACAAATTTGAGGTAAATTAATCCCCCATGCGGTTGTCCAAATGTGGGAATTGAACTCCATTATAATATCCTATGGTCTATCAAAGCTCTTTAAATCCCGAAATTTATCCAGAACATCCAAGCTACTACTGTACAAGGCCATGGCCTTACCAGTACTCATGTATGGATCCGAGACCAGGGTGCTCAATAAAAAACACTTTGAACTCTTATCCGCGTTCGAGAGGAAGGTCTTAAGGAGAATTGTTGACCCCGTATGTGAGGGAGGACGATTCCGGAGACGCTACAACGATGAGTTGTACGCGATCTACCTTGAAGCTAATATTGTAAGAAAAATCAAGCACGGTAGACTCGGGTGGGCGGGACACCTAGCTCGAATGAGCGAAGACGAGTCTGCCAGGAAAGTCCTTTGTGGCAGGATGTATGTAAGGAGACAGAGCAGCATATGAGGGATGGCGTAGACCAGGACGCCCGGAGCCTGGGAATGCCAAACTGGATGACATCGGCTCGGGACCGGTAGAGAGATTTGTTAAATAAGACCAAGACCGGATCCCAGTTATAGTGCTGTGGGGGATGAAGTAGATTGCACCGGCGTACGGCGCTGATTCACTTCACTTCCCATCATCTCTAAAAGCTTGCGTTGAAGAAAACACCGACAAAAGAACGAAACGCTGCCACGCTTGTTCACAACCAGGAGTAAAGGGAAACACTCGATTCCGCTGCGGTTTCGAATGCCAAAGTGATTGTTCCCCCCGGATGACCGGCACCACAAGAAAAGAAACACTCACTGGATTGTTTATTTATTAATGAGTTACTTTATTGATTAGATAATGTTGAATACTACGTTAATTAATTTGAGTTCAATGTTCATATTTCAAATGCACAAATCATTCACATGGTACGTATTTAAGTTGGGAAAAAGGGGTTCATGAGAGTGTGGCGTCACACACTATCAGTTAACATTGTTAAACTAGTTTTAACCATCGATTAGTTTCACATTTACAAGATACAACCTCGGTTTTAATTATTAATTAGATTTCACATTCGGATTACAACCTCGATTCACACTCGACTTTTGTTTCGCGTCCCCGTGCGCACCGGGGAGCGGTAGACGGACCGACCAGCTCGGCCGAGTGATGTAAAACGACTCAATTGAGGGTTGGAATCTGGCTCTTGATTCATCCTCGATTCGGCAGTGGTGGATATCCTCTCCGCTAAGGATATGTTTTTACTTTCCACAAAAGAGACGTAAAGACTCTCTCTGTGGAACAGAAAACCAGATCTTGTAATAAAGATCATGGTGGTACACATGTATGTGTGTACATTGGTTTATTCATGGGACAAAGCCATGAGAACGAAACTGAAACAAAGAAAGGGCATAATGTGCATCCATGAGATGTGAGTTCGGCTAAGCAAACAAGCCGAATCTCATTGGATGCTAATTGGGTTTGTGTTTGCTTATGTGAGAAGGTCAATGGTAAACGGATCCAGGAATATGTAGGCCAAAGGGAATTTATGATCTGAGAGTTCAACTGAGTAAACAAGTTGCATTTGGGATACATGAATGGTTTGAATTGTTTGCCGTATCGCCAGAATGCCTGTTGAAGGACAGCGTTCTTTTGTTTGTACATGGTACATGCTAGGGAATTCGTTTCAGCGCCTATTGCGCTAATTGTATGCAGCTGCGTTGGACTGTTTATCGTTGGGTAAAAGGGTCACCAGCCAATATGTATGTAGGTAAATTTATTGTACACATGTTGAGGCTGGGAATAGCCAACTCAAGGTTAAGATTCCCTGATTACGGGGTGGCATTATATGTGAACCGATGAGTTTTCTTTCAGGGAATTTATGATAAGTTTGGAGAGAATTCTTATAGGGAATTTTTAATATAAATTAATGAATGAAGGTAAGAATTCTTTTCCAGGAGCTTTTAGCTAAATACATTTGGTCATTTGTTGCGTGAAGCATTTACAGGTGCTTAATGCGATTGCATTAGCAGAAAGTTATGATGGCTGGGTTGTAGTTATGGGGGTTCTTCGGGTAAGTGTACAGTGGGGTTTGGCGGAACCGCCACAGTGCCGATGATGATGATGATGATGCAGTAGTTGCGGGGTGACGAGCGGAGTAACATATAAACTCCGTCCCGACTCGCAATGGAATCCGGGTATCAACGGGAATATGTGCCTAGCGGGAGGTGGTTTTAGTCGGTAAAAGTCTGGCATCCCTCTGGATCGGTCAGAGGTATCTTTTGAAGATTTCCACCTTCCTACCGAAAAAAAAGAAAAAAAAATTGTACTATTTGTGCCTATAAAATAACGACAAGTTGCCGAATTTGGATTTATTGTGAGATTTTGGGGCTACATTTCTTCCTGAGTTGCTAAAATAGAGTTAATTTGATTCTATTGTCCCTGTGATATATTCCTGGGAGAGTGTTATACGATGGCACAACCCACTGTGTGGAATCTTTTGCAAGACGGCAGAAATCAGACTCACGGACCTATAAAAAGAGGACTTGGTTGCACTTGGCCATTCAAATGAAGTCTTCGCTTGGTATTCGTATTCGATTAAAACTGTGAAGTCGAATCAGTTCAAGTCACGAAATTTTATTCCAAATCAAGTTAGCCGAGCTAAGTTAACTTCAGTTCTGGGTGAGAACTGATTTAAAAAAGATCCGTCGAAATACTATTAAATAAATGTATTTTAAATACATCGGGTTTGGGAGAAAATCGTTTGGCCAGCTAGCGCTACAGTCCACAATACGGAAATGGAAAGCTTCAGGAATGTATTAGATGCAGTCATCTACAGAGACTTAATTTCCTATTTGTCGTTTGCTGTTTTCTTATTCACAACAACACGAGAAAAAATCTAATTCAATCATCTTTTATTATATTCTTGTGACAAAATCACTATACCACAACGAACACTATTACATGGCATGTCATCTAATCAACTTCAGCATATAAACAATTATTATCAAACTGTCTGATGAAGCATTCGTCGTAACCGCAATTTCAATTTATATCAAGTGAATTGTGATTCGTGGTTTCATACGATAAATATCTCAAGATACCAACGACGTGTTCCACTGATTCCAATATTTCCCAAACCCCCACGTGTCTAGTTCACAAGGCAAGCGTCATTGACATTTCATTATTAAATGTTCCTGCTGAACGTATACTCATAAACCCATGCCAGAGGATTCGACAATGTTTACATTCATTACAGGGGATCCCACCGGTAGTTGTGGCCGGTAATCAATACTTTCTCAGCCGCGCCTTTACTACACTCGATAACATGAAGAAATTGTGTGGTAGTGTAACTTAATTGCCCAATATCTACAACGTAGAACTTTTAACCTAACATGGATGCCCACGCACATGATGATAAGGACGAGTGACAATGTCCTGCTGCGAAAAGTAAGCTCCTGAAAAGCCATGGACGTTCTAAATTCTAAGCCGGTTCGGATATGTGCAACAGCAGAGAGTTGATCTCAAAATTAGGTCTGAAAATTTGCATAAAACTTTTTATCTACAACACCCAGGTGGATTTAGTGCTTCGTTCCAGAATCAGCGTGTTATCTGATTGAGTCTTCAGGGAGTAAAAATTTACATTTTGTCTTAGGTTATACATAGATCCATATTTGAAATGTGGTTATCATACTGCTGCCAAGATTTAGGTGAATATTGGGTTTACAGAGAAAATATTTTACATATTTTTGAGGCGAAAACGTGTAAATGACTTAGGTAAATAAAATTAACTGCATCCTTTTTTTCCAGGGGCAAATTAGTGCTGGATTAAGGTCGGAACGATACAGCTGTTTCGTTAAAAGTCAGGGTAATACCCCTGCTTATGTTATTAAGAAGTAAGCTCTACACCCATCATGTGACTGTCCTTCTAGTCTTATAGAATTTACCGACAGCTGGATAGAATTTACGAAAAGGTGCAAAGAGTGTGCCAAGGGATAGAATTTCAGTCGGACGAAACGCTTTTGTAATAGAGACCCAAAAGGAGTCAAGTATATGTAATAAACTATTTGTGATGACTTTTAATTGACGAAATCGATCCCACTAGTAAGCAAAGGCTAGTTCAAATCTGTCCCTTTTTAAGGTGAGTCCATATAACAGGACTGGTCCGTGTTAACGATATGTAAGGGCTAATTTATGCTTTTTGTGAAGTTTAGTTTAGTGGAGCTACCACTCCATTTATTGGCTTAATTTAAGCAATAATAACGAGAGCATTCACAACATCGTCATTAAACAGCTCAGTCATCCAAACAATTCGATGGAAGTGAGGACTTCCGTCTCCTCCAACTTTTTTTTTACACAAAACTTGCATATAAAATGAGTTTTGAGATACCCTTACATGTCCGGATGAAGAGAGAATGAATGGCTTTTTTTTATCCATCCAAAGAACAAAACATTTTTACATTATTTAGGGATCCACCCAAAGAAGATAACATTTTTATTTTTCTTTACGGATATATGTATATGGAACTTTATAGACATTAGTGTTTGTATATTTTTTTATAACACTCGCCGCCAAAAGGGTTTTTGTGATATCCTTAAATGTCAAAACGCTTTGCGGGCAGAAAATGTGATATGAATGACATCGTTTAACTCTACTTAACTAAGATTTTTTATCTCAAATGTTGAAAATCTATCTATTACCAATCTGCTAGAAGTCGAAAAGATATTTGCATAAATTAAACGATAAATTACTCCCTCCTCGACGTATAACCTCTCCGCCATTATCATTTTTCAAATTGATTTTGATATCTCCTGAAAAACGAACTTCTTATCGAAAAATTCTCAAGTAATATTGGCCATCCTCCAAAGTAGTGTATGTAAATTGTGGCAAATCTAACCCCTCACCAGAGTGGACAAATGAACACCATCATCAATCATACCTCAGAGATTGATAAGGAAACTAATAGACTAAATGATGCCATTTGCAAAACTCACCCGATATCGTGTCAGCGTTCCTGATGACATCCCTACTGCTGCTACTGGAACATTGATAGGTACCAGCGAAGTAGATGGCTAGAGCTCCAATGGCCGCACCGAATACCATAAATGAGATAGCCAAGACTAACAGTCGTCGCCGAAGAGTTGGCTCCTTAAAGAAACAGCTGCTCGTGTATGCTGTTGATTGTGTGAGTCCAGGGACAACTCCACCTGCTGATGCGGGATATTGAAGTGATGTCCTAGCAGCATTCGTGCCGGGACCAAAGTGCACAATGGTTGGTGCTTTATTATTCATAGGGCCGTTGTTCACTGCCATCCCACCAAGGTTAATGGCTTGAGTTGGTCCAGATGTTATAGCACCCCCTCCCAAAAGTGGTGATGTCGTCGTCGTCATTGTGTCGTCTGTTTGATTCTCCCCTATGTCGCCACCACCATTTTCATTAGTGTGTGGAGTTCTAAGATAACCGTTATTTAGTGCCTTTTCCGGCATCGCTCTGGAATCGGATTCTTATCTACCTCTTCCAATGAATCTTTTGTTTTGATAAACTTCCTTCAATTTTTGTCTGTTTTTTTCTTCTGCTTATTATTTTATTTATTTTGTGTCGAAGGGAAGTCACACAATTTAATCCCTTATCACGTATTCATTCGTGTCCCCTTAAACGTTCTGAATCTATGGAACTAGACCCAATACAACGGACGCTGGTTATGAGCAACGTTAATTGAAAGCGGCCTTTTAATGAGTCGTCGCAAAAATGATGCTGTCGTCTACAGAATGTTAAGAACCATCTCGTCACGGAGGAAGGAATATCACTGACATCTTTATAAAGACAAGATGAATATAAAACATCCAGAGTTCCTGTGATACGATGGATGTATCCCTTTCACCATTCACCACTTTTGGTCTAGATTGGAATCAATGTTGTAAGCAGGACTACATTAGAATTCATCCTTTTATGTGGGGAGTTACGGCGCCGCCAATAAAGTGCACTGTGAAGTCCTTTGCGATATAAACAACTGAAGCGAATCGCGTAATGTAGCCACGTCGCAATTACACTGCAAAGAAGAATAATAAAACAGAATGAAATTAATTGGAAAGAAGAGACTGCTTTATATGTAAATAACAGGAAGCTACCACAGGACGAATCTTAACGACGGATCTCTGTGGATAGCCGAATACGGAAGTTGTGGTTATCAAATATGGATCTTGCTGAGATGCCACATCATGTTTGTTATGAATTATAAAAGATTTAAAGGAAGTAAAATATTTTAGTTTAATAGATGCAGAGACATAATACAGGGAGGCCTGTTACCATACCAAACTGTTTTGACTGAATATATTGGAAAGAAAATAGCTTAGCCGAGGATTGTTATCATTAATTAACGTAGAAGGATTTATACTAATAAATGCTTGCACAATGGCAACTGTTGTCCTTGGCAAGGAATTTTGTTTGAAAGATAACGATTTATGTTTTCTTTTCACCCTTTTTTATTATTTCAAATAATGAATGCGTACAGGAGGTAGAGAAAGAGACAACAGGAGTGGGAAGGAACGGCTACGATGTAATACTCTTTGGTTCAGTATTGCTTCTTGTTTATAATATCTGAGTACAAGAGGGAATTTTTTTTATCCTTAAAGTTCAACGAGTGAAAGAAGAGAGAGACGATTTGAAAAAGAGTTTCCACATCAGTCTTGAATGGGTGATTGTTACCGCGGTGGAACACAAGATCTTTTGCAAGATCGTGTAGTTCGGCTGAAGAACGGTTCGCTGTGTTTATATCTCCTCCTGAAAATGGGCTTTAATTGTAAGCTGGTGCCTACGCCTTCACAAGCTTACAACTACCGAGTTGAGCAATGTTTGCCATCATGTCTGTAAAACAGCAATAGGGGCGTGTTCAAATTTAAAGTCTAACGCATAAATGAATGCGTAATTTAATATATAACACATCGATCTGCTATGAATTCCACTGCTGAATAATGCATTCTATTGATCATTTAGAATACTATTTTTGATGCGTCAGACAAAAAGTGTGAAATAGATTCTAGCTTTTTACGAATATACAGGGCAAAGTCTCTGATCGTTTTTAACCCGGCGAAGGCCAGGACGATCCTTGTCCCTGTTCAATCCAAGTTGACATGCAATCTCTACGTGACACCCCTGGATATCTACTTGTGCACCCGCCAAGCACTGAACCAATGCATGCAGCGACAACCAGAGAAAGGTTGACGCAAGGCTAATAACCTTGCCCGGAAAAACCAATTATTATGGACAATTTAACAAGCCAAAGATATGAACAGGATACACGGCGACGACCACGGAAACGAATATGGGTAAACGATTTGAGAATTTTCTCATGGAACGTCCGCTCACTATACAGAGATCGAGCTGCAAGCAGCTAGCCGATGCCCTTTTTTTTTTTTTTTTTTTTTTTTTTTTTTTTTTTTTTTTTATTAGACTTCTCTCGGGAGAGGCGAACCTATAGCGTCGAGTGGACGCCCCGACCGAATATAACGCTAACATGTAAACGATTTGAGAATTTTCTCATGGAACGTCGCTTCACTATACAGAGATCGAGCTGTAAGCAGCTAGTCGATGCCCTGACCCAATATAACGCTGACATAAAAGCATTACAAGAAATAAGATGGACGGGGAGTGGTGTTTTTAAAAAAAACTAGTATGACATTTATTATAGCTGTAATGCAAAACACCATGTGCTCGGGGTAGGTTTTGTAGTTAACCAAAAACTGAAGCCTGCCATTATCGGCTTGAACGCAATAAACGAAAGGCTATGCACTCTTTGCGTGCGAGTCAAGTTCAAGAACATAAGCCTCATAAACGTTCACGGACCTACCGAGTAGTCAGTCCCCTAACGACGAAAAAGAAGATTTGTACGAGAACGTCGAACGGGTCCTCATTGCCTGCCCCTGATACGATATGAAAATCGTTCTTGGTGAATGAATGCCAAAGTAATTCGGGAGCCGGTTTTCAGGCACTGCGCAGGTTCCCATAGTTTGCATGAGGACACTAATGACAATGGACTACGAGTCATGGAACTGGCAGCATCAAAGAACTTGGTCTTTGCGGGTACCAGGGTTTCTGATGGAGCCGCTCGCAACCAAATTGACCGCATGTTGATGTGGACAGAATCTCCCCAAATTCATATTATTAACACATAAAAAATGAAGGCAAATATTAACTCCCTCAATAAAAGAATTTTGAAAATATTATACAATATTTTAATTAACTGCCAGTAACTTAAATAAATGATAAAAATATTTTAATAAATGATCTTAATTTGTAAAGAACAGTATAAATAACTTAACGATAGCATAAGAAAAAAATATAAACAAAACAAAATCTACGAAATATATAATATTATATACTAATATAATAATTTCTAATACCTATATAATAACAAAACATTCCTCAATTAATATATCCTAAGAGAAGTAAGGAATTACAATTTTTTAATTTAACTCAAAATGAATTTAAAAAATGTTCGAAATAAGTTTTACTTTCTAATACATGAAAAGAAAAATAACAATAATAATAAAGTGCGGGGGGGGGGGGGTAGTTCTCTGAAAAGCCCTATCATCTCCTTCCCCCACACATACATCCAAATCCCATAATCCTTAACTGAAATTCAAAAAACAATCATCTAAATTCAAAATTCGCGATAAACGTTTACCGTTCTTGCACCAAACTCCCCATAATCTTTAACTCAAATCCACAAAGACATTATCCTGATCCAACAAAATTCCTGGTAAACGAATCAAATATTCGTTTATCATCCATATACATGAATTTCCTATGATCCCCAAACAAAAGTAAACATATGGTAAGTTGAACCAGATGTTCAATTTCCATATTCACGTTCATGTTTCCGAGAATTCGCCTAACCGTATTCTTATCTCAAAATACAAACATTTGAATCCAGCCAAGTACCTTTTTCGAGATTCTGCTCGCATTTTGATGAATTCGGAATATAAAATATCGATAAGATTTTGAATAAAAGGGTGATCAGTTCAGATTCGGAGATCTCCCTCAACACAGAATCCATTTACTCTAATATACGCAGGCAACACCTCGGGTTGTTTGTTGAAAAAATTTCCCCAGATATCCTCTTCCTTTCAGAGACCTGGCTCAAACCAAATTCCCGAGTTTCCATTCCCAATTATACTTTTGTTTCTAAGCCCAGAACTAATGGATCTCCAGGAAGTACCGGCATCTTAGTACACAAAAAATTTCCATTCAGTGAAATTATATTCACCAATATATTCAGCATTGAATACACGGCAGTTAAACTTTTTTGTGAGAACAATAAAGTGCTCGTCTTAGCATCCATTTATATTCACCCTACACGACAACCAGATTTTCCAGATGCTGACATTTCTCAGATAATCCAACAGTCTGTTCCTGGTCCATTTATAATCGGGGGAGACTGGAATGCTCGTCATACAGCATTCAATGATAATAAATGCAACAAATATGGTCGTCAGTTGCTAGTCCTCCTCCTGTCTTATCCATATACATACATTGACTGCCCATTGCAGCCAACTCGTGTCACTACAACAGCCAAGTCAACAATCGACTTCTTCCTCAAGTCCGATGATGTTCACTCAGCGGGGCCACCTACAGTGTCCTTTATATTTCCTTCTGATCATGGTTCCGTTCACACCACGATCCAAATCCCCTTTCTCGACCCACTCTACTCGTCAAACCCTGTCCCAAATTTCTCCAAAACAAAACGGAGAAATGTCAATGGGGACATAGCGATAAGTTTCTCTAACTTGTATATCCCAGAAGCATCTAACCTACTCCCTACTGAAATTGATCAAGCATCTGTAAGAATAGAGCAAATTCTAAAGGAAGCTCTCGGCAATAACACCCCGATAATCATTCCTCACAACTATTTAGGAAAACCTTTGCCCAGCATCCTAACAAAATTATTGCGCCTTAAAAAACAGCTCCGCCGAAAGCTTCATACAAGATACTGCCCCCTTATTAAAAGCCAGATCCAACTCCTATCCACTCTGATAAATGAGCAGTTGAAAAAGTGCGCAATGATCACTACATCTCCACTCTTAAAAATATCAAACCAAATCGTGGTCTTTTCAAAAACATCAACCGTCGTAAATATAAACCCCGAGTTGATCATCTCATCAACCCAATCAGCAATAATATTGCCCAATCCGATATGGACATAGCAAATTGCCTCGTAGAACACTTCTCAAAGATTAATCAGCAAAATAATTCCCTCTCAACTTCTGGCTTCGAGGACACCGTAAACGAATACATCTCAAACAGATTATTTCCATCTTTTACTCCTTTCATCGGTGAATTCAACAACACAAACATAGCTTCACATCCCTTAGACACCACAACTTTTCTAACTGCGGACGAATTATCCGAGATCGTAAAATCAGGAAATAACAAAAAGTCAACTGGATTAGATGGAATCCCACACCTCCTATTTAAAAAGCTACGCCTGCCGAATCTGCTTCCCATCCTCGTTCTTCTTAATCATATGATTAATGCATCACACTTCCCAGAGAACTGGAAAACTGCGATAGTAATTCCTATTAAGAAGCCCGGTGGTAGTAATAACCCTTGCAATTATCGTCCAATATCCCTATTAAATACTCTAAGTAAGATACTTGAACGCAAGATCTATCAAAATCGTCTGTCATTTGGCAATGAGAACGCTCTCATCCCTAACTCTCAGTACGGATTCCGTAAGTGACCATCCACATGTCATGCTCTACTAAAACTTACACACGATGTTACAACCGGTCTCCAAAACCAAAGCCCTACCGTGTGCATATCTCTCTATACTTCAAAGGCTTTTGATTGCGTCTGGATCGCAGGGCTTCTGTACAAACTGCACTCCATATTTAGTCTAAACTCTCACACAACAAAGCTCTTAGCCTCTTATCTTTCTGACAGAAAATTCGTTGTGAGAATAAATTTTTCTGTCTCAGAAGCTCGCAACATAACCGCGGGTGTTCCCCAAGGCTCCATTTTAGGGCCAATCTTATATCTGCTATATTCCTCAACCCGTATCTCCCAATGTTGTAATGCTGAATTATGCTGATGATACATTAATTTACTCCAGCAGCAAATTTGTTAAGGCTGCAAGAAACCGCATTAACAACTTCCTCCCCAGTTTTAGTTTAGTTTAGTTTAGTGAGGGCAGAACCCTCACATATTCAGCTTAGTACAAGCGATAAAACTTAACAACTATCTTAAAACGATATATAAGAATATAAACTATGGTTAAAAAGAAAAAAAGGAGGGGGGGGGGGGGGGGGGTATGTTTGGCGAGTTGGTTACTGGGTTTATCCATCAATTACCACTCATTCATTCACCTCGCTTAGTACAGGATGTAAGAGTGTAGACGGGGAGTGGGCGTGGTCAGGAGGGGAAGGAGAGGAGATGAAGTTTGAGAGCAGTAGAGGTAAAGGGAGAAGGTGATGAAGTAACATTTGACAACGTTGAGTTCAAGGCAGTTATTACTGCACCAAGTTGAGAAGCAGTCAAGGTCCGTTTGGAGAAGTGAGGAGTCGAGAGGAGAGATGACCGTTTTGTAGAGTTTGGCGTCGTCCGCATAGAGGGAGATGGATGAGTATTTAATAATGGAGTCAACATCATTGATGGTAAGGTAACCTATCAAGATACTTTAATAAGTGGAAAATTCACCTTAACCCAAATAAAACGCAGCTCATAGTGTTCAAGGGCAAAAACGAGCACTGTACATACAACACTAGACGCTGCCACAACAAAATAAAAATTAAACTAAACAACACTCTTATAAAACCCTCCAAAACCCTAAAATATCTGGGAATAACTTTTCTTTTTCCCCCCACATTATAAATTGCCTTCATAAAGCCACAATTCAGCTTAATATCTGTAGAAGAGTCATGTGGAAACCTAATAGTCTCTCTTATGCTCGAGAAACTACTTAGTTTCTCCCGCTTGATTGAAGATATTCAACCCCGATATGAAGAACTAACAGCCGAGTCTGAGAGGGAGGCACCCCTTTTCACTGCATGTGCAAGACATTCCCTCCAGAATGGATTCCAAAATTAAAGTTATCCTTATAAATGTCAACTCCCTCGTTTCGCTTTCTAAGCGTATGATAGTCTCTGACTTCATAAAGGATAACCGGGAGGACGTGGTACTTGTAATCGAAACTAGGTTGCATCCATGTCACCGTCCCGTATTCGGAGACTCATGTCCCGAAGTACAAACTTGAAAAGACCTATCAGTTTCCCCATGACGACATCACTCTTCGTCTCATCCGGGAGTGTGGGAAGCTCTGCAGAATGAGATATCGTCACCGCTTTACGCAAAGGGAGCCATTATTGCGATCCATTATTCACAATATTGGCACACTGATAAAACAGAGAATCCAAAACAATCGTACCCGACAATTGGAAGACAAACTTAAGGGTATTCAGACGGACCAGAGCGTTTATAAAAATGTTAAAAAGATATGTGGTACTTGTCGTATCATTGGTTATATAATAACGGTGTTGTTGTTAATAATGATACCAATAAAGCAAGTATCGTTGGAAAGACATTTGAAAATAATCACAGGCTTACTATCGTGGTTGGCGACCCGGATACTAATGCGATCATTAGTTCAGATGTTCACAATAAATTAGACAACTTCAACAAGCAAATTGTTGTCTTTAACCCAGCTAACAGTGCATACTTCGACGACACACGTGATATTGGTCACAGAACCTAGTTAAACCTCGAAACCCTAAGAAGTCACCCGGTATTGACAACATGTTGTACCACTCGTTGCGAAGGCTTTCTGCTTTATTCTTTATAAAGCTCTCCATTCTGTTCAACCATGCTTACAACATGGGGTACTTTCCTCAAGCTTAGAAGCACGCTATTATTTGTCCAATAGCAAATGTGGGGAAATCAACGTATCACCCCTCAAGCTTTCGCGATATCTTGGTTCTCACTTGCATTAGCAAAATATATGAAAAATTCATATACGAGAAACTAAATAACTTTATCAGTGCTAGGAACCTAATACCTGAATTCCAATTTGGACTTAGAAGAGCCACGTCTGCGTGCGTAAGATCCCAGCAGCATTTTTCATACCTGAAAGGAAATCTCTCCGACGGAATACATAATTCCGGACTTTTCTGGTTCATACTCCATGAACCAGTTCACATCTCCTATCGGCTCAGCTTGTCAGCAATTAACGATAAACAAACGCTGCCCAGCGTATTACGGACACAGCTGCAACCAATATTCCCTTTTACCGTACATAAATATACATTACTCCTATCCCCTAAGGTTCGCTACAGTTGCGACCAATTTTCTTCATCGGTTATCAACCGATCATGGAATTTGGGCATGGAAACAATCATTGTGTAGACAATCTGACCCATACCATGCCCTATGATGACCCACAGCAAAGCAAACACACAGCACCTCACTGCGTTTGTTTTGTTTACATTCCGCTGGTCCATGGTTCCCATGGGTGAGACGTTAGCCTGCACATCTGCAGGTCAAATTCCTCACCACCATATCCATGTACCAGCATATCAACCCAAAAAAAGATAACATCCAACGTGACCCTTGGCCACCGTGGGCAAGGTTTCTATTGACTTATCGCCAACCCAAATCGATCCCCTATCGTACGATGGGAATACACCCGACCGTACACCGATCATCATATTTGACCAGCTGCATGTTTGTTTTTCCCTTCCTGCGCCCAGCGAGTGTTTCGTGTGTCTTTCTGGCAGAAGAAAGATTGTTTTCCCCTGCGATGACATGCGTGGAAACTCATCGCAATCGCCAGAGGCTGGGTCAACGTCGCCCAGCACGTGGAGTCAGATTTTAGCCACCGAACCGTGCAGAAGAATCCAATTTAACGTTCGAAGTGCGCGCACGCGTGGAGTGTAGAGTCGTCAGACAAAGTCGTGTCGGTCTGATTGTCCGGTTTTAAATATATTTACTCCTGTTCAAAATCAATTTCAAACGTAGTAAACGTACGAATTAAATGTGATCAGTCGAACCAATGAGTGTGTAGTGTGTTTACTTTGGAACAATAAAATTTAAACAGTGAAATCATATCAATAACTTGTGTTTTATTTTGTGAAAGAACGGTGGGTTATTTAGTGAACCAGCGCCGTTCGCCGGCGCACCCTACATAAAGCCCCACAGCCCCATCTTATTTAATATCTACGCCGCCAATATTCCTCGCCCTGTGGACGGGAGAGTAAACCAGATATGCTATGCGGATGACGTCCTAGTGTACACATCATCCAAAAGTCCTAAACTCACAATAAATCGACTCAACTGTATCAATATTACAGTCGATGGAAAATTCGATTCAATCCATTTAAAGCAGTAGCTATAATTCTGAGTAGTAAACACTCCCAACCTACTTCTCGATATTCACAGAATATTCGAATAAAAATAGGAGACAGTACGATTAGACCTTAGGACAGGATGAAATATCTTGGGGTCATTTATACCCCAAAAATGAATTTCATCAAATATGTGACCCACATTCTCCAAAGGGGCCTCGGTCGGTCTAAGCAACTGCACAACATCTTGAAGTGGAGCAACAAAGTTGACACCAAAGTTAAGGGCATATGCTATAAGCAGCTAATCCGATCCTGCATATCTTCGGCTCAAATGGAAAGACTTCGAGTTTTCGAAAGGAAACTCCTCAGAAGATGCACCAATCACTCTAGAAGGCCTGACGGTCGTCATTGCCCCAATTCTCACCTATACGAAGGCGCCTCCAATTCCCCCTATCGACGAGTACTTGCTACAAGCACCTTGAAAGCATTCAGAACAGCGGGAACCTACTTATACGGGAGTCTTGTATTCTTGACCCTTCTCTCTCTCGATCTCTTCGGATCAGACTACCACAATTTCTTCTTCAGTACAAAACTGAAGAAAGCACCCTTCCCAACAACATTCCCCTCTATAATAGAGGATTCCTGGATCCACCCCAAAGGGTCTACTGTTAACAAACCACACACACGCGGACGCACAGTACAAGACGGCAAAAACATACACACACCGACCAAAGCGCAGATCATCAGGGGCCAAAGACGTGATCTGCGTTTACTACCGCACTCAAGACCTACCTACTATCCAAGTAATTGGAGAACACCTGAACTAACACTATCCAAACTATCCTTTGGGGGGGGGGGGGGGGAATCTTTTCAGATTTCTCGAGAACGGGCCCAATATCCTCACGGACGTGGGTGATTCTGGTTATAGCAAGATGATCACAAGCCAGAGGCAAGTTGAAGGACACGTCTGTCCTTGTCTCGCTAAAGTCGGCATCTCGCCAGCCCATTTTTTTTTTTGTTTTTTTTTTTTTTTCGGAGATCAGTCTCAATTGGCGTCCGAGGTGTAAGGACCCCAATAAACTAAATCTAATTTAAATACAGCCTAAATAAAAATAAATACAGTCGATTTAGCTCGGTCTCTAGATTGGCGTCCGATTTTTGAGGACGCCAATCACGAAAAATAAAACTAAATAACATAAAGCAGTCGTTTTGTAAATGGAGTGCGTTGTTTTAAGTTTAGTTGTTCCAATACAGGCGCTGACCAGGGGACAAGAAGTTATTGTCGACATTCCGGCATTGGTGGGTAGAATCGGGGTATAAACCCACAAAACATATATTTAGCTATGCTGCTTCCAAACATCACCTGCGCCACGGAAGCCGCTGGGTTGCTCGGCGCAAGGATGCTATTCCCCAAAACGACCTCCCTCGAACGATCAGTCGCTACACTTCTTGGTTAACTCCGGAAGCACGGTGACGACCGCAACGGGCGAACTTGGGAGATCTATGAAGAGATCTTGTTCATAAAGAACAAGAACAATATCCTCTCAAATATCGCTACAACAGTGTTACTCTTGCAGCAATTTCTGTAGAAGCGAACTGACCCTAAACGCTGGTATAAACTTCCAGATCGAATAGTACGAGGGTTGCCTCTTATGTTTCGGGATTTGGCAACCCTAGTGTTGCAATCCGGTAATTGACAGCTCTGTCGTAAAGTTGGACATTTTTGAGGTTATACGCACTCAGAACGTTTTGACATACGAGCCCTATTTGTGTTGTTTACAGTAACTTAAAAGATTCATCTCGGCCCAAAAATGGAATTAAATCGTCAACATTTTCGTGCGATTATTTTTTACAACTTTCGGCGTGGATTAACTCATCAACAGTGCATGGATGAACTTAATTCAATTTTTGGCGATGAAGCTCCATCAAGGACCAGTGTTTATCGATGGTATGGTGAATTCAATCGTGGTCGTAGTTCACTCCAAGATGAATTTCGTGAAGGTCGTCCAAAATCAGTTGTTGTTCCGAAAACCATTGATGCTGTGCGCGAACTGATATTGGAAGATCGTCATGTGACCTATCGTGAGATTGAGACCACCTAAGGCGTTAGTGGGACCAGCATACATTCAATATTGCATAAACATTTGACTGTCAAAAAAATTTGTTCGCGTTGGATCGCCCAAAAAAAGCTCGTGTCAATTGGTCGAAAGAAATGCTCAAAAAATACGGCCGCGGTGCTTCGAAACACGTCTATGACATCGTGACAGGTGATGAATCGTGGATTTACGCGTATGAGCCCGAAAGTAAACAGCAGTCGACTGGCTGGGTGTTTCAAGATGAGCCAAATCCAACAAAAGTTGTTCGCGCCCGAAGCACTTCCAAGCAAATGGTCGCCTGTTTTTTTCGGAAAAACTGGACATGTCGCAACCGTACCACTAGAACAACGTTCTCTAATCCCGAAATATAAAAGGCAACCCTCGTATAATCAAATCGAACAACTATTACCGATGGAGTTGCAAAATGGTAAACATTTCCATATACCCTTTCCTTTAAAGACAAATTATTCAGGGTAACCTCCTTCCTTTACGATGTGAGTCATTCCTACTTCGTACCCAATGAAGTACTTTATGATCATGTATAAATTTCTGGTAAGTACAAACATTGGGTATGATTACTAAAAGTCACTTATTTTATAACAGCTTAACAATGCTTCTAGTCAACCCCTAATTTTTATTGCCGCCTAGATATGTGCTTTAAGTGATAAAATAGTTATCATACTGATGTCTAAATGCACAACATCCATTTATCCATTCTCCTTTAATGAAATTTCACGATGCACAAATGCTAAACAAAAGACAATATCTATCATTTACCTGCCTGTCCTTGGTTCCTTCAGACGGCCACTCATCACCTAGCAAATGCACACCCGATAAAAGTCTTATTTTTAAAAAGGGCACCATTCATGCTCGTACACTCTGCGTCGCATCGTGCGCCCCATTCTCACTGAATCCAATTTATGCATCATTCAAAGGAAATTACTTTCGAGCCAGTAAAGAAAAATAAATTGAATTCTATCCTAATAATGTCATTTAGCTAAGAGCAACAGGACGTCAATCGATCGAAAGGATATCCTCTTAGTTTGAATTTTAATTGCCACAAAATGGGTTTTCTATCGAGAACGTCTGAAACGGAACAAGGGCGCTGATTTACATTGAACACTTTTATATTAAAAAAAAAAAAGAAGCAAATTAAAACACAAACACTTCACTAAAAAATGTCATCACAAGAGCCTGAATTCGATTTCGCGTAAAACCACGAATCCAGTCGTATTACAGGGTAGATTAGAAGGATGTATTTTCACAAGACCACCGACACAATAACAAATCCAAAAACGTCTGCCGGAGTGCGACCCAAAATCTGTTTCTTACTAAGGAATCAGTGGATGGCGTAAACGGTTTATTTGACACTGTCATTTCAGTCGCTTAATAGCTATTTGAGATTGGCAGGCAAATTGATAAGATCTCACCGAAGGTGGGTGGTTAGTTCAGAAAAAAAAGTTGATTCGAAACGACCGGCTTCGTTGACGAAAGCTATTTATTGCTCCGTTTTGGCCAGCGTCCATAGATGCTTTGTGGTCAGTTTGCGGTCAACGAAGTCGAGGGGTGTTGATTGAGACTGTCTGCTTGGCATAAAGAACTTATTTTTACTTTTCCCTAAAGATTTCATTTTCTTTAACAGATTTAATTGTCACAAAAGTCGTGTGTGTAAATTTAAGTGGACTATTTAAAGTCTACAAGTGATTTTGAATGCGGCGCCCGTATGTCTCCCCTCCGTGTGTCTTTTCTTTTAGGACAATCTCGGACGATGAATCTGACTGATAGAATCTACTTTTTTTTATTCAAGTCAACAGCTAAGAAAATTGTTTTATGTTAACATTATATAAATATATACTTGTGAGCGTAATGATACCAACATTTTTCGTCTGAGAGAACCTAAACGGTTCGAGAGAATAAGTAGGCCCAAGATGCGTGTCAACAAATTTGACTGAGGTGTTTTTATTTGCACACTCAGCTTTTTTTGACGTCATAGAATGAGGAACGGAGCAATTGAATGCGGTACTCCTTTTTATACTATAAATGCCATTGATTTTGCCACCAAATGGCGAAATTCATGTATATGTTCAAACGAAATACGCAACAATATGGGTACGTTGGAGACGTGCTTCCCAATAACACAAAAGACAGATGCTTTAAGAAAGCACAACTATGTTGAACAATAATATTTGTAACTAGAGCTGAAATTGCTTGTTGCAAGTGTGCCAATACCCGCCTCCCCCGCGCATCTTACCACTCGTTTTCATGATCTTTTCTTTTTAGAGTGACCTATGATTATAACTACAACTTTTAATGGGTGATGTGAAGTTCCGCTCACATAATGTTCGAAGCAACTTCGGTGCAAGAAAGTAGCCAAATCGCACGGACTAACAGTTGCAGTCCAAAAGTTGTGCTCCCAAACTGTCTGCGATCCTTGGAAAATTAATCTACAAATCCTATGCACAAACAACTTTTCCGTCTTGTTGGGAAAAAAGCTTTAACATCCGACCCGTGACTTCACCAAAATTACCTTATTGTCCATGACATCCAAACTGAGAGAAAAAGTTATCGATTCCGAATTAATAAAGTATTCAGAATTCAAAAAACTCTTAAATGATCGGCAATATCGACACCAAAGGCAATCCATGATATTCCTACGGCGGCTCTGTTTTATGCCATCGGATAGTTGTGGAGATTTCTCACTGAACGATACCATTTTGATAGTTTGGTAATAAATATTTAAGGCTCAAGGATAGTATAGTGGTTAGTATCCCCGCCTGTCACGCGGGAGACCGTGGTTCGATTCCCCGTTGGGGAGCCTCTGGCGCAAGACTAATGACCTTGCCCGGAAAAAACAAATCATTATGGAAAATTTAACAAGCCTCAGGACTTGCTAAATAAGGCCAAGACCGATTCCCGGTTGTAGTGCCGATGATGATGATGATGATTTTAAGACATCCAGTCCTACATCGTTGCTTCCGCCAAGTTAACTGTATCTTAGCCATTGAATCAGTGTATTGTCTGATGTATAGATGCTGGCAACACCGTGACAAACTTGCTGATCTCCTCCTTTTCTCAAGTATCAACATAAGTGACAGTAGTTCTATTTGAATAGCCGAAGTGCATGAACGTGAAATAAAAGATATATGTACAATATAATCCACAAAGTGCACGTGTTTTATTTATTAAACATCAAATACAACATCGTCAACTCGGTAAAAGAACAGTCTCGACAACACAGTCGGAATCCATATTTTGCGAAAGATTTTAAGGTACTCAGACAATTTGGTTTTCACCAAAGTAGTTGGGCGCTCCAAGGTATACCATTAGACCTGCTGTTGAAAGGAAACCAACACCAGATGGGATATACATCAACCCAATAAGAGTGCAATTTCGACAAAAGACTGGGGTGTCGAACTTTGTCAAATTGCATCGAAATATTCAATGCGAAAAGCTTCACGATATTAAAGTAGTGGATAGGATGAAATTGCAACGATTTCAAACTGCGAATTCAATTTTGTGGAGTGACGAGGACCATTATTATTTAGATTTCTGTTTTTTTATTTTTTTTTATTTTACTTCTCCCAGGAAAGGTAAACCTATAGCGCTGAGTCAGCGCTCTGAGATGCTTCTTTTTTCTCGACCGGGTCCATCAGCCAAGCTCCAAAAGCTGCTCAACGATTTCTTCCAACCATTTCACTAAGCCTATAACTTAATGGAGTGGTATTTTACTGGGCGGCTGGGCTTTGAGATCTTACCTACCACTCAGTAATTGTGCCGAACTGCACAATAGCAACAGTGGTCAATTGAACCTAGGTTTGCACAATCAAACGCAAGACGCAACCTCCTTACCAACTTAGCCATTGACGCCGCAATTATGGGCACTGGTTTCCAACCACCTGTAATCCACGACTTAAGCACCAAATACCATTCCATTATTCTCGGATAACTTTTTAGTGCTCTTTGATTACAAATGGGATAATTGAGTCGGTTGCGTCTGCAACTAGCGGTTACAAGGGTATATATGTTATAAACATATTCTTCTGTAATACTATACACTTAGTTGTGTTACAGCCCTAGAGCTAACTTTATTTCTATTACGTTTTGTTGTGACATAAGAATAGATAGAAGATAAGACAGATCAAGAGAACAGAATCAACTTACTGATCTTGATCTGCGACAAGGGGAGATAAAAACCATAGCAAACGAACAAAGGATCAAAGCGGGTGGGAATTCGACACGACTCGAGAAAAGAGAGGTTGGAAAAATCAGGAATCAATTCGACCCTCATTGATATTTTGTGACGCTCTCGGTATGTTGCGCGTTTTCTGTGATCAGTCAATAAAAGAAATTATAACAATTAGAAAAAAAGGAACACGGAGATTCGCATTCAACATGACACTATAAAAGGAAAAAAAGGGAATCAACACGACCCAAACTGAAAAGGGTAACAAGAACAAAAGACAGTCAGATAAGTTGACCATTATTTCTATTCAACTCAGTGAGTTTTGAATATATAAAAATATTACTTATTAATATAAAATACTCAATACCGAGGTTTTCATGTTGAACTGTTAGTTTTTACAGTGGAATATAGTGCAGATGCCGCTTGATGTTACATTGAGAACAAGGTCGCTGACATCCCTCGGAGTAAGTACATATTTTGCTCCTAACAATTTCGGGTCCATCGGTGTGGTTTAGTGGACCAGTTTGTAGTCCGCTACAATTCAACACAACACATGAAAAAACAAGACCTTTTTTTACATACCCGAGGCCAAGTGGCAAATAGCAATAGTGACAATTATGAAAGCGTGATGGCGATTTCTTTTTATCAAATCTGCAAGTTGTTTCAACGTTTTTAGCATACTCTTTTCGTTTCACTAGGATGGAACTGTTACGGCAACATAGACCTGTAAACGATGCGTCTCGGGTAGTGGGGACCGGTTATAGGAACACAAATACTAGGTTCGCAGAACGACCCCATCTTGTTACACGCCCCCAACCTGGAAAAACCCCGTTTAGGTCAGACACATCACCGCGTTCTTCTAGAAGACCAATCGGGTCTAACATAAAACAGCCTCAGGTACCACGGCCGCATCAGGGAGGCGGAGGTGACTATCAAAGTGACTCGTCCAGTCAAGGTCATGATAAACGTGCACTACACCCATGGATTGCACGTATGACAAAAGAAAGGACACTTATATGAAGAGTGCCTGCGACGCCGGAACACACCATTGTGTGCGAAGTGCAACCAATATGGGCACGATGCCCAAAACTGTCGTGCACATAGCACACAAATGAAGGCAGATAATCCCGAGCCTCCACGACCAAGGTCGCAGAACCAACAGAAGTCCCCCGTGAATACCTCAAACCAAGGGCAAGAACGACCATCTACTTCGATACAAGCAACAGCATCGAATCGTAGAGTGTACAGCATTCTATGTTGTTGTGAGTTTTGTGGCCGAAAGGGTCCCACAAGGGATGAATGTCATTGCGAGGCAATGTGGGTACAATCCCAAAAGCCAACAACAGATGCACCCAAAGTGGTTAAGCCTGTACTCGGCGACCACACCCCACCGACCTGCACGGTCAACACTGAATGGCAGACAGTCCAACAAAAAAAATTCGAAATACCATAGGCAGCCACGCGACAAAGGCGGTCAACAGGCACGAGCCAAGAGTTGTACTAGTTCCAGTAGTACTGAACATTCTGAAGCTCGAAAACTGAAACAAGGCCGTCGACCCGAGTCGAACTGTAGCCAATCAAGCTCTACCGCTACCGACGTTTCAGAGACAACAAAGTAGGGACATCGGCGGCAGAGAAACGGTCAATGGTGCACATTTTGCAGGCGACACAACCACACGGCCGCATTGTGTCGACAAAGAGCAAAATGGGATAAGTCGGAAAACTCCCAGAGGTCGGGTCGGAATTCCTCAACCAAACCGAACTGAAGTCACCAACTAATGGAACCTGTCGTCAACTCCCACCAACGAAAGCTCCAATTGTCCTGCTCCCATTAGACATCGGTTGTAGAAACACTACACGTCTAATTGAGGACACGGGTGTGGAAATCAGCCTTATTAAGCTGAAGGAACTCCAATATGGAACCACATTGGACACAGAAAAGTAACTACCCTCCAAACGCTTTTTGGCAAGGGCAAATCTAGGGGTTATTGTAAGGGGATATTCAAATTACCTCAACAAATCTCCGGTAGTTTTCAGGTGATAGACTTGTGGCGCTTCTACGAACCACACAACCCACTATAGGTTGAGATGTCCTTTCCGTCAAGGAACATACTCACCTTTATCCATCACACGTGCCCACAGACACGTGTCCGAAAAGTCCCTACTCCCACCTGAAACAGAAGGTAACATTTCACACACCAATATAATGAATGCAATAGCAAAAATCAATCGAACTAAACGTTCAAAAGTCTACTTAGAGCATCCGTCGAATAGAGGGTCGTCACAGAGAACCCGAACGAGAAGGGTAGCTAGTCCGCGCCGCGCAACTGAATTAAAGAAAGACATATAAGAAAACTAGAGTGCAACGTGTGTCTGAAAACTAGAGTGCAATTGTGTGTTTAAAAATTAGCGTGTCAACTCGCGCAACGTGTGTCGGAAAGTAATGTGTCTCGTGAATAAATTAAGGTTGATGTAAGTTAACACATTTGTGGACAACAAAAATTAGTAACAATAAAAGGAAAATTAGAAAAAGACCCCCAAACGGAATTATCAGCAGATGCGTTGTTAGGGGACGGTTTCCTGTCTAGGAATTGTAAAGTTAATGGACCAAACTGTTTGGAATTTTCAAAAACAATATTAAATCCGGTAAGCTTTTCCATGCAGTTTACAAAAGACAGGAAACGGATGTCTGGACATAAGGCAGCCAGTCGGGAACCTGCACCAAGGGGACCCAAAGAGGTCCAGACCGCGGTCGGTAGTATACCGGATACCTACCCAAACATAGGAAAAGCTGCGAAAATTTGTCGGACTCCAAGTACCCCAAACCCAAGATGATATCTCACAAGCCGAAGAAGGCCAAAGAAGAAGAAGCCTTGGTGGAACACTCACTGCCAAACCCTTCGGAAGCAAAAATTTGTCTGAACAAACCGGTAACAATACCAGGACATTCACGGTAGTGAAGGTAGAAAAGAAGAAACGTGGTGGACAACAACAGGCTGAAACCCTACTACGAATAGAAGAGGCCAAAAACGGACAAACCACGACAAACAAAGGGAAGTAACGCACCACAGCCGGTGCAGGTTTCAACGCTACATTCTATACTTTTCTAGCCAAGCTTCATTCCTCTTCTAAGAATGAAGCTAGCACTATTTATGGGGGGAAGGTATTGTTACGGTCCTCGCCTCCACGTCCTCGCTCAACACCCGCTAATTTCGTCAAATTTCCCCTCTCTACATGTAAATTAAATAAATATCGTCAAGTAGCTAATTCGCATAAGCTACTTTATGCAAATTCTACTTGGGAGACAAAATAATAAAAAACGGCGTCGGCGCCGAATAAAATATTATAAATATCATTTAGTAGACTTACACACAAGGCTAGAGATATCTGCTAGCAAAAAAAAGGAGCACAAGAGAAAAAACAAAGCAAAAACAAAACAATAAAATAAAATAAATATTTTGTTGACGTACTCCTACTGCAAGAACGACTGTAGCAGTTGGGCATATAAGTATCAGAAATGCGCACGTACCGGGTTCGGTACTGCAATTCAATACAAAAATCAGGATCAATTATTGTCAACATTATCAACATCATCATCGCATATAATAAGACTTAGCTCACGTGACAAAACGACTACAAAGAATTAATTCATCAGCCGACTATCAAGCGTACAACAACAGGGGGACCAAGACGCTTCACCCCCTCCACTTCGAATACCAGAGAAGTCGAGTGCAACAGATCGGACCGCTCCACGGTCCAATACCAAGTAAGTCAGTTTATTACCACTACATTATTTAAATTGTTTAAATTATATTACAACAGAACCATTCCTCACTCGTCCAGATTTTCGATGAGTGGGTGCTTTCCCCCAAAAACTGATTAGCCGCTTTGGTGGTATCCAATGGTCACTGTGCTCACCAGACTTGATTTCGATGTATTTTTTATGGGGTTATCTCGAAGAAAAAATGTACTAAAGCATTCCACATACCACTGCGCACCTTCAAGAAAACATTCAACAGAGTTCACTGCAGCGTGTAGCATAAAAAACAAAGCTACGTTTCGAACAGTGCGTGCAACTCGATGGAGGATATTTGGATGATTTTCTTAGTCTATTGAAAAATATTTTTTGTAAAATTAAAATCCAAATAGTTTGTTTCTTATTTAATTAAAAAAATAAAAACAACATGATTGTCCCGCCGCTGCGAAAAGTGCGACCAAATGTTTGGGGTTCCTTAAGAGATGCAAAAAATACTTTACTCCGTCCAACCTGGCCGCTATTTACAAGGCAAACATTCGTCCCAAAATGTAGATCAACTCCCATATTTGGTCAGGTGCATCCAAAACTGAGCTAAACATGCTCGATAGGATCCGAAAACGAGCCCCTTTATTTGCGTGGTAGGTTGGGTTCCAATGCCCAGTGATACACTCCATAAAGATACAACTTCCTTGAAATAGGTGAAAGAAATCCTTGAGTATCTTTCGGGACCTGTTGGAGCAATAAAAAAAAGAAAAAAAAACTTAATAATAAAATTAAAAAAAGGTGGGCGATGGGAAAATGACTTTTCAGGTTGTGTCTGTCCAGAAAAGCGAAACATATTATAATCATCCCAAGCATAGCAAGATCACATTGTAATGATTTAAGTGTGTGCAGGATCAATATCCTACCAGCAGAGTCTTGAATTCGCTTAGCAATGCGTTTGTTTGAGCATCTGCACAAGAAACAGTGAGTGATATGCTTACGAACATAAAATTTGGTCCAAACGAAGTTAAATTCTGATTTGAAACATACTGTGACGCATATGACCATCAGTACTAGATTATTCTAGAAAGTCCGAAACATAGTACTAGAATATTCCAGAAAGTACCGGAAAACTGGAGACTATGAGCAATGGAAAATTCGAGACTACGGAACCGACAGAAACGGAACACCAAATCAGAATGAGGAAAAACGGTATAAGTACGTCACTCGCAGATCGGGAAGATAAATCATCAGACGCCAAAGACGTGATCTGCGTTTACTACCGCACCCAAGACCTACCGGTCTTGTATGATTTCTTTCCCACCATCCCTCTATACAAGTAGTTAGAGAACACCTGGACTAACACTATCCACACTATCCTTGAATACCCCTTTTTTTCTTTTCTTTTCAGATATCGCGAGACCGAGCCCAACATCCTCACGGATGTGGGTGATTCTGGTTATCGCAAGATGGCTGTAACTGTGTCACAACTCCAACGGGATAACCAAAGTTTGGTTATAACTACGATTGTTAATGCAAGGACAACAACAGTGACAATCGACACTGGAGCAACGAGATGCATAATTCGGCCGGATGTCGTGGGCAAAATTGCTCTTAATAAAAATAGAAGATACGCTTTGAGGACTGCCACAGGAGAGTGTTCCACAGTCTACGGAGAAGTCGAGAGCATAATAGTGCTGGGCAATATTTCCATCTCCCACCAATTTTTGGTTGCCGATATTACGGACGAATGCATTCTTGGAATGGATTTCATGAAGGAGCATCAAGTTGTTCTAGATATCGGGCAAAGAACACTGCGAATTGGTAACTGGGAAGTTGTTATTACACTGCAAGACGAACAATTGCGAAGGCTGAAATGTTATGTGCGTGAGGAGGATGAGATCCCAGCTCGTTCAGATTCGGTAATTTGGACCAGTCATGAGAGTGATCCCGGTGACAATATATTTTACATCACCGAGGCTGTACAAAATCAGCGTAAGGGGAACATCCTTGTTGGGAAAGCCCTTATCGATGCGAAGAAGCACATCGTACCCGTCAGAGTACTAAATGCGCCGAAGGAGCCGATCGCAATAAGAAAAGGAGAGGTAATCGCAGAATGTGCACCCGTGTCAATGATTGGCTCAATTCCGACAAGGGGAGAGGACCATTCAATTCAACAGCCCTCTGGTACACCGGCTGTGGTTAATAGGTTGATGTCCCGGAAAATCGGATTAACAGACAGAGAAAAGGCAAGCACTAAATCACCCCTGAACGATTTTTCTGATATTTTGTGACAGGAAATGATAAATTCGGACGCACCGGTATAGTTAAACATCGCATTGACACGGGTGAGTCAAGACCTATAAGACAGCCACCTCGTCGACTACCGTTGGCCAAACAATCAGAAATCGGCAACATGATCTGAGAGATGGAAGAGCAAGGAGTCATCGAGAAATCGTCGAGCCCGTGGGCTTCGCCGTTAGTGCTCGTCAAGTGGAAGTGAAGGAGGAGGACATGGAGAAGACAGCGTTTACTACCGGAAACGGACTTTATCAATTCAACGTGATTCCTTTTGGATTGTGTAATGCTCCAGCAACGTTTGAACTATTAATGGAAAGTATTCTACGGGGACTTACATGGAAGACGTGTCTTGTGTACTTGGACGATATCTTCGTTGTTGGCAGGAATTTACCAGAACACATCAATAATCTGTGCTCCGCCTTTGAACGACTAAGACAGGCCAACTTAAAGCTCAATTCGAAGAAATGTGAACTCTTCCAAAGGAGAGTAAAATTTCTGGGACACATCGTTTCATCTGCAGGAGTTCAAACGGACCCTGATAAGATAGCAGTTGTCCAAGAGTGGCCTAGTCCAGAAGATAAGACCGAAGACTACGTAGCCGAATGGAGAAATCCTCTCGATGAGATTCATCATTTGGTTAGAAAGCAAATCAAGGTATCAAGTGACAGGATGAAAACAAGGTATGACGTTCGAACCAACGCAACCGGATTTAATGCAGGCGATAACGTGCGGCTTTATAACTCTCATCGGCAAAAAGGAAGGTCTCTGAAGTTGCAGCAACATTGGGAAGGACCGTATAAGACTTTCACAAGAATTAACGACGTTGTCTATAGGATTCAGCGAAGACCGAACGCCAAGATGAAAGTGGTACATCGTGACCGACTGGTGACTTTTGTTAACCCAGGAGACCAGTGAACTTAGTTCGGGACGAACTAATCTAGGCGGAGGGTAGTGTGACGCATATGACAATCAGTACTAGAAGATTCTAGAAAGTCCGAAACAAAGTACTAGAATATTTTAGAAAGTACTGGAAAACTATGAGCAATAGAAAATTCGAGACTATGGAACGGACAGAAACGAAACACCAAATCAGAATGAGGAAAAACGGTATAAATACGTCGCACGCAGATCGGGAAGATAAGTAAAAAGTAAGAAGTAAGCAGAGTCAAAGACGCGATAAGTAGGGAAGCGATAAGTCAAGAAATCGTCAAGTGGACGGTAAACGTAACGGTTGTTATTAACGGACAAATAAAGTGTTACATTAATATCAAAATCGATTGAACGGCTCTTATTTAGTAAAAATAATTAATCCAGCGAACCCTAAGCTCGCTACAATACTTTATTTTGGAAAGTAATATCACTTTCTAACTAGCTTAGTTACGATAGGGAGTAGAGTAGTCGCACTGAATTATGACCAAACTCGCGGAAATCGAAATTCGTGTTATATATTTTCTGAATTTCGTTTGATGCAAAAATAGCTGATCTGGATGATGCGAAACTCTTGTTTCATTACAACAGCCTGACGCGAGAAAGACAAATACCGCTTGGGGATGGGTTATACGGGTTCCTCGATAGTATAGTGGTTAGTATCCCCGCCTGTCACGCGGGAGACCGGGGTTCGATTCCCCCCGGGGAGCCTCTGGAGCAAGACTGCCCAAAAAAAAAAAAACAAATCATTATGGAAAATTTAACTAGCCAAATAAAGCCAAGACCGGTTCCTGGTTGTAGTGCCGATGATGATGATGATTATGATGATGATGGGTTATAAACTGATATTCCGTATTGGAAAAGCGAAAACGACCGCTATAGATGTCATTGCCTTATAGCGGCTGTACGATTGAATTCCTTCAGCAACTCAAGTTCCTCTCGCGCAATAATCCATTAATGATAAACATTATTCAAAAGCGTTGGTGTTATAGGGTTCAGTTTTATTACAAATTAGGGCTAAACTAATCAAGTTCACAAGTATAACAATGCGATAGCTGGAGCACGATGGCTAGGGGCTATAAAGAAATATTGCGCGGTGGTGATGCTAGATGTTAAAAATGCGTTTAACTCGGTGATTGGGATTGGATTCTAGAAGCGTTGCGCGATCTACAAGTCTCACCCTACCGAAACCAAAAAAAAAAAAAAAAGTATATATATATATATATATATATATATATATATATATATATATATATCATCATCACCATCGGCACTACAACCTGGAACCGGTCTTGGCCTTATTTAGCAAGTCCTGAGGCTTGTTAAATTTTCCATAATGATTTGTTTTTTCCGGGCAAGGTCATTAGTCTTGCGCCAGAGGCTCCCCGACGGGGAATCGAACCCCGGTCTCCCGCGTGACAGGCGGGTATACTAACCAGTATACTATTGAGGAGCATATATATATATATATATATATATATATATATATATATATATATAAATAAATCCTGCACTTTTTTTTATAAAGCAAAGCACTGTTTTCTAAAGAAGAGATTGAGCCGTAGGACTGCAGGAAATAAATCCCTTAAAGACACAGTCAAATATTGATATCAAATAACCATTTACCATTGATATCAAATAACCATTAACCATGATTTTCAATGCTTCCACTCAACTAAAAAATAATTGCAATCTTCTACTACTTTTTACAAATGCAAATGGCAATATTATCAAAGTGATATTAAAAAGTGATCCAACCGAATATATAAGCTATTAAGCCTTTCAACGGGCTTACGGTATCAGATAAAACGTAATGCGATGTAATAAATAACACAAAATCGGTCCTTTGACCAAGAAAAATTAATTGTACAATCTAATGACACGTTGGTTAACAATAACATTCGCTTTATTTAGCATTTCATCAATGAAGCGCCCAGCAATAATTCATACCCCGTCCCACATTATCTTTCACGATCCATTTACCCGGCAAAAGATGAATTGACTGCAAAGTATTTCTTACCTCGAATAAACAATCTATCCAACGAGAGTGACGCCTTCTCCTCAGTGTGTAGATTCTTAAACACAACCAGGGTCAACTTGTTGTTAAAAGCCGATCACCACCGCCGGCTCAACAACTTATATCAGAACCTTTTTCTTAATCACCTCTCTTTTAATAAAGTCGCAATGATAAAGATCTAAAGAAATTTGTGATTTTGCTTTTTAATTAGTTGTCAAAAATCAGAAACCCGTTTCCTTATTTTAAATATAGAAAAAACAACAGCCAACATTTGACTCAACGGTTTTAAGTTTGCTTTTCCAACATTGGTTTTATCTTCTTTTTATTTTTTTTTAATTATGAGTTATGATTTTCAGCCTTAATCTTTGTTCATACGAAAGCATAAATGCAAAACGACCGCAAAAAATGTAAACAAAAAATAAAAAACAAAAAGTCCAAGACGTTGGCTTGGAATTTAATCTTCTTAATTTATATGAAATTCGAATCACTAGCAACAAAAACTCGTTTCGGAAATTTATTTCAGCCGTTCATCGTCATGGGCTGTTATGTGTTACTAAGTATCTCACGGTTGCAATAATGTTTTACACTAAACTATAGAGCGGAACCTTTCTAGAAGAAGAACACCACCAGTTCCACAAGGTATCGAAATAATCCTCAAGTTATAATGGCCAACCGGCTTGGACAATCACCTCCGGATAATTATTTAAAAATCGCATTTAAACCGAGCGTCCGTAGTTGACCGAGCGCCAAGCACTTCTGAGTTGTTGGGCAACACCACCGAAACAACACACCTAAGTAACGAATCACGGACTCAATGAGGGAGTAGATGTTCCCAAGCGCAGGGCAGCTGATGGAATTGAAGTCAACTATTGGAGCACACTGACCACAGCAAACGGGCATCCTTAGCTTTTAAATTCACATGGCGACAGAGCTTTGCTGTTAATGTTGCCAAGACGTTGTGAGTTTGTGGACGCGCATGTTCGCCACAACATGTTTCGGTTGACAATGCGATGTGCGGTCGGTTGACGCCGGCTTGTCTTTTGAATAAATAAGTAAGCTTAACCAAATTTATTAATAAAAACCGATAGAGTAAACCAAAGGTATGCGCTAATCGAGTTTTTTGACTGCTACCTGGTCACGGAACTAAAATTAGGCAACAACTATGGCTGTTAGGTATTCCATTCAAATTCTGTGGAAATAACTTCGTAGATTCCTGAAAAAGTAAGTAAATTTGGTAGTGTCCTTTGGGGAAACATTCGAAACAGATTAGTCGCGTTAAATAGCTTCAATTATATTACCAGATGAATCCGCTGAACACTATCGCGAGTAATATTAGGAGTTAACGTAAGTCACACGGATAGTAACCGTTAAGGAAGGAAAGGTTTTTGGCACATCTTAGAGAGAAGATAACGAGTAGATGAGTAGTCTAAGTTACATTTCAAATATCGGAATTCTTTCGACTTAAAAGACATTATGTTTTCCATTCAAAGTCGTCCATCATGGCAGGAATTTTACGAATAAGCTGTAGTATAGAAGAGTTGATTTATACTTCCATACTATACTTAGTAATTGGGCCCAATGTGATGAAGCACAGTTTAAATTTGTTATAGTTATTTTGCTAACAATTTAATATAATTTATATAAATTAAAAATAGTTGATATAGTTAAATTACAAATTTAGAATTAATCTGTTTGAATATAGTTAAATTGTAGAAGTTAAGACTTACTTGTTGAGCTTGATTGGTGTCAGCTGCTGTGGTTCGGCGACTGGGTGCAGGGGGCGTTGAAGTGATGCTCCCCTGTTCAGCTTCAGTCCCTTGAAGGGTTGTCTTTGTTTTCTCGTCAAATGTTCAATTATTATTTCTTCAGATAATTCTTCTTGTATAACTTATTTGGATAACGTGTTCGTCTGTAATTCTAATTTACGATTGTTCACATACACGTTAGAGTAATGACTCTCGACTGCCAACTGTTGTTTTGCGTAGTTTTACGGCGAATCTCTATTTATTTTTATTTGCTGTTGACGTTTATTTTTTATCCGGCGCCAACGCCGTTTTATTATTATTTTCTCTACCAAGTAGAATTTGCACAAAGTAGTTTATGCAAATTAACTACTGGGCGATTTGTTTTCCTTTTAAAGGTAGAGAGGGGAAACTTACGAAAGGGGATTAGTGGATGTTAGGGGGGACCTGGGCGCGAGGTAGGTCCGTAACAAATTTAAAATTAAAAACTATTACGATTTGGGAGTTAAAATAATTCCACCATCTCAAATTTTTTTACACTAACCCTTTAGTATTTTGAAGTACTCATAGCGGCATTTTGTAACATCAGGGGCATCGGTTTCACCAACACGAATGTAAGCAACATCCATCAATATTTGCAAACAGCGAAACCCAGGTCGATTCGTTAACTGATTCAACATATCTTCGTTGCTCAGGATACGACTTCCATTCGAGATTCCGTTTTAAGGGTGGAGTCTGCGCTTTCACGCGGTCCGATCTGGCTTGCCAAAGGATGGAGGCGTTGGAACCCAAAAACTTTGAGATCATGTGGTTGAACTCACCCCAGCGGACGTGCAACTGCTGCAGCCATTCGACGTAAGTTCGTATGGCCTCGTATGAATAAAGACCTCACGAGTTGGGCTCGTGCCTGCCTTAAATGCCAGCGCTGCAAAATTAGCCGACACAACGTGTTGGTGCCAGCGCGATTCAAACTCCCCGAGGCTCGATTTACACACGTCCACATAGATATTGTGGGCCCCTTAACAACCTCGAGAGGATTCTCCTACATCCTCACCATGATCGACCGTTTTACTCGGTGGCCAGAAGCAACGCCACTACGGGTAGTCACCCCCGAGAGTGTCGCCAGAGCGTTTTACTCGACTTGGGTTACACGTTTTGGCGTACCAGCAACGTTAACATCAGACCGAGGTCCACAGTTCGAGGCCACGATCTTCAAGCAGCTTACTGACTTATTGGGCTGTCAAAGAAGTCGTGCGACCGCATACCACCCTTCATCCAACGGGATGATAGAGCGTTGGCACAGGTCGCTAAAAGCCTCTCTAATGTGTCATAACGACACGCAATGGTTCGACGCCCTCCCCACTGTCCTCCTAGGATTGAGGACAAGTATCAAGGAGGATCTGGGCGCATCCGCTGCAGAACTGACCTACGGCACCAACCTAGTGTTGCCAGGCGAACTATTTGTGGACAGTGAAGCTCCACACGACCAACTACAAAGCGTAGGCTACCTCCGCGACCTGATGCGGAAGATCAGGGCAAAACCCGTAGCCCGACACGGCACCAAAAGAGTGTTTATCCACCCTGAGTTGCATAGCTGCACACACGTCTTCGTCAGGGTGGACAAAGTTAAGAAACCACTCGATCCCCCCTACGAAGGGCCGTATAAGATTCTAAAACGAATCAGCGATCGAGTGTACGAAGTGGAGATCCAAGGCAGATCAACCACAGTCAGCGTAGAAAGACTGAAACCGTGTTTCTCGGAGGCCAACCTCCCAAAGGCCACCACAAACCCCGATGCTACAGAGGAGCTACCCTCAACTTCTACAGCAGGAATACCAAACAGAAATAGCGGTCCCCTCACGCGAAGCCGCACCCGAGCGCCACCACAAGGCGCATGTACGGCCAACCTCACTTAACTACAGCCTTCTGAGTACTACTTCGCCCTACCAACAATATCGTGACTATGTCACTGGGGGGGAGTACTGTGGCGTCTCTACCAACGCCACTGCTACCTTTTCAACCTACCTCAAAATCTTCCCTCCTAAAGCTCCATTAATTTCGTCATTTTTGCGTATGCAAGCGCAATAACTTCCCCAAGCATTCTCCCACCGATTGCATTACCTTTCGGTTATGCAAATAGCATCCAACATCAAGCATCTGCCCATCAAGGACATTCACGCAATTAACGCGTTATATAAATTTCTCTAGAAGAAATTCGGTACGCCAGTACCGCATACATCAATGCATCTCAGCATTGTTCTAAAAGGAAAACATTTCGGTTGCCATACTAGATAATCGAAGTGGATTATGGAAACAATCAGCAGAACCCCTGTCTGCCTGCATTTACTGTCCCACACGTGCGCAACAGATTTTCATGGTGCACCAGTACTCACGGCGGCTTTTATGCAATCTTCAAAGCACCGGCGCAATTCGCGCCTAGCTGCCAAGAGCCGAATTCAATGCCAGTGTAAATACTCAGACTGGAATTCGACCCATGACTCCCTAGGATTGCAATACACAATTAACATGGTTGTAAACACAACCATCATTGTGTAATTATCCCAAATGTATCCTAATCCCTAACGTAGTATTTGGACAACTGCAAATACTTATCCCAAAGATGCTTTTTCATTCCCACGGTTCGATCACCCATGAGCTCGCATCACGAGCCAACAAGGTGATCCGCGCACAAAAGTAGTTTAGTCGATGAAAGTGTCGTAAAGGAGTCGAGTCTCAACCTAAGTGGAGTGCGCCCAAAAGATCGAGTTCGAGATACGGTGGAGTTCGCCTGCGCGAGTGACGTCGAGTGTGTTTGCGTGTTCTATAGTTTAGTAAAAATTAATAAATAAATAATACCAAAAAATAAAAGACAAGGAACAAACAATGTATAAGTAATTAACTGTTTGATATTCGAAATTTAAAAGTTAAGTAAACACAAGTCAAGACTCTTTTAATTGTGAAGCGTGTGTCCTGTGTCGCTGCCATTAAAAATTGAATTAATGTATAATACAATGCAAAAAACACCGACCAGTAGTTACAATAAATGACAAAATTCCAACAGTGTAAGCAGTGTTTTATTGCATCAAATTCGGTGGAGCAATCCGTGGAGTAGGAGTTAACCAGTGCCAAAGTCGGCACACATACGTTCTACCCCACAGTTCTACTTCGCATGGTTGGCTGGCGGAGAATATCTATGTCGCCTTTACTCTCTAACACTTGTTTTGGCCTTGAGCTGTGTCCTAAAGTTATCTTAGCGATCGCGTGCCTAGCTGCTGATGACCTCTTCTACAAAAGTCTTTAATAATGACGAGGTTGTATGGTTGATAAGAATGTATGTATCCTTCGAACAATTACAATATAAGTTTATTACCTTTTACAATATATAAGCAGAGAGAGAGTTCGACGCAAACTTATTGCTTTAAAACATCAAGATGAAATTCGGGATAACCGACAATTCAATGTTGCTGATCTGCTCATTAGTTAACACATCACTCAATAAGTCTCGGGCCTAATTAATATGTTACTAAGACAACTTTTAGGTAAAATCCTACTTTTTCCATCAAGTTAGTCTCCTTCTAGTGTGAAAAACTGATTCCATTGCTTCTCTAACAATTCGTTGAGTTTTTTGTAGAATGATTTGTCTTTGCCTTTATCCCGAGAAAGGTTGGCGCAAGGCTAATAACCTTGCCTGGAAAAACAAATTATTAGGGACAATTTAACAAGTGTCGGATATGGACCAGATACCGTTGGAGAGACTTGCTAAATAAGGCCTAGACTGGATCTCGGTTGTAGTGCCGATGATGATGATGATGATGATGATGATTTGTCTTTGGCTTTAAAATACAACTCAGTTCCTGATTTCACTCTCCAAATCTCAAAAACAGCCAGAAGTCACTGGGGACAGATCTGGAGAATACCAAGGATGCGAAAGCAATTCCAAGAGCAGAGAAGAGACTTGTCGTACGTTGGATTGACTTGGTGACAGGGCACTTTTTTTCTTTGTTTGTGGCCGCTTTTTCGCAATTTCTCCCCTCAAACGTTCCAATAGTGCTATATAATATTCGCTATTGATAGTCCTTCCTTTCTCAAGGTAATCGATGAACAAAACACGAGGGTGAATCAAATATAAACGGTAATTTTGCTTTTTTGCTTAGCAACAATTTACGACCTAGATAATCTTATGCGTGGCTGTTGTTTGGCTTATGAAGAGTAGGAGAACTGACTTGGCTAGTGGTCGCGCTTGTCTTTGTAGTCAATACAGCCACGAGCGAGCAAGAGGTACATTCGTCTGTTGGGCAACGGATTATTATAAAATTATAAAAAAACCCTCGAACATTTTTTCTCGATTGAGTACAGTATGGTGATAATACTGTCTAATAATCGTGTGTACACGTGTGCAGAGAATTTAAAACTGGGCGAGTACGTATCGAAAAGGGATGTCATGATCGACGCCCAAGGACAAGCCGTACATATGACAACATCTGTGCCGTTCGAGGGCCTAACATAGGTGATAGCCGCGTAATGTTTGGAGAAATCTCATCTGAAGTGGGTATCAGCTATGGAAGTGTTCAATCCATCAAGTCGCATATCGAAACAAAAGACGAGATATCTCCATTTGAGATGTTGGCCTTCTTCATGACAACGCCAGACCTCACATCGCGTCCTTAACAAGGGATACATTGAAAGAAATGGTCTGGGAAACCCTCGAACACCCTTCTTATAGCCCAGACTTGTCTTTCGGTGACTATTTTTTGTTCGCACCCTCGAAGGAATCACTTGGAGGAAAAAAGTTCGTAAGTAATGAAGAATTCGACGAGCATGTGCGCAATTCGCTAACAACTCGCCCTAAATCTTTCTACCAACAAGGGATATTAAAGGTTCAAAATCGGTGGCGAAAGTGTGTAGATCAGGCAGGAGACTATATTGAAAATGTTGATAGTATAGTTGGTCTGTAACATTTATCAATAAACATATAAAAAGAAATTATCGTTTATTTTTGATTCACCGTCGTATCCTCCAGGTTCCAAAATACAGAGATCAAAACTTTGCTAGCTGATGTTCGCCTCTTTGGTCGCTTTGAATGGCTTTCGCCTGCTGCTGTCAACTGATTTCACTCCGGAGTAAAGTGATGAATCCATATTCCATCCATTGTAATTTATCGACACAAAAGCTGCTGCTTATTACAATGAAGCAGTTGCAAACATCGCTCTAAATCGATCGCGCGTTGTTGTTTTTGATCGACTGTAAGTAAACGTGGCATCCGACATTTTACGCATGACGGATATATAGTAGTCATCAAACAAACTTAACTGGCGATTTATATTAAAAGTTCAACTTTGCTGATGGTATATCAACAATTTTATTTTTTAATTAATTAGCATGCGACCATCTTTCTTGACGATTTGACGCAGGCTCTATGTTAATTTATTTAAAATACATATGTTGGAGACGAGGCTTGAATTGTGACTACACTTGTCTTCGACAATCGTTGAAAAACGGGTAAATCTTCAAGCAATTTTTAATTTTTGTTTTGTGGCACGTTACAAACGGGGCTCATTTTCTACGTATTGCATTCCTTGCTTATCCAAAGTCTGAGCGGAATGTTTATTTTGTAATTCCGATTGATCGCCGGGGCTTGTTTACTAGTTGAAATTTTTCCATCCATGGTCAATGACATCAATGATATTTTTATGTTTATACTGGTATCGTTTTCGTGTAATAGCTTATTTTATGAGAAACACTATTTGTTCCACACAAAAATATGGCATCGTAGAGTTTTTTTTTCAGATATGAGTATCTGGATTCTGTAATTTGGTGTTTATTCTTATTCTTTTCTGGTGTTATACATTTTTGCAGATACCCGTAAGTAATTTGGTGTAACGGGAAAATTTATGTTAAGCGGTACCGATTATTGTGGCAGTAAGGCAGCCGTCATTGGTAAGTAGTTGCATATGTCGAATTTGTGTGTAATTTATTTCTTGAACCTCTCCTAGAACATAATGTATGACAGGGTACCGAAAATCGTTAAACCTCCAGAAATAAAATTCATTGGCTATGCTGACGATATTGCAGTCGATACAACGAATTTATTCCCGGAAATCTATTGAATTGTTCCACATGAAATGTCGGATTTTATAGTAAAAATTTAAAAGCCAATATTATTTTTCCGTAAATTTTTATCCAATCATCTATGACATTCTTCCAACGTGATGCAACATCAAATATTTCTTTTTTGTAGAAGTGCAGACTTTTTGAGGCAATGAAATCATCAAATGCTTTTATGACCTCTGCTCGGTTCCGGAAGACCTTCTGTCGGCAAAATGAATCCAGATTGCGAAAAAGATGGTAGTCCGTTAGGGAAATGTCAGGAGAGTACGGTGGATGCGGAAGAATTTCAAATCCCAAATGCAACCGTTTTTACACCGTTACTAGTGAGATATGGGGTCTAGCATTGTCATGCAAAAGCATCAGGCCGTGCCTATTGACCAACGCAAGTTGCTTTTCAGTCAATTTGGCATGCAATATGTCGATTTCCTCAATATTTGATAGCGTTTATCGTTTCTCCTGGTTGAAGAAATGAATAGCGGATTGGTCCTTCCGATGTCCGCAAAATTGTCACCATAACCTTTTTTGGGTGAAGATCGGGCTTGGGCGTGTGTTTTGATTTTTCACCTGCATCCAACCACTGCCCAGGTCTTTTACATTTATCATACAGAATCGATAATCATACAGAACCGGTGCAAAAACGGTTCAGTTTGGTTTCTTAATCTAAGCGATGCGAAGATTTCCAGGCACCGTAGTTATTGAGACTCGTTCAGTTCATGGGGTATCCACTTATCGAGTTTCTTTACCTTTCTATGAGAGAAAGGTGTCGACTTGTTTTTATTGAGGATAATCCCATGCTTTGTGCAATCTCCCACAGCGATTTCGTTGGGTCTGCATCCACCGTTTCTCTTAAAACATCGTCGTCAACTAACGTATCCGGCTTCCCACGTGGTTCATTTTCGAATGTTCACTCGAGAACTTCTTATAAAGCGAAAATCGGACATTTCATGTGGTAGAACGGAATATGTAAAATCGAACTATACGATAACCTGAATTCGAGAACGGCTCACTAATGGTGGATTGAAACTAACAGAAAGGGAGGCTGAAGTGGTATTGGTGCTCAACCGCATAAAATTGGAAGAATCAGCTTACGTATTGATGACACGTAATTCATTACTGCATAATATGCGATCAAATAGACTACATCCAGCACGTAGTGAATAATTTATAGTGTCGGTAGCTATATTCGCCAAATACCACCAGAAATGTTCGAGTTCAACCCCAAAGATTCGAAGTTCCGAATGGACCATGTTAGACGCAGTAACAGCCAACATTTAAAATAAATACAACTAATGATCCTTTCCTATAATACGTGAGCAGTTTGATAAGTCAGTGACTTTTTGAATAAAAGATTTTTTTTTCGCCAAATAAGCATTTTATTTCTCAATGTAATCTTCTTTCAGCTCGATACATTTAGTCCAGCATTTTTCCAATTTTGTTCTTCCTTCCAAATAATAGGTTTCCTCAAGGCCCTCAAAATAGGCGTTAGTTTCTGCGATAACCTCTTTTTTCGACTCAAATCTCTCTACCGCCCAGCCATTTCTTCAGGTTTGGAAACAGGAAATAGTCACAAGAGGCTAAATCAGGAGAATATGCTGGATGGAGTAGCAGTTCGTAGGTCAATTTATGGATTTTGCTGTATTATGCTTAATTAGTACACCAAATTCACTTTTTTCCATTTTCGTTAAAATTCACGAGGCTATCTGCATTCAATGGCTGTCAAACATAAACTAAATGACGCAGTTTGTAGTGTTCTACAAGCCCCCCCCCCCCCCCCCCCCCCCTCTAAACAATATCCCAATATCATGCATCCACCCAATATCATACATGCATATCCCCAAACTAACATTCAATCCAATGTTAGACAAATTGAACCAAATGTTCAATTATTCAGTTCCCAGAAATCCTTTAAAATTCAAACATCACAATGCATATCTTCTTATGCATTGTATGTCCAGTATGCTAAAACAAATACGCGATAAACGAGACTAATGTTCATTTACCATGCACATTCAAGCCCTAAAAACTAAACACCACAATGCATATCTTCATATGCAAACAGAGCCATGTTAATCGAACCAATTGTCCATTTGCTTCGTATACACCAAATTCCTACAAATCCTTACTTCCATCTGCATTGTGGCCAGGTATTTATATTCTAAAAATAGATTTCCCATTCCTTTCTCCCAGTTTTATCACATACAAATGTCAGTGAAGATTTGTATAAGAGGGCGATGGATTTTAGATTCGAGGATCAGTCTCTAGGTTGGCGTCATACTTTAAGAACGCCAGTCAATTAAAATAAATTCAGTAATAAAGTACTGATCAGTTTCAATTGGCGTCCGATTGGAAGGAACAAATTACTTGCTGGACAAAAATGATTAAACTCTAGCTTATGGTTGTATCTTGTTTCCTAAGTTACTGGTCTCTTGCGGACTCTCTCAGTTACATGCGTACGCTTAAATCGTGAAAATTTGTCTTTCGACATTATGATTGTTTTGTTTATGAACTTAATTGGTTACAAAGAAAATGAGGAACAGAAAAAAACGTTTTGTTATTGTTTTTACCTTATATCTAACTTAAATACTAAACTAACATTTTTTTTTTGTTTTTTTTTTATCTTAACTCTATCCTAAATCTAGCATCTAAACTCAATCTCGAAATGGTAAATCTACCATATGTAAGCGTTGCGTAGTTAATGGACTTTTCTCTTTTTTCCAGTTATATGGAAACAGGTTTTTAATTACCACTCAGCCACCAAAATCTCTGGTGTTGCTTATTCGCGTATTTTCGGTCTTTCTGTGCTACTCCCGTACTGAACTGCAGGCGCTCTTCATCTGTGTGCGCAATCTCTTGGTTATAACATATTCGTTTATCTATGCCCCATTCCCAGGCCCCTTTTCAACCACGGAGGCCCCGGAAGCACGGTGGCGACGCAACGAGCAACTAGGGAGCGGTCCCACAAAGAGACCCTCGTCCTCTTAAATACAAGGAGGCACGCTCTCTAAGATTTGCTATTACAAGTTTGCTCAAGCTTTGACAGTAGTATATTTATAGTTTGATGGTTGACGTGGACAGTGTTGCATTTAATATTACTGCGCGGGAAATTTAAAAAGTCACCAATTTATCAAACTGCCCTCGTAACATAGATTATCCGATAACATTGATTTTTCTTGAAAAAGAATACATATAAATGTATCAGTCCACAGAAGTGGCAGCAGTAGGGGCAACGTAAATGTACAATCTGCGTCAGCAGAATCCACAAGGTTCTAGCATATAAACCCCAAATTATGTATGTCCGGGAATCACCATTAGCCAAGGGTGACATAAATGGAGAACATCTATCACAGGAAGGTTAATCTATGAAATGATACCTCATACCAAAAATTGGAGGAATAAACCACATGGTGAAGTTAACTTCTTCATGTTCCAGTGTTTGCCAAACTACGGGTCAGGCACAAAAATATGCCGATCATGCAAGAGATGTGTAGATACTGCAAAACATACATATCTTCACCAAATGTAGCAAAATGTTGCTAAGCAAATTAATGTAACAGCAGATGCGGCTGACATTAGAGACCCAATGAAGCTTCCAAACAACGAATGGGCACGTTCGACAACATTTTCTCTTCGGCGCCTATCTTCTTCGTTTCGAAGTCCATCTTCGAGCACCATATTTCCGGAATAAAACTTGGCAAACTATTTGTGCGCGGTGTGTTGCAATAATATAAAAACAAAGGATAATCACGGTTAGCTCCTGAAATCAGCTCCTTCGTGCTGGGAGCACAACACACGGAAATCATTTGTAGTCTCTCCCTGCAGCGTATGGATGAGTTCCGAGTTTGTGGCGACGATGTAGTGCGACTGTTGCTTCCCCTACTGGTTGCGTTCTTTGTGTGGCTCGGAAAGGTATTCCGTCGGTTCGGACTGATCACGGGCTTACAATAATAAAACATTTGGTAGTTGTTGGAGACGCAGCGACACACAATTGCCGACTGGCGCGTATTGCCAACCGCGAGGCATTATACTCTTATATTCGGTACTGAAAATCATTTTCTAAGCATTTTTTAAGTATTCGCTTGGCAATTGCCACACCCTTTTCTGCTAGTCCTTTGCTCTGAGAATATTTCAAATCATACGCTTCTACCAGTTCCCTAAACTTGCGGTTATTAAAAGGATTGCTTAGCGATCGAATCTCTAGTGGGACACCCAACTTGGCAAATAATCAAGAAGTTAAAATCTTTATTATGTGATCTACTGACTTATCCCGAAGCTTCTCAACACACAACCAGTTGGAATATGCATCAATTATAACCAAATACGGCACAATTATAATGAAATATGTCCAGGGAAGTTTTTTTCCATGCAAACTTGGGTGACGCATGCTGGTTCAGTGGTTCTTCTTTTCCCAGTTTCTTGTACTCTGGCCATTCGTTGCCAAGGTAATAATATCCGACCTAAGGACTTATCGCTCCGTGTAGGGACCTGGTAGCTAGAATTGTTTGCTTCGGACATGTATACTTTATTAACTATGCTATGGACAATATAATTTAATTCCGTCTGCTCTCCTGCAGCAGCCCTTGACAAACAATCAGCCAGCAGCAACTGATTTCCGGGCACGTATTTTATTTTAAGACCTGGGTACTTTAATAAGAACATACACATTCGCTGTAGCCTAGCAGTAACTTTGTCTAGTTCTTTCTTGATTGTGTTCTTAACTCAATTATTCCAATCAACCAAATACCACATATCTGGCGCCCCTAAAACCGCGAACTCTGATTGGATTTCGGAATCCTTTCTGAAAAACTACAGGTTTCCCATAAAGGAATGTCACTTGCCTCCTGTCCCCAAATACAGGTCTTGTTTCCGCATAGTTCTCCTCTCTAGATGCGATTGGCTTTTCTATCCGAACAAAAACGGGTAGCTAACGATCAACAGGATGACTATATCCGAGAACAACCCCAACAAATCAGCTAAACACTTGACACCCTTTCCTAAATCCGTACAACGTGATAACAGCCGCACTGCCCCCCCTAAACTGGCCCACAATACCACTACGTTTCCTTTTCCCCTGCTGCACCCCTCATTCTGATCATAACTCGTCCCTTAAAGCCCCGCCCCTCGCAAATGCATATCCATTCTCCCTTCTCCAAATCTGGTCACATCTGCACCCCTCTTCCCAAAATAATGACAACTCGAGCCAAAAGATACTATTCCTGGGCAAATTCTAATCCAACTCCTCTCCCTAATTCTAACCGCTTCAACACCCGTCACTCTAGACCCTCCTCCTCACCTGCCCGTAATAAATTCCCTCCTAATCACGACATAACTCCCGCCCTACACCACATTCTGCCGCTGTCTCTTGTCCCTTCCCCCCTTTCGACCACAAAACTGGTGCGAAGTATACCAACATCTACAGATCACACACCCTTAATCCCAATATCCCATGACACAATTACTTCAACTGACCCACAAACTACTGCCAATCTTTTCGCTTCTTTCTTTAAAAAATCCTTTGCGGACAACTCTTTCGAGCCTAACCCGTCTTACTTCAAGGACCTGCCAGAGTTCTCCCTTGGCCCCTTCATCTCTCAAATTATTCAGCATCACCTAGTTGAAGGAAAATTAAACTTGCTTAAAGACGAGTTCAACCCTGGACCTGATGGAGTTCTGGCTGTCCTTTTAAAAAAAGGTTCGTCTTCTCTTTTTCTTCCGCTATCAGAGATCTTCAATCTATCCCTTACAGAAGGTGTCTTCCCAAATATTTGGATAACTCTTTTTGTCACCCCCATACATAAGAAGGGACCTAAAAACGATATTAGTAACTACCGTCACATCGCCAAACTGGCACATATTCCAAAACATTTCGAAGGCATTCTTTACAACGCGTTTGTTTTCGCTGCAAATCCAGCAATCCATTAGAGACGTAAGACGTGTGATGGGCGGGCAAATAGAAGAGACGAGGGTTTCGCAGATTTCGGGGATTAGTGGAAAATGTAATGGAGGAGGGCAGGCTTGGGCAGTTGATAGAAGCTGAGAGTAGACGGTGGATGAAGAGGATGCCGGCATGAATTCTGCGCTCTTCAAGTGTGTTAAGGTTAATTAGATGAAGACGGCTCGTGTATGGGGGAGAATCAGAGAATTTTCCCAACTCAATCCTCAGAGGGCAAAACGCACAAAACGACATTATACGCTTTCGGCTCTGCGAATATGGGACGACTAGAGAGGAGACCAAACCTGACTACCATATTCAAGAGAGAGAGAGAGAGAGGGGGGGGGGGGGGGGGTAAAGGCTATATATAGCGATTGGGAAACGAAGTGGGGATTAGAGAATTCGTTCGACCAGCGTTCACAAAACCAAGGACAGAGTTGGCCTTAAGAATAATGTCATCAATATGTGGGGTGAAGTTAAGCTTCCTATCACATAAGACGTCAAGGTATCGAATCGTTTGTACAGGTGTTATCTCTTGGTTGAGTAAGACATACGAACGTGGCGGGGGGTCGTGTACGAGCGAAGTTGATTGAGTGACATTTGACAATATTTAATTCAAGCTAGTTGTTTTGGCACCAAGTTGAAAAACTGTCGAGATCCGCTTGGAGAACCCATTTCGCGAATACAGGGGTGGGCAAACTATCGCCCGTTCTTTGACTTCAATCTCACCTCTCCCGCTCTCAAACGTCGTCTCCTCTCGTACCCCTCCTGACCCCACCTCGCTCACCGCCTACACTCCCCCGCACTCATACTCACAACCTAGCACCCGGCTTATCCTCGCCCTTCTCTGTCCTACCACTCATACTATTATTCTACCCATCTTTGTTTAGTTCCCCATTGCCCAGTTTTTAAGCTACTTTAAAGTTAATCCCCCCCCCCCCCCCCCCCCCCCAACCCCCGTGCCTTAGCTTTTAAGTTAGTTCGTAAGTCTATTTATTAGTTTATATGTTTATACCACTGGTACTAAGCGAAATAAACTGAGGGTCCTACCCTCACTTCATTCATTCATTCTTAAGTCATATATCACGGCCATAGATATAGTAGTGGAGCTTTTCACATGCAACAACAATAGCTAGGAGTTCTTCTCAATCTGAGCCCACTTTTGCTCACTAACCAACAAGCTTCGTGAAGAGAATGTCACCAGTTGTCCTCGCTGTAACAGGACTCATCCTAATCCACCCTTAGAAGCATCAGTTTGTATCACGAGAGGCCTCTTCGGATCAAACACACGCAGAACTGGTGCCTGACTAATAATGTTTTTTAAGTTATTAAACTTTCTTTGATGTTTTTTGCCACACTCCCAACTTTTGCCTACTTTTGTTAAGTCTCTCAGTTTCGTTGTTATAATGGATAGATTGGGTGTATACGTTGCAAGATATTTACACAATCGCATAACAGCCGCATCAGAAGGTGGTAACTCCATTATTGCTCTTAAATATTTATCGTCCGGGCTTATACCACGTTTCGATATTGACTGACCCATGAACTTTACTTCTGTTTGTCTATCTTGTAGCTTATTTATGTTGAACTTAACACAATTAGCCCTTGCTCGTTCTATAACCTTCATCAGTATTTGACCATGTTCGTAGTAGTCTTTGTCCGACACGAACAGATCATCGAAATATATTTCCACACCAGGAATATTTACAAAAATCTTAACCATTTTTCCCATAAAAAGCTCAGGGGCGCTACTTATGCCAAATGGCAGTCTGTGCCACCTGTAGTGCCCAAAAAGAGTAATAAATGTAGTCAAATCTGCACTCTCATTATCCAACTCCAACTGCCAAAATCAATTTTTTAAATTCACCACTGTAAAAACCGATTTATCTGTAAGTCGATTAGTAATAGACTCGGCAGTGGAAATTGCAAAATGCGGGCGGTGAATACATGTGTTTAACAGCTGCGGATCCAACCACAAGCGTAGTGACCCATCCGCTTTTTAACGATTTGCAGATTATTAACCCAGTCCGCCGGGTATTCAACCAAACTAATTACACCATAGCTAACCATTGTCTCTAATTGACCTTTCAGTCGATCATGAAGATTGAATGGAATTTTCTTCTTATAAGTAAGCACTGGTTCAGAACCTTGTTTTAATTGAAAATTCCACTTGCCTGGAATGCAAAAACATCATAAAACTGTTTAATAAATACTTCTTTCGAGTCTGGCAGCTTAACTATTTGATTATTTTGTATAACTTCAATTCGCTTAACTGGCCTCAACGCCTCAAAGTTGGTACGACCCAGAATGGGCTGAAATTTGCTGTCAACTGCCTCAAATCGAATTGACATACTCTCCTTTGTTGATTTTATAGTACGAGTACAAGGCCAAGTAATTATTCCAAAAGAGTTTATTTTAATACCATTATAAACACACTAGTTATTTCCCGATTTTAAACTAAATACAAGTAATTCAATTCTTCTATATATTTTAGGGGTAATTAACTTACATCGACACCTGTACCTAATTTGAAATTGACCTTCACATCGCTAAATGTTATTTGTTCGTTCTGTGGCGGTTTCAATAATGCCACCGCTTGCCTTTTCCAGGTACGACACCCAACTTCCCCCTAGGGCATACAAAAAGCATAAAAACAAGTATTGTGGCAGTTCTATTGAACGCCACTACTTACGTTACAACCTATAATGAAGAAGCAGTTTCCTAAAACACATAAACCCTGGAAAACATGTGCTTACCTTCCTATAGTTGTACCAACTGAAATACTTTAAATCAGTAATTCTCGCTGACGTAAAATTCCATCAGCAATAATAAGTATTTTCCACTGGAAAAGCAATTTTGTTGCACCATCAAGCGACCAACATTACCCGAACCATATCGATGGAATATCTCCTAATGAGTTTGCTACATACGTGCAGGAGACATTTCTTCTTTTCCTTTCTTTTATCTATGCCCACATCGGTCGACAAACACATAATGGCATACGGCTCACCGCCCAAGGAAGTCGAGTTCTCCTAAATGGAAATTTACCAGCGAGAGTTCGACTACTTGGAGATGCCTCCAGATGTACACGATCAGCATAAATGCTGTACGCAGTTGCTGATCGTGTAAACACCGAAATATCTACTTCGTGATAGTTGCACCAGCTGCAACCATGCCAACTAATGTTTCCCTTACAAAATTCGTATATCCACGGTTCGCAGACACATGGACACACATCACAAGACACCAAAAGGGTCATCGTGTATGTGTTTCGCGCCCTTTTGCTGGGACTAATGTATGAAAAATCATCCTCTTGTGGTCGACAGCAAAGGATGAAATATTTTAATCGCGATACGGATTCCGTGGAGGCAAGTCGGGCCTCCACGTTAAATAAATTCAAGACAGTCGAGCATCAACTGGTGATTGGTGCGAAGCCAAGTGCTTTCTATTGCAAAAATAGTTTTCGAGAAATACTAGTGCTATTTATTTCAATTAAAGAACTACAAATCTATCCTGTTTTCGCGTTAAATACAAGTGTTTTGATTTATGTTTTCAATGTGTAAACCCTCATTTAAGTTCATTTTGTAAATAAAACATATTATCTAAACTACTCAACGGAACTACTACCGTGTTTCATTTTTGTTAGAGTTTTGGGAACCCTATTGAACCAGTGCACTTGCTACACGTCTACAAGGACCTAATAATAACACCCACAGTAGTGACAATGCAGCGAAATTAACCCTAGATACCACAGAGACGGCAAAAGTGAAAGTAATAGGGAGGAAAGAAGTGAACCCAACGCCGTAAGCCGGTGCACAACAATTGAACCCCCAAAGTTCCACCCTACCGGCCCTATACATCTACGATCGTAAATGTTTACAACAGATTTTTTTTGACTAATCAATTTACCTTCATCATCATAATACCGCCTAATAGCTGAATTTACTCCATGCCATTCGACTCTCGATAATGTCGCTGAATCTCTCTTTTCCTCTAAGTCATCTGCTTCGTACTCGACTGCATACATTTGATTTTCGCTATTTGACCGTCGGCTACTATACTTACTTTTACATACTACAGCAAAATGCCCAGCCTTGTTGCATATTCGACACTTTCGACCTTCTACTAATGCTGGATAAAACTTGTCATGCTACCCGTTGTTGTCAATCTACATCGACTACATGGCTGTACGTCTTACTCCTTCTGTCGATATGCTTTGGTTTCCAGACCTAGAATTATCTTATCCCTAATCATTCGATTAACGTAAGCCTGCTGACATCCCTCAGCTGAACATGTAAATCCGCAGGACTTGGCTTGATTTCGGACTTCTGTCTCAAATTCCACAAATGGCTGATCTTCTTTTTGTACGATTGAACCGGGTTTGTAGATCTCCATTACAATGTTGTGTTGTTTGATACAATAGTTTTCAAACCGTGTCGTATCTATTGATAATGGTCTTTGTGCTGCGGGCAGTGCAAGTGCATTAAATATTTTGATAGCCCTCTCTCGAATGCGCCGAAGAAACAAGACTACCTTGAGCGGCTCTTCTGCTTCCATTTGTCCGCCCGTCATCAGGAAAATTTCAAATTTTTGTTTCCACATGGGCCAATTTTTCGCTGGCTCCTCCAAATCCATATGACTAGGCCCACGAATGGATGGTCCCGCAATTTTTTTTTTTTTTGATTATGTTGAACTTCTATCAATCATTATTATTTGATACACTTTTTTTTAATACATATGCTCTTTTGTTATTTACACTTTTCCTTCATGGCCATACCTGACACCATGTAATAAGCTGTGTGAAAATAAAAGTCTTTTATTGTAGTTAATGAGTTTATTATATTAGATGTTTTCACACTCGCGTCTCTATAGCCACTGCCCATTCATCGTTGATGACACCCCAATCAACCGTCAGTGCAAGTGAATAGGTGTCAGTGCCCGGTCAATAGAAAAAGCTGTACAGTGCTCTCTTTAAATCTCTTAAATTACTCTTACAGAATAAACCTCTTTGGTAATGGTTTTATCAGTTTTCAAAATCTCAGAATGCACAATCCCAGCAGTAGTCCGTCACACATACACATCACGTTCCGTTGATGAAGAGCAGGATTGGCACTAGAAGGCATTGGGTTGTGTGACGAAAGCTAATGGTATGAACGTTTTCTGGTGTAGTGTAATGTAAGTGATGATTTACCATGTTCAAATAGGGCAGAGTGAGTTAAGGGTAAATGGATCTGACTACCTGGCAGGGCACGTATGCTATAACTATCTGCCTAAGAGAGTGTACGAGGGTGGACTGAAAAGTTTCCGAGCTAAAAAAGGTACAAGACATTTTTTCTTAAAATTTATTTTTATTTTTCTACATAGTCTCCTTGTAACTCTACACAGTCCACTGTTTTGCCTGTATTTTTGTTTGGGGCGTATAACGGTGTATTCAAGTTTCATCGACAGTAATTAATCGGTGCCAAAACTTGGATTTATTGCGCCTAAACTGCGCCAACAGAGCGTTGGAAATGTCCATTCGAACACGTTTTTGGTCTAACGTGAGCAAACGCTGCACCCAACGCGCGGACAGCTTTCTCATGCCTAAATCTTAATTTAATATGTGACAAACACGTTCTTTGGACATTTTCATAGCCTCTGATATCTCTCACCTTAATTCGGCGGTCGTCTAGCACCATTTGGTGAACTTTAGCGATGTTATCGTCAGTTGTTGCAGTTTTTGGACGTCCTGAACGTTCATCGTCTCCTAAGGTCTCACGGCCACGTTTAATTTCATCATCATCATCGGCACTACAACCGGGAACTTGTTAAAAATTCCATAATGATTTGTTTTTTTTTCGGGCAAGGTCATTAGTCTTGTGCCGGGGGCTCCCCGACGGGGAATCGAACCCCGGTCTCCCGTGTGACAGGCGGGTATACCAACCACTATACTATCGAGCTGCCTAAAATTTCACGGTGGTAAATAATGGTGCAGTGTCCCCATACACAGAGTCTAACTCATCTTTGATTTGCGTAGACGTATTGCCTAAACAAAAATTTAATGACAGCTCGATACTCAATTTTGTCCATTTTCACAAAAACACTTACATCGACTCACTCAAACGACTGGCAAATAGAAAAGTACGCACCCAAAAGGGCCACCAAAGCCCAAAGTATCTGCCAAAGAGGAGAAGCAAGTCACGGCTGTGGTCTACTTGAATCTGATTTATTAATTAAAAATTCGCTTCTTAAATAATATTTTTCCCATCAACATTTCCATCCAATACCAATATCAAGTAGGTCAGAAAACATCATATTTCGCCGTTCAATCATGACCTAAAAATTACGTTCGTCATTTCAAACACTCATTGCACATTGCATAGCAAATCCACAATGAATCACTTCTCCGATGACACGTTAATAGGTGTCATGTATCGTGATATCTTATACTTTCGATCGTTCGATCGGAACATCCGGAAAATGACTATTACCATGATATACCTTTGGTTTGGTGTGTGCTGTCCGGTATTACGTTTCAATTACCATGGAGGAACCTGCATATCTTCGGACCTAATGGAAAGATTTCAAGTTTTCGAAAGGAAACTCCTCAGAAGATGCATCAACCATTCTAGAAGGTCTGACGGTCACCATTACCCCAACTCTCACCAAGAACCTCGATAAAGTATTCAGAACAGCGAGGACCTACTTGCACGAGAGTCTTGCGTTCTTGATCCTTCCGTCCTTCGATCACTTCGACCACCACAATTTCTTCTTCAGTACAAAACTGAAGAAAGCACACTTCCCAACAACATTCCCTTCTATAATAGAGAATTCGTGGACCCATCCGATCGGGTCCACTGCTAACACGCTACACACACGCACGCACAGTACAAGGCGGAACAAATACACATACACACCGACCACAGCCCAGATTATCAGACGCCAAAGACGTAACCTGCGTTTAATATCGCACCTAAGACCTAGAAGTCTTGTATGATTTCCCTCCCACTATCCCTGTGGCAAGTCGATAGTATAGTGGTTAGTACATCCGCCTGTCACGCGGGGAACCGGGGTTCGATTCCTCGTCGGGGAGCCTCTGGCGCAATTCTAATGACCTTGCCCGGAAAAAACAAATCATTATGGTAAATGTAACAAGCCTCAGGACTTGCTAAATAAGGCCAAGACCGGTTCCAGGTTGTAGTGCCGATGATGATGATGATGATGATGATTGAATTATGATCTAATTGTCGAATGTACAGTATGGGAACATGAGGTTGAGGTTCAATGGGTACACTACAGTAGCACATCGTCCACCTTTCGTCACAAGCTAAAAACCGGTTCAAAATTAGACAATTATATAATTGCTGGTGAGTAAGGAAGACCAAATATTGCGTCATTGGAGTTGATTCGCAACAGTCAGTTCGTGGGTGCCCATTTACTCACCTTCCGCGATTTTCCAATTGTTCCATCGCTTATCACAAACCGTTGAGCTAATTCCTAACATATTTGGCGAGAATCCTCTTCAGTTGCTGCTTTTAATTGGTCCAAATTGCCAGATTTTGGTCTAACCTATCGAGGTTTATCTTCAAATGTCTCATCTCGGGTCGAAACGACCTGAAACTAGTTTTGAATTGTTCATATATTAACAGTACCCTCTCCGAGCTCTTCGCATATTTTTCTTGCTGCCTCGGCACCTTTTGCACCCAATTTGAACTCCCACGGTAATAATAATTGCATTGGACACAGTCATACTTAACTACGAATTTCTGAACTGTCACTCTCAACCTGTTTTCTGCGTTGGGCGACGCGACGTCTTGATGGATAAGCTTTCAACATGCCCCCTAGCTGTGGATAGGATTACTATAGCATGAAAAGTAACGTCCTGTGTAACGTCTTCTCTTTGCGTGGTATCTGACCTCAACGTCATCTATTAAGATTGTTTCTGTAAAGTAATCTATTAAGATTCTTTCTTTAAAGGTTATCTTCAAAAGATAGTCCTAGTATATGCAGCACACGCCACCTCAATGGCTGAGTTGGTAAGGAGGCTGTGTCTTCAAGTTTAGCTAACAACTCTTGCTATTGTGCAGTTCGGCACAATTACTCAGTGGTAGGTAGGGTCCCAAGCCCACCCGCCCTGTGACAAACCGCCTCATTAAAGTATATGCTTCGTGAAATAGTTGGGAGAAATCGTTGAGCATCTTTTGGAGCTTGACTGATGGATCCGGTAGAGAAAAAATAGCATCTCAGGGCGTTGACTCAGCGCTATAGGTTTGCCTTTGTTGGGAGATTAAAAAAAAACAACATTAATAATGTGAGCCCAACTTGCCGAATTAAACACGTTTTTGATATTAACCCCTTAATGCACATTTAAACGGTAAACGGTAAACATTGCCCGTATATGTCACGGAGGTGTGCATTAAGCGGTTAAGTAACACTTCGTCCCACCACAACATCAGGACCTCGCCACCGCTTCACCGTCAATTATTCACCGTACTTTTTAAGCGGTTGAAATCATATTGCTCAGTACACTACTTCAACTTTGAAAGCCTGAAAGTCTCTAAAACTTCTCCACCTAGCTTAAAAAACACATTGAACGGTGTGATGTTGGCTCTGAAGTGGGTTGGTTATTGTCCTTTTAAATCAGTACTAGTCTCTTACTTCTAGTATGTTTGGGACATGGCTTCGTTCAAACACCGTGTCAGTGGACTGAAATATTTCTGGCTTAGCAACAACTTTTCTCAGTACCCACTTCAGCATGCAATGATCGATACTCTGATAACGGAAATCCTCTGTGGACAAAAAAGAAAAACATATAAATATGATTATGTAGGTCTTGAACCATATCAAAGTATTTGTTTTGTGCTTCGTCTGTTCGCCTACAGTTTTTTTCCTTTTTTTTTAATGTGAGACTGTAGTTTGATATGTTTAAGTTTAAGTTTAAGTTTAGTGGGGCAACCACCCCATTTATTGGCTTAATTCAAGCAACATCATTACCTACATCTAAGGTATATATAAGCTACAAACTAGAGAGCTTAAGAACTATCTTAACTAGGCTTCACCTAAGGAACCAGGACAAATTAAGAAGGCAGGAGACATCTCGACTCCTATAGCACATAGTGGAAAAAAATTTGCCTCATTTTCAAAATAAAGGTTGAAACTACGAGCTGGGACAATTCCAACACAAAGAATTAAAGTTTGTGGTTCTGGATGTTTTAAAAAAAACATATATATATAATAAAAAAGTACTTTTTCCGAGGGAAAATTACCTCTAGCGTAATATCCTTTTTCTACCGCATACTATCATCATCAAATAGCATATGTGTAGGCGCTTTACATGACTCTATGCTTGAAGCCGCCCAAACCAATGCCCTTGAAAAGTACACAGCAGCAGTGCGCTGTCTTATTAACTGACTGCCAGATCAGCAGATGGTCGGCTATAAAAAGAGGGTATAACGGGAAAACGGGGATCAGTTATCGGCAAGCACTATACGATGTGTGAGAGTGATCGCAAATGAAGAGTTTTTGAGTCTGCTGTTTTGTTATTCTTTTTGATCTTCTTATTTCATACGTTTAATTATTATTATTATTATTTATTGGCCTGTAGGAACCCAGAAGTTCATGACCTCGCCGACTCGACTCCCCCATCGTCCCCTGTCCTGTGCACTCTCCTTCCACACTTGACCATCTCATCCGATATCCTCAAGGTCAAATCTAACATTGTCCCCCATCTCCCTCGTGACAGTCCTGCTGGTCGCTTTCCCGTTGGTCTACCGCCAAGAATTCTACGCACGGCCCTATCGTTGCCCATTCCCGCCGTATGTCCGGCCCATCTTAATCTTCGCGACCTGACTACTCTCACCATTGTAGGTTTGCGGTGTAGCTCTTCCCATTCGTGGTTGTGGAGTTTCCTCCATTGTCCTGCCCCCTCGTCATATTTACCGCCAAAGATACTCCTTAAAACTTTATTCTCGGATACGCGGAATTTCTTTTCTTCCCGTTTTATGAGAGTCCATGTTTCGCAATTAACATAATTATAGTTCTATAAACACGGAGCTTTATATTACGTGATAGCAGTTTGGATTTCAGCAGTTTACTGACTGTGTTGCCGGAATGCAGCCTTTTGTTAATTTCCTTCGACATTTCGTTACTAACCGTCAGTATTGTTCCCAAATATTTAAACTCTTTAACTTTTTCAAATAACTTTTCCCTGAAGTTTATGCGTGTTCCCCGAGGTCCCCCTGCTCTCGCCGTAATCATATATTTCGTTTTGTCTTATTTATTTGTAGGCCAACGTCTTCTGCCGCTTGCATGATGATTTCACTGTTTTTACTTATAGTTTATAGGCTGTCACCCAAAACGACGATGTCATCCGCCTATGCGAGCGCTTGTGTGACCCCGTTCGGGGATGATCCGACCATGTTGCCGTCTTGTACCTTTCTGATGACGTAATCGAGGACAACGTTAAAGAGACATGGTGAGAGGCCATCGCCCTGGTGAGAGCTGGTTTTCTATTCTATCTCCCCCTTTGTTTTCGTTCATGCAGATTTGAATGAGGGCGGCATATTTTTTCGGAATTCCCAGCTTAACTACAATATGGTAGTGTCTTTGCCCTGCGACTGAGTCGTAGGCTTTTTTGAAGTCAACGAACAGTTGGTGAACCGTCTCTCCGTATTCCCACTTCTTTTCCAGTAGTTGCCTTATTGTGAACATTTGGTCGGTCGTTGAGCGGTTCCTACGGAATCCGCATTGGTAGTCCCCCAATATGTCTTCTGCATACGGTGTGATTCTCGCCAATATGACATTTGTTAGTATTTTGTATGTGGTTGGGAGCAATGATATTTCTCTGTAATTTTCGCAGTTAGATCTGTCACCTTTTTTGAAAATGGGGACGGCTATTGAGGTTTTCCATTCTTCCGGAATGACTTCCTTATCCCATATTGTTTTAATCAGTTGGTGGATCTTTCGAGCGGTTGCTTCCCCTCCATGCTTCATAAGCTCTGGCGGTATGCATTCGACTCCGGGAGCCTTGTTGTTTATCAATCGACTTATTGCGTCTACAACTTCGTCGAAAGAGGTCTCTGGGGTCTGAGGCTCGGATGTATGTACGTCTGGTGGGTTTATTTGTGATTGATGGGTGCGCACATTGAGCAGGTTTTCAAAGTACTCATTCCATCTTGTCACGATATTGTCAGTTTCTGTCACCAGACAGCCGTTTGTGTCTCGGATTATTTTGGCTCTCCCTCGGTAGCCATTTCTAATCGAATTTATACCGGCATACATGTCTCTGATATTCATTGCTCTGGCATTTTCTAGGATTTTTTCGATCCGAGTCTACTCCCATTCGCGTTTTTTGCGTTTGAAAAGTCTCGTTGTCTCTTTCCGAATTGTCGCGTATCTTTCTGCGTTGACTTCATCATATCTTTGTAAGTGGATCACTCTGAGGCGTTTACGTTGTTCAATCTTCGCCCTGCACTCATCGTCAAACCACGGTTTGGACTTAATTGTTTTCTTAAATCCTAATACCTTTTGGGCTGTTTGTTTGATTGTGTCTCTGATCGATGCCCATTTAGTGTCCAACTTATTGGTTTCCTTTTCCCCACTACTCCCATTCTCTAGAATGGTAAATCTATTCGTTAGTTCGTCTTGATATTCAGCCCTTTTTCGTAAGTCTCTCGTTCAGGGATGATCCGACCATGTTGCCGTCTTGTACCTTTCTGATGACTTACTCGAGCAGAAGGTTAAGAAGACATGGTGAGAGGCCATCCCCTTGTTTTTCGTCCTTTGCGGATTTCAAATGGTTCTGAGAACTGGTTTTATATTCTAGCTCCCCCTTTATTTTCATTCATGGAGATTTGAATGAGGGCGGCATATTTTTTCGGAACTCCTAGAACCGTCTCGCCGTATTCCCACTTCTTTACCAGCAATTGCCTGACTGTGAACATTTGGTTGCTCATTGACCGGTTCCTACGGAAAAGGCACTGGTAGTCTCCTAGTATTTCTTCTGCGAATGATGTGATACTCGCCAGTATGACATTTATTAATATTTTGTATATGGTTGGGTGCAATGATATTCCACTGTTGTTTTCGCAGTCAGATCTGTCGCCTTTTTTTTTAAAATGGGGACGATTATTGAGGTTTTCCATTCTTCCGGAGTGACTTCCTTATCCCATATTGTTTTTATGAGTTGGTGGATCTTTCGAGCGGTTGCCTCTCCTCCATGCTTCATAAGCTCTGGCGGTATGCATTCGACACCGGGAGCCTTGTTGTTTTTCAATCGATTTGTTGCGTCTACAACTTCGTTGAAAGATGGCTCTGGGATCTGAGGGTCGGCTGTATGTATGTCTGGTGCATTTATTTGTGGTTGATGGGTGCGAACGTCGAGTAGCTTTTCAAAGTACTGCTTCCACCTTGTCACGACATTTTTTGTTTCTGTAACCAGATAGCCGTTTGCGTCTCGAATTATCTTGGCTCTCTTTCGGTTGCCATTTCTAATTATGTTATGTTATGAGTTTATGCCGGCATACATACATCTGATGTTCTTTGCTTTGACATTTTCTAGGATTTTTTCAATTCGAGTCTTTTTCCATTCGCGTTTTTTTTTTTGCATTTGAAAAGTCTCACTGTCTCTTTCCGATTTGTCGCTTATCTTTCTGCGTTGACTTCATCATATCTTTCTAAGTGGATCACTCTGAGGCGTTTATGTATGCATAGATCGCCCGGCACTCATCGTCAAACCAAGGATTGGACTTAATTGTTTTCTTAAATCCTAATCCCTTTTGGGCTGTTTGTTTGATTGCGTCTCTGATCGATATCCATTTCGTGTCCACACTATTGGTTTCGTCTTCCTCCCTACTCCCATTCTCGAGGATCATAATGTCGAAAGACAATGCTTTAAGCGTATGCATGTAACTTAGAGAATCCGCAAGGGACCAGTAAGTTAGGAAATAAGAGAACATAAGCTAGAGTTTAATCATTCTTGTCTAGCGAGTAAGTAAATTATAATAATAGAAAGAAATAAACAATGATTTAAAAATGAAAAAAAAAAACTCGTTCCGTTACAGAGCGGGAAGGCTGTGAAACTCCCTTCCAACGCGAGAATTCCCGGAGCGTTACAACCTGCAGTTGTTCAAAAGAACTGCAACAGTTATTTGGTGGCATCTCGGGAGCCCACGCGGCGTTATAGGTTCGCCTCTCCCGAGGGAAGTGTAATAAAAAAAAAAGAAGCTAAATCTACTTGTTAGTTCGTCTTGATATTTAGCCCTTTTGCGCATGTCTTTTCGTTTATCAGTGTCGAACATTTCGCTCGTCGGTGACTGATAATGTGGGCTTGCTGCGAGCCTACTCTTGATTTTGCCCATCACTAGGAGATGGTCGGAGTCGTAGTCTGCTCCTTTATATGATCTTACGTCAAGAATGTTTGAGTGGTGTCTTTCGTCTATGAGGAAGAGGTCTATTTGGTTACGCCGTCGAGTGATATCCATGCGGCTCTATGAATTTGCCTGTACTTGAACATCGTGATTTTCACTACCAGATTTTTTGACGCTGCGAACGTGATAATCGAATTCCATCATCGTTTGAAACGTCGTGTAGGCTTTCTTTACCTATAGTTGGTTGTAAGACATCTTACTTCCAATTTTCGCATTGAGGTCCCCGAGGAGGATTTTAACATTGAATGATGAGATCCCATCAAATAATTCCTCTAGGGTCTCGTAGAACGTGTCCTTCTTTTCTTAATCCGTAGATTCTGTTGAAGTGTGTACTTAATATATTGTACCATGGTCCCAGTATTTTTAGCATCGACATTCGGCCATTAATAAATTTCACATCTTCTACAGGGGACGTAATCTTGTTACTTATGATCGAGCCGGTTCCGAGGTTATGTGTGTCGGTATCTCCACACACCAGTGTAAACCCGTTGGTTTCTATTATTTGATGTGGGAGTCGGACCTCATGAAGCGCGACGATATCCATTTTATATTGTTTCGCGTTTTCTACGATCGTCTGTATCGCGCTTGGTTTATATAACGTTCGAACATTCCACGTCCCGACGCGTATATCTCGCTTTTTCCGTTTTTCCCTACGCCTTCTTTTTGCCGAGAGGGCGTTTTCTTGTTGATTTGCTTTCTAATGGTAGGTACGCCTACCGCGTTTTTCGTGGGATTGCTTTGTGTGTATTGATTATTCATTTTTGTTCCCACGAGTCTTGGGGTTTCAAATAGTCCGACATATCAGAGCCCCGCTTTGATAAGGTAAGGTCTGCTTACTGCTCTGATTCGACCCGGTGTTAAAGAGGCGCCGTTATGCTACAGCCGGTGTACCCCTGGCTGCAAACCATCCAATGGGCACGGTGATGCATACCACACTGGATTAGGGGTAATAGATCTTTGTTCGTTACTCCTTGCTAGCCTGTCTGAGATGAGTGACCCTACTGGAAGCATATGCTTCCGTCAACAGAGCCCGATTGTTTCATTGTAGTTTAAACCTCCGCACCACGTCAAGGTTTCGACCAAACGTGAGATACGTTTCATTAGGAAATGTATTTTCTATTTTTTACAGTCGAAAACGTATCAGCTCATAATAGACATGCTAACAAAGAAAGTCTTCGAAGATTTTTACTGATCGGGTGAATAGTTGAGAAAAAAATTGTTATGACAAAACCGTGTACAAAGTTTTAAATGAAAATATTTTTCTCTCATAATTGATATGTATTCAGGGGCTAATAGCTTAGAATTAGTTTAAAATTTAAAACTAAAACTTTAACACGGTATTCTAAACACATAAGGGACTCCTCTTATGGAATAAAAAAAAATCTAAAATCCAAAAAGTTTTACTTGAAGAAGAACCCTTAAACGCCCATTCAATTTAGAACTCATAGAAAATGCTAACGTCGCAAACTAACTCATACAGACATATCCTTTTCTCATCAGAGATAAAACGTGCATTTTTAATATAATATATGTTTTAATAATATAATATAATACAATTTTTAAAAAGTTCCCACTAAAAGCTTCCCCGCGCACTACCTTGCCGACCACAGATGACCATCTGTTTTATATCAATTTGAGTTGACAGCTAATTGAAATTCTTTATCCAAATTTTTGTTTATTTTGTGTTCTTGTATTGGCGATCGAGGTAGGGTTTTCATAGTTGAGAATTCGTTTTTATTAAAATTTCATAATGTTCGTTGTTAAGATCTATCTCAACTGGTTTCTATTTATTGTTATTTGTTTCACCTCAATTATCGCCGAATTGGAACATGTATGTTCTGATTTAAAACGATATGAGATTGAAAGCCATTTAGCCACAAAGACTCCCTACAGAGCCGTTGCTAATTTGGATGAGACACCTTTAAAATATCCAGGTAAATGGAATTCTTTTACTCATAACGATACACACTAATATATACGTTTTTATTATGTGCCGAAGGATGTAAGTCAACGCGTATATGGTCGATTATTCGACACGGTACCCGTAATCCAAGTGCCAGTGTAATTTCCAAAGCTCAAGACAATCTAATGAAAATCAAACAAAGAATTTTATCAAACAGTCGGACGAGATTTTGCCCACATGAATTGGCAATGTTTAAATTTTGGTATTTTAATGTAAGTGCTGAGGAAGAGAAATTCTTAGTTGCTGAAGGTGAAGATGAGAACATTGAATTGGCTGAACGAATGCAGAAGCGTTTTCCAGATATACTGAAAGATTCCTACAATCCGGATATGTATATGTTTAAGTATACAGCTACGGAAAGGACACTAAGAAGTGCAGAAAGTTTTGCAACTGGCCTATTTGGCCGGCACCGTATAAAGGACATTCAATATCCTACACCTCTATATAGGGATCCGGTACTGAGGGTAAGTTTCTATTCATTTTATTTTGTACTGATTGTTCTGTGGTATATGCTAAGGGTGTGAGATTTTTAATAGTAAAGGATGTCAAAATAATGAACAAAATGTCTTGGCAGGAATAGTGTTGAGAAATACGGAAATTACTCTTCCAGATGGCTTATTATGTGTTGAAAAGTTTATAGGTGGTAGCAACAGCCACACACAGAATTGAATAATTTCTCACGGGATGCACATTTCTCGTATTCTGGGTAATTACAAACTTCTCCTTAGCTCTACAACTCAGCAAATTACCAGACGCATTCGGCAGTCGAAAAATGTGCTCAATTAGAGATTCAATATGCTTATTTCTTATTCAAATTAAGTTACCACTGTTTCTAACTGCCACGGCGGTAGTTGAGCATTATCAAATAAATTTGTCGTTTTTGCCAATATGTATGTTACTTTATTTTGATGTTGGTGTTGGCGTCTCTGTGGCTTTCTTTATGTGGGAATTTTATAGTTAATAAAATATTCTTTTACTGAGTTTTACGAGGATATGATTCGACATTACTACTATAGTTAGCTATTAAAAACGCATTACCTTTCGTAACCTACTCCGCTTCTGGAGACATCTAACTCCAATTGTTAGTGTTTGGGTTCAGTGGTCGTATTGAAGATGCGAGAAGGTTATAGTGTTTAATGCTGATCCTCTTCTATCATATTTCCTAGAGTGGTTTTTTATCAGTTGTTTCGAGTAGCCGCTATTAGCTCACGGCGATTCGTAACATTACCAATGCTTATGAAATGCATTTCACCATAACGATCATACGTTGTTAATTGTTTCAGAGAACCGACCCATGATGAATCAACCACATCTATTCCACTATCGCCAGCTTCAGTGTCATTCATGGTCGAAGCTGTAATAGTCGGAACACATTTTCTACCTGAATCCGGAGTCGAAAAACGATTCACATCCTGCGGCTACCTGAGTCAGGAACATCACGGAGCATCCAGTTTGAAATATGGCTGAATCCGCCAAAGGGATTGCAATTGCTGCAGGTTTACGAATTCTTAATTTATGATTTCAACCAATCCATCGTGGGTATTCCAGAAAAACGTATTGGGTGATGTAATAAATAAATGAAGAATTTCCTTACGTGTTCAAGTGATAAAATGGATGAATGAATAGAGGGGAGAACCCTTAGTTTATTTCGCTGAGTACAAGTCGTATAAACATATAAACTTATAAAAAGACTTACGAAGTACCTTAAAAACTAAGGCATGCGGGTTGGGGTTGGGGGTCTAACTTTAAAGTAACTTAAAAACTGGAATGGGGAACTAAACAAGCGGGAGAGGTGAGATTGAAGTCAAAGAACGCGGGGTGAAAGTTTGCCCACCCCTGCATTCGCGAAATGGGTTCATTAGGGCCGTAAGACGTGTGATGGGCGAGCAAATAGAAGAGACGATGGTTTTGCAGATTTCAAGGATTAGTGGAAAGTGTGATGGAGGAGAGCAGGATTGGGCAGTTGTTTGAACCTGAGAGTGGACGATAGATGAAGGACGTCGGCATGAATTCTGCGCTATACAAGTGTGTTAATGTTAATTAGGTAAAGACGGCTCGTGTATGGGGATAGAATCAGAGGATTTGCCCAATTCAATCCTCGGAGGGCAAAACGCAAAAAACGGTGTTGCACGCCTTCGGGCCTGCGAATATGGGACGAGTAGAGAGGAGACCAAACCTGACTAGCGTATTCAAGAAGGGGACGGACAAAGGCTATATAGAGTGATCTGGAAACCTAGGGATTAGAGAATTCTTCCGACCAGCGTTTCACAAAACCGAAGACAGAGTTGACCTTGACAATAATGTCATCAATATGTGGGATGAAGTTAAGCTCCCTATCACATAAGATGCCGAGGTCATGAATCGTTTGTTCAGGTGTTATCTGTTGGTTGAGTAAGACATAGGAACGTAGCGAGAAGGGGGATCGTTTACAGGAGAAGGTGATCGAGTGACATTTGGCAGTATTTAGTTCGAGACAGTTATTTTGGCACCAAGTTGAAAAGCTGTCGAGATCCGTTTGGAGAAGTGAGGACTCGACAGAAGAGCGGATCGTCTTGAAGAGTTTAGTGTCGTCCGCGTATAGAGAGATGGACGAGTACTGGGTACTGGAGTCTATATCATTAATAGTAAGAATGAATAGAATTCCCCAGCATTCATAACCTGAAACTGTTTCCCCCACGTTCACAATCTTCCGCGATTACCTGCTCAATCATATTACTGACTTTTTCCCCAGCCGAGGAGTGCTCATCGCTGTCCACAATAGCCTCGAGTCGTCACTTGTCGCTTTCCCTACCTCCTTCAAGCGGGACTTTGGGACAGTCAAAATCAGTCTTCCTCGGAAATCAATCTTTGTCATGTGCTTATATATGTTGCCATGCCAGCTATTGAAGTTTACGAGCTAGCTCTTAATTCTATCGAGCATATAATCGAGCTGAGTAATTTCGAGGACGACATCATCATCTTCGGAGATTTTAATCTTCCACAACTCAATTGGGTTATATCTGATGAACATTCACACTTCACCTCCCACCCCACCTCGGCCAAGGAATGTCTCTTCATTGATCGACTACATGATTGTTGTCTCTATTAGATCAGGAACGCTCGAAACCTTTTGGTTGGCAGCTTGACCTTATCTTTACAACAGATCCTATCAATATATAAGTCTCATCCAGCCTATTCGTCCTTACACCTATAGACCGCCACCACCCACCTCTCGTGACCTCCTACCCGGTCCACTCCCCCCCCCCCCCCCCCCCCCCCCAATGCGCCTACGATTTCCATAAAGCTACTATTCGCCTCATCAACTACTACCTAGGCCGCCTTGCGTTCATCCACGATCAACTATTTGTTGAAGATGCCATCACCCACCAAAATCCTTTTCCCTATTTCCCTGTTCATTCCCGACTCGAGACAAAGAACACCAACCTCTTCCCCACTATGACACAACCACAAGCTTCGCTCCCTGCGTAATTAAAGGCATAAGTTATGGGTCATATTATCTCGGAATCGAACTATACCTGACTACTCCATCTTTCTTGGCTGTTACCTACAATTCACGGAACTTTTCAACACCTTTAACCGCAACTATCTTAGCAAAACTCAGACCAATCTAAAAACTGACCCCAAAACATTCTTCCAGTTCATCAATCATAAACGTAGATCCGACCATTGCACCATATCGCTTACCTTAAACTCTCATACCCCTCGATCCCCTTCTCCACAACTCCTTTGATAATTTAATCCCAGCTACTGGAACTCAAATGGCGCAAAGCGTAAAAATATATTACGGAAAATTTAACAAGCCGCGGGAATTGCTAAATAAGGCCAAGACCGGATCCACGTTGTAGTGCCGATGATGATGATGGTGAGTGGAACTCAATGGTGTGTTTACACCGGGCTCTGGTGGAATCCCTGCAATCCTCAAGAAATGTTCATCCATTCTCTCTGCTCCCCTTTCACTGATCGTTAATCTCTCACTCTCTCAAGGCGTATTGCCCCACATTTTGAAATACTCCTTCATCACCCCCGTCCAAAAGTAGTGTCCCAAAAACGATGTCACGAACTACCACCCCATCGACAAACTGTTCCACTTACCCAAGATTCTCGAACGAATTCTATACGAGTCTCTTAGTTTTCGTTACAAATCTTTTATTTCACCAAGGCAACAAGATTTTCTTAATGGCCGTTCGACTACAACCAACCTCGTTGAGCTGACTTCCTTTACACTCTCAGCACTAGAAGATGGTTACGAGGTCGATATGGGCTCGACCAACCTCAGAAAAGCATTCAACAAAATCTCCCACATTCGAATCCTCTTCAAATTATCCGCCCTGGGCTTCGAACCTGGATTGCTGAAAGGGATTTCTTCCCATCTAAAGGAGAGACTTTATTCCGCGCGGTTTAGGTCCATGATATGAAACCCCTTCCTTGTCGCCTCTGGGGTCCCTCAAGGTAGCCACCTGGGTCCTCTCCTATATATACTGGACACTAATGACATCGATAAGGTCATTAAGAAGTCCAGCTTGTCCCTATACGCTGATGATACCAAGTTATACAAGATCATCGAGTCACCACTTGATTCTGCACTGCTGCAATCTGACCTTGACAGCTTCCCTGCTTGGTGTGACAAAAATTACTTTGTACTTAACATCGCCAAATGCCAATCTATGACCTTTTCCCGTAAGCGAATTCACTCATCCTCACGTCCGAATATCCTTCATAACCAACCCCTCACCATCGTCCAATGCATTCGAGATCTTGAGATCCTTTGCGGTAGGGAGCTTAATTTCCTTTCTCATATTGATGAGACGATCCGGAAAGCCAATTCTGCCCTCAAATTCGTGAGACGATAGTTTAAGGAATTCTCCGACCCTTACGTTACTCGGTCCCTTTACCTTACTCTCGTCCGTCCACTGCTTGAATATGCTAGCCAGGTAGGGTCTCCTTATCACAAAATCCATATCTGTAGAATCGAAAGTATCCAATGTCGCTTTCTTCTGTTCGCTCTCCGAGGGCTAGGATGGGAAAACCCCTTAATCCTTCCCTCGCATATTAACCGCGTCAAATTAATCAACATCAGAACCCTTGAGGAGCGCGAGTCCGTGGCTGATATAATGTTCATTCATTGGTTCCTCTCCGGCTCAGTCGGTTGCGCCTACCTCCTTAACTTAATTCCTCTGAACACAAACCTTCCAAATACGCGTAATCTCCGCCTTCTCTACATCCCCCTCCACCGGACCTCTTATGGTCTCAACGAACCCCATTTCGCGGATGCTGAGAAATGTCAACTCCAATTCCACTTTGTACTCTCAAGCACCGCCCCCTAAACCATTCTCACCACCAATTTAAAGCGGCGCTTCTACATTTTATTATATCCTGCCCCACCTCTCGCCCCTTTCCGACCTTCTTAATTAGTCCTGGTTACCTTAGGTTGAGCTTAGTTAAGATAGTTCTTAAGCTCCCTAGTTTGTAACTTGTATATACTTTTGATGTAACTATGTTGCTTGAATTAAGCCAATAAATGGGGTGGTAGGCCCACTAAACTTCCACACAGTTTTTACACTACGACACGAATCCCATAGATATCACTGCACTACATTCGAACGCGTGTGAAAACTGTGTGGACGTTTAGTGGGGCTACCATCCCATTTGTTTGATTACATTGGATCCCACAGAAGACTTGACGCGCGAACCGATAGTGCAATTGGGTATCTTGTGTTTACTTAAGATACCCTAAACGGATTGCACAATTGTCCCGATGGTACGGATCACGAGACAAAAGCGCACGTGCTAACTCGTCGGCGTTTAGTTAGCAGGGTGATCAATAAGCTCCTTCTGGTTCGCGCTCCTTCTGGTCAATGGCAAAAGCTGTCAGCAGTAACTTCGCATCCTCCTCTTTCCCTCCGTTGGTGACAGACAGCGGGACGTTAGTCACGAATTCAAAGGATAAAGCTAATGTGTTCGCGAATTTATTTTCCGCGAATTCAAACCTCGATCCCGGCCGTTTGGAGCCACCTGTGAACTCGCTGGTATGGTCTTCGATGTCGGATGTGAGATTTCGACCGCGCACTATTCAACGCATTCTACCTGAACTGGTTTGAAGGAAGGCAACCGGCCCGGACGGAATACCAGGAATAGTCCTTAAGAACTGTGCTCCAGAACTATCGCCGGTTCTTGGCAGACTCTTCCGCTTATCTTATGCATGGAGGACCTTTCCTGCCTGCTGAAAAATCGCTCGAGTTCAGCCAATCCCAAAGACGGGAAAAAAGTGTCTCCCACAAAATTACCGTCCGATAGCATTACTGTCTATTTTATCTAAGGTAATAGAAAAAGTCATCAATACCGAGCTAGTTAAGTATTTGGAGTGCAACAAACTTCTGAATGATCGTCAAAACGGATTCCGTGGCAGGCGGTCCACGGGAGACCTTTTGACACTTATAACAGATATATGGACATCTGCGATTGAACAGCGTGGCGAATCAAGGGCGGCCGCATTGGATATCTCGAAGGCTTTTGACCGCGTCTGGCACGGGGCATTGCTTAGCAAACTTCGTTCATATGGACTTTCCCAACAGCTGGACGAGGAGCTTCCTCGAGAATCGATCGATCCGGGTTGTTGTGAACGGCGAGTGTTCGGATCTGTATCCTGTTAATTCGGGGGTGCCCCAGGGTTCTATTTTGGCTCCAACCTTGTTCTTGCTTCACATAAATGATTGGTTGGAGACAACGGATAACAAAGTGTTCAGTTTTGTGGATGATAGTACGTTTGTTTCCTCCTTTTCGAGTGTTCGGCCGATTGGTGCATCTACGTCGCATCAGCTGAGATGTAGACAGATTGACTCTGAATCAGGATCTAGATAGCGTCCTGCAGTGGGGAAGGGCCAATCTCGTCGACTTCAATGCAGCGAAGACACAATATACAACATTCACAAAGAAAAGTGGATCATCGGTTCAACAGCTGACGATGAATGGCCGGGCACTCGAGGCTATCCCCAGGTCGGCCTCAGGAAAACTGAGCTATCTTTTTAGAGCCAATAAATATTTTACTCCGGCCCAACTTCTCCTATATAAATCCCAAATTAGACCCGCGCTCGAATATTGCCCTCATGTTTGGAGCTCGGCTCCTAAACATACCCTCGACCTATTTGAGAGCATACAGAGACGAACGATCCGTCTGATCGGGGACCCAGCAAAACATATGGAACTCTGGAGCGCTACAACTTACAACTATTCAACAATGATCCCAATAGTTCTCTGATAGTTTCTCCGGCTGTTGACTCAGCTCTATAAGTTCGCTTTTCCTGGGAGAAGTTTATAAAAAAACCTACAGTAGGACAGTAACTCGCCACCTATCCATATATGGTAAGTTGTGGCATAACAAATAGATAATCGTAATGCTCTGTCGGATTGTTTTGCGCGGGCGGTTTCTTTCAATGTAGATCATCCTAACGAGAGGAACGCATACCTATTTCGAAAGTGGATTTGTGGGGTGCGGAAGTAGATGCCTCTCTGGGGCACAGTTTCACTTGCACCCACCCACGAAGTTACGCCGAAAATTGTTCACCTGAAGGGGGGAAGCCAAAACTTCGTCACGTCACAAGAAAAACAAACACTCCGATCTTTCTGTTATCAATTTGGATTTATTGTTAATATTTTCTTTCACACAGTTTCAGATGTCGATGTAACCACTAATTTAAGATTACCATAGGTAATATTACAATGTCACTCTTATTCAATAAAAAGTTCATTTTATTTACATTCCACACACCGAATTTAAGATTACCGTAGGTAATAGCACAATGCCACTCTTGTTTAATAAAAAGTTTATCATATTTACATTCTACACACCGAATTTTAGATTACCGTAGCTGCTAATGGTCCAATATCACTCTTGTTTAGTGTAAAAAAAGGTTTATTTTACTTATATTCCGCGCACCGAATGTAAGATTGCCGTGTGTGAGCACTCCGGTGGTTAGTAATCGGGTGTGCAAGACGGCGGGGCCGACCGCGGTGGCGGTGGAACGATGCTGGGGCGCGTGTGCACGCAGCGGTGCTTGTGAAGCCACTGATTGAATGAATGCAAGAATCCATTCAGGGTGTCGTTGCAGTGGAGTCATTGCTAAGTAAACTTACTGCCACTTACTAGGAACATGGAGAAGCGTTGCTATGCTGACCTAGAAAATTTTGTTTCAGGGAATTTCTGCCGTACAGCCTGAATTAGATTCCTCTGTTGCTGTGTATACGGAGAAATCGGTTTCGGAGGCATAACCAAGTATGGGCATGGGTTGTCGGTTAGACAAAGGAACGTGGGTCTTGATCGTTGCGATGGTTGTTTCGTGGAAATGCCAGTAAGGATAATTGTTATTATTTCAAATGGTTTGGGTAGGGTGGGAGCCGAAATAGTTTTCGGGAGAACTAAATGCTGCTTGGTTACAAGCGAGGGAAATTGTTTAAGTAGGAAGTGAGCCGGAATGGTTTTCGGGGAAAACTAAATGCTGCTTGGTTGCGAGCGAGAACAATGGTTTAAGGGGGGAATCTCATGTGTAGCCTGTTTTTCAGGAAATTTTTTTGAAAAATGTAATGCGCAGATTAATTTGCAATTTAAGGCACAATTTATTTACGTTATAGTATTTAAAGAAAATATTTTTTTAAGACTAATCGTTAACAATAAAACGGTGCAATGGCGGCTTGAAAACAGCGTCTTGAAAAAGCGCCGTGCAGCATACGGGTCACAAAAATGATCTGAAACAAAAAATACAAAATAGGTTTCTTTTAGTTTATGCAAAAACGCTCAGCATGACGTTCCCCTTTTATTAAAATTTGCAAATTTGCAAAAATGGCGAAGTTTTGAAAAAAAGGGGTTTCTTTTATAAACAATTTTAATAACAATGTTTTAAATAAAAAAATAAAAAATCGGAGCCCGTCATGCTGAGGCCAAATATCTAAGAATTTCTATACCAAACTTCATAAAGATCGAATGATTAGTTTTTGAGCTACGTTGCACGGCGTGCGAAATTTTGCGTTTCGAGAAAAACGCGTTTAAAGTTTGAGTAATAGAAAAACCGTGAAAAAATTCGTAATTCGTTCTAACTTACCGCAAGTTTTGCTAATCTGTGATTCCAGGGCCATAGAGTAGACCTTCCTCTTCTTCAAACTGTTCTAGTCTGAACCAAAAGGCCGAGCGTCCGACGAGCGCTCGACTATTTGAGTGCTCCGCCCAATTAGACTGTTTACTTTCTTTTGAAAATAAAGTACAAGGAGGTCTCGGATCACTTTCTAACTTTTTTTCTCGTATTTTTGAGGAAATTTCCTATCAATTTAGGCAAAAACAAAAAATGGCTAAAAAATTTCATTTTACATGAGGTTCCCCCCTTAAGTAAGAAGTGGGCCGGAATGGTTTTCGGGGGAAACTAAATGCGGTTTGGTGTAGATGAGGGAAATGATTTAAAATGTATTCTGTTGCAGGATTTGGGGTGTATTCTGTTGTAGGTTTGAAAATGCGTTCTATTACAGAGTGGGAAATATATTCTATTGCAGATTGGGAAATGAATACTTTGCAAGTTTGGGAATGTATGCTATTGCAGATTTGGGAAGGGATGCTGTTGCAGATTGGGAAATGTATTCTTTGCAAGTTTTGAATGGGGGAGTTGTGCTATGGTGACGCGCTGTTAGCGGTCGAAATTACGTAGGAATTGTGGCTTGGTTCTCCGTGTGATATAGAGAACCCCCACAGACTGTATTTCCCTTCCACTGCCAGCTCTCCTGAAAACCCCAATATCGTAGCTTTAATGAAAAATATACGAATTAATTATTTATTTATTCCCACATTCAATGATTACTCTTCAATGAATTGGCATGTGGAGCTTACTATAAGAGAGGTAAACTTAGATTAACGGATTAATTATTTATTTATTCCCTCATTCAATGACTACTCTTCAATGAATTGGCATGTAGAGCTTACTATAAGGGAGATAAACTTAGATTTTATCAAAATGAATATTGCCGTAGCTTGAATTTTTAAATACTGTAGCGAGCTTACGGTTCGCTGGATATATTATTTTTAATAAATAAGAGCCGTTAAATCGATTTTGAATAACACTTTATTAGTCCGTTAATCACAACCGTTACTCTTACTGTACACAACGATTTCTTGACATCGCTTCCGTACTTATCGCTTCTTTAACTTCTTACTTATCGCTTGATTCACTTTCTTACTCATTACTTGTCTCCATGATCTGTGTGCGACGTATTTATACCGTTTCCTCACATTCTGATTCGGTGTTTCGTTTGCGTCTGTTCCATAGCCTTGAATGTTCTATTGTTCATAGTCTCCAGTTTTCCAGTACTTTATAGAATATTCTAGTACTTTGTTTCGGACTTTCTCGAATATTCTAGTACTGATTGTCATATGCGTCACAATACATTAAAACGGACAGGCCGTTTTTCAGGCCAGCCGGCATTGAAAAAAATACGCTTTGCAAAAAAAAAAATTGACGTATCCCGTCTAAAGAATTGGCGCTATAAGACGTTTGCATTTTTAAATACATTCTTTCCTGGTGGCCTGAAAAAATGATAACCTATACGCTTCGTAACGGAAAAGATTGCATGTACCCTATCTGAAGTATTAGCCCTATAAGACGGTGCCTACCCACAGCACATATGATGTAAACAGTTAGTAACGAAAGTTATTTATGCAAAAATTGATTAATCTCGATTATTTGTATTTCATCTATTTGCTGTTGACATTTAAACTACTTTTGTGAACTTAGTTGAGCTTGACATGCCAATTATTTCTTACCAATTTTGACTTGCTTACACCCAATCTCTTGAAATCTTTTAGTTTCTCCAATACACGTTTTAGTTTCTTTATTTTCTATTCTCTGCTCCCCTTTATTCTTCGTAAACCCGCCTTATATTATAAAAGCATTAATAGCCCCATGATTGGGGTGCACATTTTAAAAAAGAAAATATATTAATGTTGCGGATTGGCAATTAAATGTGCTGGAATGTACTGGAGAAATCTAGTACATTCGCATGTATACCAGTTGCGCAGCAGCTGACACCAACTGGCCATCATTGTCACCACGATGATGTCATGGCGTCACTTTTTGAATTGGCAGTTATGCCATTTCATCAGTCTGCATTCAACCTTCATCAAGTGCACACCATCGGTTCTCGTCCGATCACCGAAATTAAATAATAAAGTAAATAAAAGTTAATCTCAAGGAGAAAAGACTCCAGATTTGGTTTTGTGCTTCCTCTTCGTTGTCTCCATTGGCTTCCCCCCATCATTTGCATTTATTGGTTACGCTCTTGGGTACAGCTCACCGCTCCTGGACGCAGCCCACTTATCTTTATCAATCACGCTCTTGGATGCAGCTCACCGTTCCTGGAACCTGCCTACTAATCTCTATCAACCACCACTCTTGGACGCTTCACTCGTGGAACGCTTTTCTCCTGGACGCGACCTCACTATCGGCCGCCTCTATTACAACATTTCTGGTCCTTCGAGCCGGATCCAGTGCTTCATTGGATTAGCATCATCGCCGCCCAGTTCGCGGCACACAGACACTGCAACCTGACTCGACACAAATCAAGGAGCTGAAGCTGCAGCACTCATGAAATCATAATACCTGTAGGATCTGAAGGTATTCCTAAACTCCAATCGTCTGTGAAACAAACACAAGATGTCTGATTGGGACACAGTTACGGTTTTACGTAAGCGGGCTCCGAAACCACCTGCCCTCAAAACAAAAAGTGCTATTAATCAGGCACGTCGTCAGGGCGTTCAAGCGGATACTCAACAGAAATTTGGTGCCGGTACTAATAAGCAGCACATCAACACTAAAAACACGGCTAAATTGGACAGGGAAACTGATGAACCTAAACATGAGAAAATACCTTTAGAAGTCGGCAAGATCATTCAACAGGGACGCCAAGGGAAAGGATTGAGCCAAAAGGACTTGGCAACAAAAATATGTGAAAGGAAACCACAGGCAAAGGTAGAAGCCGATCTATCGAAGCTGCGCCCAGTGCAACAGCGAAGGCTGGCAATATCCGGACAAAATGCTGGCGAATCCCCGAAGGGAACGGAGAGTGCTCAAAGGAAACGAGGAAAGGAACAGGACCCTAAGCCTAACCACAGTGAGAGTGACAAGCAGGAAGAAAGTGATACATCGAGTGAAGCTGGTGACGGGGAAAGTGATTCGACGTCGAAACCTGGTAACGATGCTCCTCGGACTGGTGCACCGGCCATCTCCCCGCCAGCAAGTCGTTTGCCCCCAATGATGTTCCGGCCAGCTCTACGGCGCCCGGAAACTCCGTCGGGACTTGACATGCGAATGCCGTCCGGCCCAACCACGGTTCGTCCCTGCCTTGGCGGCTTGCCTCGGCAATTAGGAGTTAATATGCCGCTCGGCCCTCCACCCGGATTGCCATCACGGATGATGCACCCGGAAAATTCCCCCCGTAGGGACAACGGTTCCCCGACGACATTCCTCTGTCGGCGGAACAACAAAGATCTCGACCGACGACATTCCTCGCTCGGAAGAGATCATACGTTTTCTCGCTACACTATGCGCAACGGAGCCGACAATCACCACGGCAGTGGTGGCGGCGGCGACGGCGACAACTTTGACAACGGTTCCGCGATGACATTCCTCAATCGGCGGAACACCAAAGATCTCGACCGACGACATTCCTCGGTCGGCAGAGATCATACATCTGTTCATCACCAACCCGAGTCGAGTACAAATGTAAGGACATGCACAAAAAAAGATGACAGTTCCAAGGATTCCTTAAGTCGTCGATCAGAGGACAGCGGCCGCCAGATGATCATTGCAAATCAAACGCTAAGCGATTTGTTGGAGAAAAATTCAATGGAAACCGCTGTTGATGCAAAACGAAAGCAGGATGACGAACTTTCTACAACGATAGTTCAAACCAACGTGTCTTTGACAGCTGCTCCAATACAACAACCGACCACGATTGAGGATCTCATCGCCGCTCAGTTCGCGGCACAGGCCACCATCTCTGGTACTTTCCTCAACATACAGGAAAAGGGACAACCAAGTCCGACAGCAATCGAGGCAACCAAATGCGCACTCCGCGCCGAATGGGAAGCCTTCTCCAAGCGGCACTACGACATCTTCTACCTGGCGGCACCTGAGGATCTGCAACACGCGTACTTCGCGGATGATTGTTTCGGCGAAACCGAAGAGATATACCTCGAGGAAGAGACGAAGCTCCTTGAGGCCCAGTACGCGCTCAAGTCAGCCTCCCCAACCATGGTCAACAGCACCAACCGCCTTCACCCTAGCGAGCTGCCCCCAGTGCAGCTGCCAATGGCCGACATCAAGCCATCAGAAACGGAACTGCACCCCAGAACAGTGGATAAGAGTGAGCAGGCCGCCGACCAGAGTGCCGCCTGCCCAAAGCCCCACCTACCCAAGGTCCCGATGATCGACCCAGTGCCGAAGCCGCCACAGAAGACGATGCCGCGCACGCATTGTGGGGCACACCATGACATAGCCGTTCCTCGTGGGTTGCGAACTTACAACTCCGACCCAGAGGAACTGGCTACCATCACACGGACTCCAGAGCAAGCAGTGGGCACGGCGTACATAGGATCCGTGTCAGATCCAACGCCAATGCCTTCCACGAATTCGACTGTTCCAGCAACAGTAGCCGGCCCGATGACTAACCAGCCCATCCCGATGCACAAAACACCGCCGACACCCATAAAGCAACGGGGTGCTTGCACATTCTGCAGGGCCTCACACACCATTTACGCTTGCGGGGGCTTCCGATCACTCACACCTGGCCGTCGAAAGTCCTTCGCACACAAAAGAAACCTGTGCACCAACTGCTTGGGTCGCCACCGCCTGCGCGACTGCCACTCCAACAAGACGTGCCGTCGATGCCAGCGGAGACATCACAGCCTGCTGCATGTCCGGTCTACCGCCATCGACAGGACAACATCACCGCCACAACGAGCCAAAGGATCCGCCCCCCGGGTCGACCGCCAGGAAGGGGTCTGCGCACATACAATCAGCACCCCTTCACAGCATTCCGCGTTGCTGCCAACAGCCAGAGTTATCGTGACATCTGAGACCGAACAGAGGATTGAAGTCCGTGCTCTGCTGGACCCCTGCTCCAGTGGCACCTTCATTTCAACATCACTCGCCCGAAGGTTGCACCTCCGACGCCAAGCATCGCCCGTCCCCACCTACGGTGTTGGGGGCACTCGTGGCCTTGCCACCAGGACTCAGGCCGCCATCAGAATCACTTCTCGCCTCCACGGCTCGAGACAATGGACACTGAGGCCCTTCATCCTGTCCGGGCTCTCAGTGTATACACCACCACCAGGATCAACGACAAGGGATCTCTCGTTCGTGGCGGATCTGGAACTTGCAGATCCGAACATCGCCTCCGCCGAGAAGGTGGACATCATCCTTGGGGCAGACATATACCCCAACATCATCGTCGAAGGTCTCAGGAAGGACCAACGTTCCGGCCTCGTCGCGCAGGCCACTGAACTGGGATGGGTGCTAACAGGCGCAGCACCCACCACATCATCCAGCGCAAAGGTGACAAGGCCTGTCACCAGCCATCATATGGCCATTCCTCGTGGGTTACGAATTTACAACTCCGACCCAGAGGAACTGGTCGTCCTTCCGACTGAGGGCCGCGGCTTCCATCAGAGAACCCAAAGGACGTCTCGCCGGCATCGGCCGCGGTGGCCACATACGAAGCCCATTCAACTACCAGCCACCGATCCCTTGCGCGACCCAACTACAAGACACACCCCCCGCCCTCTGAACCATTGCAGGGGCAAGGGGCAATCGAGGAACCAGGAGCCTACCCACTCGAACACTTCAAGGCATCCCACCACACCCAGGACACCACGTGGTCAAGCTCCTGCCCAGCTCCAAAGCTACCCAGGCCAACCGCTACCACCTGTAGCCACCACAACAGGACCAGGAGCGCGCAATGCCCCGCTTGGCGGGCGGCGCTACCCAGCAACCAGCGGTCTCTCGAACTCCAGCAAGAAAGCACGCCCCTCTGTGCATCCACAGAGGCTGCATTCCTACGACCCCGAGAGGCACTTGGCCCGTGACTGCCACTACGAAAGGACACGCGGACAGTGCCAGGGTAGACACCGCACCCGACTCCACGTTACAGCACACACCCCCAACGGTCGCAACCTGCCGGCCACTCACTCCAGACGGGCGCCAACGTGCGCAGTACATGGCACCACCACCGGTCTCGACATAGCTAGACCCATCACCAGTCATCACGTGGTCATTGATCGTGGGTTGCGACCCTACAACTCCAACCCGGATCAACTGGCCGGTCCCGCGACCACAAGAGGCAACGGACATCAGCGATGGGAAAGAGGTTCCTGTCGCCATCGCCCATACGGGCCATCCCAGACCCTCAAGCCTCCAGCGCTCCTCAGGGCGGGCGGCCCCCTCTCAACCGATCATCAACGTGAAAGTGGACAGCTGACCAAGACCAACCGCCACCAGCAGACCGCACATTCCCGGCCCCTGGCCACCGTCCCCTGGAACGAAATGATTCGCCAATGATTGGCGAAGGCGGGCGGAATGTTGCGGATTGGCAATTAAATGTGCTGGAATGTACTGGGGAAATCTAGTACATTCGCATGTATACCAGTTGCGCAGCAGCTGACACCAACTGGCCATCATTGTCACCACGATGATGTCATGGCGTCACTTTTTGAATTGGCAGTTATGCCATTTCATCAGTCTGCATTCAACCTTCATCAAGTGCACACCATCGGTTCTCGTCCGATCACCGAAATTAAATAATAAAGTAAATAAAAGTTAATCTCAAGGAGAAAAGACTCCAGATTTGGTTTTGTGCTTCCTCTTCGTTGTCTCCATTGGCTTCCCCCCATCATTTGCATTTATTGGTTACGCTCTTGGGTACAGCTCACCGCTCCTGGACGCAGCCCACTTATCTTTATCAATCACGCTCTTGGATGCAGCTCACCGTTCCTGGAACCTGCCTACTAATCTCTATCAACCACCACTCTTGGACGCTTCACTCGTGGAACGCTTTTCTCCTGGACGCGACCTCACTATCGGCCGCCTCTATTACAACAATTAAAAACAATGAAAACGCCAATACGTCGACATCCATTATTTATTACGTTAATACCGCTTGCTCAATTGTGCTTTCTCTCCAGTGACAAGCCCTACTCTTTCTCCCACTCCCTTATTCAAGTTTATTATTTTACTCAAAATTAATAGACTTAATGTAATTTATTCAAATTTCATTCATTTATTAATGATAAAATTTATTAAGCATTTCTCTAAATGCCCTTCCTCTTCCATTTGCGAATTTTATATCTGTTATACCATCCGGTATGTCACTTTCCCAATCTTTATCAAAACATTCAACAAATGAACGCATCCTTCATGAGAAAACAGACTTCATCTGTCTTTTTCTCGCTTGCTATAAATTGAAGAGGAAAAAAGGTTTAAAAACAAAACCATTTTTCTGTAAAAACCTCGTGCTGCAAAGTGATGCGTATTTGCAATTGATTTCAGTCCGACAAATCAAAAATATATAAAAAACTGTCAAGCCACATCCGGTAAACATCAAAAACAAAGTGTAGTGCAAAATATATAAGTTACATCGGCGTCTGGTGAGACTCAAACAATTCGTGTGCCGTTCGCTCCCGCGACGAGAAAAATTATATGAATAATTGATTTTCGGGAATTCCATACGCGTTCTGAGGTGATTCTTGAATTTTTCTTATTTTATAATATTTCTGCACACCATTTTAAGCAGCAAGGGCAAAGGAATACGATTTTGCTATTGGACTTCCAAACAAACAAATTAAAAGCCGTACGTAATCAAAATCATGAAAAAAAATAAAGAAAAACACAAACAATTTCTACTTGCATCTGTTTCAAGGACCTGTGGGTAGATTTGTGATTTAGTGAAATGCGTTATATTTTAGTTATTGTTTTAGTGGCCAGGATTGAGTGATTCCAAGCACAGCATTGGACAGTTGGGTGGTAGTTCGATTCCGCGACTTATCTCTGGTGTTATGCAACGGAATGATGTGATCTTCCGCCTTAAATGTGGATCTGAGGGAGCACGTAAGTTGCACGTTTAACTACTGCACTTGCTGCGCAATGCAGGGTGGTGCATTGGAGGATGTGATAAATGGCGTTTTGGGTTCGTGCTTCCTTCGATATTAATACTTACGAGGGAATGGATGAAATGGTGACTCAGCAAATTGGGGCGTTGCAATTGGAAAGTGTTGAATGTATCGATCAAGATGTGGCGGCGCCAAGTCTGTTCCCTTAATTTCATGCATGGCTACAATGTTGTTAGATCCTTGAAGTTTGAATTTGATTTGATTATAGAGTTTCAATTTGTCTTCATTTTGATTTTGCATTGCCACTGGTCGAAAATACGGAAGTGGCATAACACCTGCAATTGTAATTTGAGCTAATTTGAATTTGTCACATCCCGAGATCGGTTTTGGATCAATGAAGGAAAGGGAATCTGGATTCATGTAGTTAACCTGGGCAAGTTTGTGATTTACATTTTGTTTTCAGTGACTTATTCTTCATCACTTTAACTGGAATGGAGGTGTTTTCGGAATTACCTTCCAGGCTGGTGTATAGCAGTCTCCCATCGTTGATTATTGAGCGTAAAGCTTTTTAAGTGGACCTCGGTAACTTCTTCAGAAGCTTCACAAGATGTTTTGAAAATTTCACACAGGAAATTACTTTAATAGAAAACACAATTGATTCATTTTTACTGAATAATTTTTATTAAATCACTCATTGTTGAACATTTCTTTTTGATTCATAAAGTATATGGTAACATTTCGGGTAAATGCCCTCCGTTTTTTTTTTCTTGGTACATACGCACTCGTTCGTCGAAGATCTCTGCCACTGTTTTGAATAAATTAATTCCATATAAAAAATGTCTGCATGATCATTTATTCACAAATCATCATCATCATCGGCACTACAACCGGGAACCGGTCTTGGCCTTATTTAGCAAGTCCTTGGGCTTGATAAATTTTCCAAAATGATTTGTTTTTTCCGGACAAGGTCATTAGTCTTGCGCCAGAGGCTCCCCGACGGGGAATCGAACCCCGGTCTCCCGGGTGACAAGCAGGTATACTAACCACTATACTATCGAGGAGCCTTATTCACAAATAATAGGTTTTTTTTTTATATTGTAACGCTCCGGAAACACCCGCGTGGGATGGGAGTTCCACAGCTTCCCCGCTCTGTAACCGAGGAGGTCTGATGCAGGAATATTCGCGTCGTCGGGAGATGAACCACAAACTGGTGCTATTCGTCGGATTGTCTTGTAGAGTGCATGTAAGTCGAATTGTGTTGAACAATACCAGGAATCTCCGAAGAACAGTACACGTGATAATATCTGTATGCAAGTAGAAACCCGGCTTTTTTGTCAAATTCAACTTTATTGGCAAAGACACTTATGCAAAGACTAAGTGATATTGCTTGGTGAGAAACTCCTAACTGTTCTGCAAGCTCCACCCAGTATATCTTGAGCGCCCTCAAGACTACAATATTCTTCATGAAATCTTGCAAACCACTTTTTTAATGACCCACAGAATGTTCACCCAAAGTCGAATTAATCGGTTCCATAGCTTGAGCAGAATTTTTTTTTTCATTTGAAAACAGAATATAATGCAATTGATGGATTGAAGGCGGAACCCCATTTTTACGAGGGTTGCCTTTTATATTTTGGGATTAGAGAACAAAAACAAATATTGATCATCGAAAATCACTTTATTGTTTTTCAAAATATTCCCCATGAAGATCTATACACTTTTGCATGCGTTTGAACCAATTGTCGAAGCACTTTTGCCACTCTGATTGAGGTATCTCCAACACATGCATTCTGAATGCAGCAACCGCTTCTTCAGGTGTCGAAAAACGTTGACCTCTCAGTTTGTTTTTTACGTACGGGAATAAAAAGAAGTCATTCGGTGCCAAGTCAGGACTATACGGCGGATGACCCATCAATTCGATGTTTTGGGTGCTCAAAAATGCAGTTGTCGCAGCCGATGTGTGAGAGCTCGCATTGTCGTGGTGAAGAGTGATCCGTCTTCGGCGGTTGGTTTTCCTGATTTCTTGGAAGACAACTGGCAAACAAATGGTTGTGTACCACTCAGTATTGACTGTTCTGCGTTGTTCTAGTGGTACGGTTGCGACATGTCCAGTTTTTCCGAAAAAACAGGCGACCATTTGCTTGGAAGTGCTTCGTGCGCGAACAACTTTTGTTGGATTTGGCTCATCTTGAAACACCCAGACAGTCGACTGCTGTTTACTTTCGGGCTCATACGGGTAAATCCACGATTCATCACCTGTCACGATGTCATAGACGTGTTTCGAAGCACCGCGACATTGAGCATTTCTTTCGACCAATTGACACAAGCCATTTTTGGGCGATTGACAAATTGTGTGGGATCCAACGCGAACAAATTTTTTTGACAGTCAAATGTTTATGCAATATTGAATGTATGCTGGTCCCACTAACGCCTAAAGTTGTCTCAATCTCACGATGGGTCACATGACGATCTTCCAATATCAGTTCGCGCACAGCATCAATGGTTTTCGGAACAACAACTGATTTTGGACGACCTTCACGAAATTCATCTTGGAGTGAACTACGACCACGACTGAATTCACCATACCATCGATAAACACTGGTCCTTGATGGAGCTTCATCGCCAAAAATTGAATTAAGTTCATCCATGCACTGTTGCTGAGTTAATACATGCCGAAAGTTGTAAAAAATAATCGCACGAAAATGTTGACGATTTAATTCCATTTTTGGGCCGAGATGAATCTTTTAAGTTACTGTAAACAACACAAATAGCGCTCGTATGTCAAAACGTTCTGAGTGCGTATAACCTCAAAAATGTCCAACTTTACGACAGAGCTGTCAATTGTCGGATTGCAACACTAGGGTTGCCAAATCCCGAAACATAAGAGGCAACCCTCGTATTTAGCTTAATGCAAACTTAAATTAACTTAACATAAAACCTTACAGACTAACTTAAAATCTAGAGTAGTGGTTAAGACATTATTCAATTATTCAATCGAAAAAATGAAGAAGAAAACCAGGAAGTTGAAGATTACTGGGCAATGGGGGAGGTAGGAGGCCAGGGAAGAGCGAGTCTATGTGGGGGTGGTAAACTTGGCCTTTGTGCGACAGTGGAGGGCTTGTGTACGGACTGATACAGGGGCGGGATTAGTAAGCGGGGGGGGGGGGGGGGGGGGGGGGGTGAGGTTGGAAAGGTGTCGGGAAGAACTAGTTTGAGGGGTGGGGGGTGGTAGAGGGGTTTTTGAAGGGAGGGGGTGGATTTAGGACGGGTTTCTTCTGAGACGACGTTTAAGGGCGTTAGTGGAGATGTTGAAATCAAAGGAGGTCGGGAAAGAGTTGACCTGTCGTAGCATACGCGCGATGGGTTCGTTAGCGCCGTAAGAAGTGTGCTGAACGGACACGTAAAACAGTCGAGGGTTACGTACGTTACGGGGGTTTGTATGCAATGTTATAGAGAAGAGCAAGCTTGGGCAATTGATTGAGCCCGACAAAAGAAGATGGACGAAGATGATGTCGGCATGGATTCTGCGCTCTCCAGTTGTGTTAAGATTGATTAGAGGGAGCCGGCTTGTTTATGGTGGTAGAGTAATGTGTCCCCAGTTTAGTCCATGGAGGGCAAAGCGCAAGAAACGACGTTGAACACCCTCAATCCTGCGAATGTGAGTCACTTGATACGGGGACCGGACCTGACTAGGGTATTCGAGTAGTGGCCGGACAAAGGTTGTGTAGAGTGATCGGGTGACATAGGGGTTAAGGAATTCCTTCGAGCAGCGTTTGACAAACCTAAGGGCGCCGTTGGCCTTGGGGATTATGTAATCAATATGTGCGGTGAATTTGAGCTCCTTGTCGCATAGGGCGCCCAGATCGCGAATCAATTCAACCGATGTTATCGGTTGGTTCAGTAAGAGATAGGAGCGTGGGTGAGTGGGGGAACGCTTTCGAGAGATGGTGATTGTGTGACATTTAGCGATATTCATTTCTAGGTAATTATTTTGGCACCAAGTCGAGAAGCTGTCAAGATCCGATTGGAGAAGTGAGGAGTCCAGGGGAGAGCGGATTGTCTTGAAAATTTTGGAATCATTCGTGTAAAGCGAGATGAAGGAGTGATTAATACAAGAGCCTATGTCGTTTATGGTTAGGATAAACAGGAGAGGGCCGAGATGACTGCCCTGGGGGACACCTGAGGTTGGGAAAAAAGGATCGAAGAGGGTGGATCTAAATCGCACGCAGCAGGTTCGATACGTGAGATAGGATGAGACCCGCTTAATCAGCAGGGGTTCGAAACCGAGGGAAGATAGCTTGAAGAGAATGAGGTTATATGAGGTTTTGTCGAAGGGCTTTGCTAAAGTCGATAGCGACTACATCGACCTCATCGCCGTTTTCTAGGGCAACGATTGTTTGGGATGTGAATTCGACAAGGTTATTAGTAATGGACCTGCCTGAGAGGAAGCCGTGCTGGTTCGGAGAGATGATGGGTGCGCAGCAAAAACATAACGCCTCATATAGAAGGCCTTCGAACAGTTTGGGAATGTGCGAAAGCTTGGCAATGAGACGATAATTGGATATATCGTTTTTTTTTTCCTTTTTATGTATGGGGGTTATGTAAGAGGATTTCCAAAAGTCAGGGAATAGACCTTGTGCAGGGGATCGGTTGAAGATTGACGCGGACGGGAGAGAGAGAGAGAAGAGGGACATTTTTTAAGAGGATAGCGGGGAGTCCGTCTGGGCCGGGACTGAAATCGTCTTTCAGTTCTTCAAGTTTTTTTTTATGACTTGGTGTTGTTGAATGTGTAGAGGGATGAGATGAGAGGGATGCAATGGCGCAAATGTTGCGTATCTATCTCTTATACTACATGGGCTGAAAAGTCACAGAGTTTTCCAATAGGTGGCGCCACTAGAAAATGAACATGGCTCATTTCGAGAGGCTCATCTCATTTTTTTTTTCATTAGAATACAGAATAGAATATAATGGCGTAAATGTTGCTTATCGACATCCACCTCTCATACAACTGACGCACACGGAATGACAGTTTGTAACTGACTAAAACTCATAAAAGCAATAATGACTAAGCTTACTGGATTTATTTGGTTTAATGCAAGCAATATAAGAACTTACAAACTAAAGAATGTACAACTAACTTAACTAAGCTTATCCTAAGGTGAACAGGTCAAGATATGAAGCCAAGAGTAGGGGCGGATGGTGGGGACAGGTTAGACAGGAAAGTGTAGAAAGCGCCACATAAGAATGGGACAGGTTAGAGAGAAAGTGTAGAGAGCGCCACATAAGATTGGGACAGGTTAGAGAGAACGTGTAGAGAGCGCCACGTAATATTGGCGGTGAGAATGGTTTAGGATACGTTGATTGAGAGTGTGGGTAGTGAAGTCGAAGTTGAACATGGTGGAGTTGATGTTGATATTTCTCAGTATCCGCCTGAGGGGTTCCTTAAGACCATAAGAGGTCCGGTGGAGGGAACATAGAAAAGGCAATCCTCGCCTATTCTGCGTCGAGCTGATCCTCGACGAGACAGCAAAATATGGATCTGATTCCGCAATCGCCGCAAGAATTCAAGAAGCCCAATGTCGATGTTTTCATCCAGCCAGAAGAGACCACTGATTCTCGTTTCCAAATTTACCGGAAAGAAAATGCAAAAAGTTAAAATTGGTTAAGTTAATTATATTTTATTCCTGGTCACACGTTATGCAAAAGACTGTATTTTTAGAATATTGTCAGCACACTTTTTCTTTGTTTCTTTATTTTACTTTTTTACCTCGATCGCACTGCCGTCCTCTTCGCTTCCCCCAATTTGAAATTCAACTGGATACTTTCGTGTACTTTTTCTAGTTTTCAGTAGCTGTTCTTCTTTTCCTAGCCGAATCGTCACGGAGGTTAATGGCCAGGGACCCGTTTTCCCTTTAAGGCACTGAAGAGAGAATCATTCAGTTGGCAACGGTTCTCATTGAAAGCCAGTCACATGACGTTGCCTGAGAACAGACTTCGAAGTCTAGTGACGTGATTACTTCTTCTTCGTTTTCTTTTGCTGCATAAGTTTAGGAGCTTAGTGCAAATGTATTATTAAATTCAAAAAATGTTGTATCGCCAACCGCTGCAAATGCGTTGGATAGATTTTGAATATAAACCTACAACATTTGAGCTGTGGTTGTTTGCTCATGTTGCTGTACTGCAACATCGCCTTTTAGGTAACGCGTGATGCGATGGTTTCTGTTCAGAGCAATTGATTTAAGGAAGTAGACGCAGTCGACCGAGCCGGAGAGAAGCCGATGAATGAACAGTATATCGGCCAGGACCCTACGTTACGAGGACGATTAATTTAAGGCGGTTAATATACGGGGACAGGATAAGAGGGTTTCCCCATCCCAACCCACGGAGAACGAACCGGAGGAAGCGGCATTGAATATTTTCGATTCTATGGATATGGGCTTTCTTCTTCTTTTCTCCTTCTAATTTTTTTTTTTGATACACTAAGCATCCCTTGTAACTAGCTACATGGCCTTTCTCGTGGCAAAGCCCACGTGTTGCTACCCTGTTGCGTTGTTTCGAGCATTGGGTTGTATCGTGAGGCACAGCACAATTCACGCATCATGTATTATAATTGCAAACATTTTTGGTATGACCAAGCTGTTGTTAATTATTACATTCAGGTATCGATCTGACCTTACTATACTATTTATCGGTCTATAGGAACCCGGAAGTTCATGACCTCACTGACTCAGCTGCGCCATCGTTCCCTGTCCTGTGCACTCTCCTCCCGCGCTTGGCCATCTGATCCGATTTCCTCAAGGGCCAAACCATACATTGTCCTTCCATCTCCGTCGCGGCCGTCCTACCGGTCTCTTTCCCATTGGTCAAGCTTCAAGAATTCTACGCGCGGTCCTATCATTGCAAATTCTCGCCACATGTCCGGCCCACCTTAATCTTCACGACTTGATTACTCTCACTATTGTAGGTTTGTGGTATAGCTCCTCCAATTCGTGGTAGTGGAGTTTCCCCCATTGTCGTGCCTCTTCATCGTACTTACCGCCAAAGATACTCCTTAAAACTTTATTCTCGAATACGCGGAACTTGTTTTCTTCCCGTTTTGTGAGAGTCCATGTTTCGCATCCGTATAGAGCAATCAACATAATTGTAGTTCTATAGACACGGATAGCAGTTTGGATTTCAGCAGTTTACTGACTGTGTGCCAACTAGCGTTGCTGGAATGTCTTTTGTTAATTTCCCTCGACATTTCGTTACTGACCGTCAGTAGTGTTCCCAAATATTTAAATATTTCAACTTTTTCAAATCTTTCCCCTGACGTTTATGCGTGTTCCCTGAGGGTCCCCTGCTCTCGTACTCATATATTTCGTTTTGTCTTCATTTATTTCTAGGGCCACCTCTTCTGCCGCTTGCACAATTATTTTACTGTTTTTACTAACAGTTTCTAGGTTGTCGCCCAAAACGGCGATGTCATCCGCATATACGAACACTCGTGTGACCCAGCTCAAGGTGATCCGGCCATGTTGTCGCCTTGTACCTTTCTGATGACATACTCGAGTACAAGGTTAAAAAGACATGGTGAGAGGTCATCTCCCTGTTTTAGCGCGTCGCAGATTTCAAATGATCCTGAGAGGTGGTTTTCTATTCTAACTCGCTCCTTATTTTCGTTCATGCAAATTTGAATGAGGGCGGCATATTATTTCGGGACTCCCAGCTCAACCACAATATGCTAAAGTTCTTGCCTTGCGACTGAATCGTAGGCTTTTTTGAAGTCAACGAACAGTTGGTGAACCGTCTCACCGTATCCCCACTTTTTTCCAGCAGTTGTCTTACTGTGAACATTTGGTCGGTCGTTGACCGGTTCCTACAGACTCCGGACGGATATTCTCCCAGTATTTCTTCTGCGTACGGTGTGATTCTCGCCAGTATGACATTTTTTAGTATTTTGTATGTGATTGGGAGCAATGATATTCCTCTGTAGTTTTCGCAGTCAGATCTGTCGTCTTTTTTGAAAATGGGGACGACTATTGAGGTTTTCCATTCTTTCGGAGTGACTTCCTTATACCATATTGTCTTGATGAGTTGGTGGATCTTTCGAGCGGTTGCTTCCCCTCCATGCTTCATAAGCTCTGGCGGTATGCATTCGACTCCGGGAGTCTTGTTGTTTATCAATCGACTTATTGCGTCTACAACTTCGTTGAAAGAGGGTCCTGGGATCTGAGGCTCGGATGTATGTACGTCTGGTGCGTTTAGTTGTGGTTGATGGGTGCGCGCATTGAGCAGGTTTTCAAAGTACTGCTTACACCTTGTCACGATATTGTTTGTTTCTGTCACCAGACAGCCGTTTGTGTCTCGGATTATTTTGGCTCTCCCTCGGTAGCCATTTCTAATCGAATTTATGCCGGCATACATGCCTCTGATATTCTTTGCTCTGGCATTTTCTAGGATTTTTTCGATCCGAGTCCTCCCATTCGCGTTTTTTGCGTTTGAAAAGTCTCGTTGTCTCTTTCCGAATTGTCGCGTATCTTTCTGCGTTGACTTCATCATATCTTTGTAAGTGGATCACTCTGAAGCGTTTACGTTCTTCGATCTTCGCCCTGCACTCATTGCCAAATCAAGATTTGGACTTTATTGTTTTCTTAAATTCTAATACCTTTTGGACTGTTTGTTTGATTACGTCTCTTATCGATGCCCATTTAGTGTCCACACTATTAGCTTCCTCTTCCTCACTACTCCGATTCTCTAGGATGCTAAACCTATTCGTTAGTTCGTCTTGATATTCACCCCTTTTGCGCAGGTCTTTTAGTTTATCAGTGTCGAATTTTTTCCTCGTCCCTCGTGACTGCCCCTGTTGGTTTGTTGCGACCCGACGCCTAATTGTGCCCACCACTGGAAGATGATCGGTTTCGCAAGCTTTTCCTCATATGATGTTACGTCGAGGATGTTCTAGTGGTGTCTCTGTTCTATGAGAAAGTGGTCTATTTGGATACGTGCTACACCGTCAGGTGATATCCATGTGGCTTTAAGAATTTGCTTGTGCTTGAACATCGTACTTTTCACTACCAGATCTTTTGACGTGATACTTCGAATTCCATTATCATTTCAAACGTCGTGTAGGCTTTCTTTACCTATAGTTGGTTGGAAGATATCTTCCTTTCCAATTTTCGCGTTGAGGTCCCCAAGGAGCATTTTAACATCGGATGATGAGATCCCACCAAATACCTCCTTTAGGGTCTCGTAGAACGTGTCCTTCGTTTCTTCGTGGGTAGATTCTGTTGGGGCGGGCACGTTTATAAGTACATAATCGTACCATGGGCCCAGTATTTTAAGCACCGACATTCGGTCCTTAATAAATTTCACATCTTTTACATGGGGCGTAATCTTATTGCTTATGATGAAGCCAGTTCCGAGGTTATGTGTGTCGGTAGCTCCGCAAGCCAGTGTAAATCCGTTGGCTTCGATTACTTGATGTGGGAGTTAGACTTCCTTAAGTGCGATGATGTCCATTTTATATTGTTTCGCGTTCTCTACGACCGACTGTATCGTGCCTGGTTTATATAACGTTCGAACATTCCACGTGACGACGCGTATATTCCACTTTTTACGTTTTTCCCTACGTCTTCTTTTTGTCGTCTAGGTTTTCTGGATGATCTGCTCCTTAATGGTAGTCTCGGCTCATCGCACCTACGCCTACCTGGTTTTTCGTTGGATTGCTATGTGTATATTGGTTACTTTAATCACCGCTCGTTTAAATCCCCCCTTGTACATCTAATGCACAGAAAACCTTTCTAAAAATGGGGAAAAGTGTCTTCCGCAAAAGTATCGACTGATACATTCATTGTCCATGTTATCCAAGGTGATGAAAAAAAGTTATCAATAAAATATTTGGAATGCAACAGACTCGGAAAGTATCACCAGTATGGATTCCGTAGCCAATGGACCGCAGGAGACCACAACAAACGATAAAGGTATAGGAACAGTCGCATTAGAGATCTCCAAAGTTTTTGACCATATTTGACAACGAGCCTTAATGAGTAAGTTTCTGTCCTATGGAGTTTCCCAGCAACTTTGCAGCTAGACAGGAATTTTTCTCGAAAATCGACCAGTTCAGATCTTTTTTCTGTCGATTAGCTTAATGGAGTTATTTTTCACCGGATGGCAAGAAGTTGGGATCCAACCTATCTGATATTGACGCTCGGGTTCAAATGGACCAAGTTGTTGATCCGTCTCAAACGGGCCAATCGTAATTGATTCGACTCAATTGGACCAAATTGTTGTTGACCGTGGTGAACTGTAAATTAAATGCTTCCAGCGCCGATTAAGAGAACAACTTCCCTCTAAATCAGACCAGTATTTCCTATTTTAAATATAAATTTATTTTTCAAGAAGAGTATTCCTTGAGCTCTTGCGTTGAACTCAACGATTTAAAAAAAAAAAAAAAAAAAAGGAGTGGCGGGAGGCCCTTTTAAACGGGACAAGGACAAATGTGTCCTTCATCTTGTCTCGGGCTTCTTGTCATCTTGCGACAACCAGAACCACCCACATCCGTCAGGATGTTGGGCTCGGTTTCAAGATATCTGAAAAAGAAAGGGGAGCAGGTATCTAAGGATAGTGTTAGTTCGAATGTTCTCTAACTTCTTGGGCGGAGGGATAGTGGGAGGGATATCATACAAGACCGCGAGGTCTTGGGTACGGTAGTAAACGCAGGTTACGTCTTTGGCGTCTGATAATCTGGGCTGTGGTCGGTGTGTGTATGTATTTGTTCCGCCTTGTACTATGCGTGCGTGTCTGTAGCGTGTTAGCAGTAAACCCAATCGGATGCGTCCACGAATCTTCTATTATATAGGGGAATGTTGTTGGGAAGGGTCCTTTCTTCAGTTTTGTACTGAAGAAGAAATTGCGGTGGTCGGATCCGAAGTAATCGAAAGAGAAGGGTCAAAAACGCAAGACTCCCATACAAATAGGTTCTCGCTGTTCTGAATGTTTTCGATGTACTTGGTGAGAGTTGGTATAATGTCGACCGTCAGGCCTTCTAGAATGGTTGATGCATCTTCTGAGGAGTTTCCTTTCGAAAACTTGAAATCTTTCCATTAGGTCCGAAAATATGCAAGACCATATGGGAAAGGCGTGCCATAAACCAGGTCGGATTAGCTGCATTTAGGAGAGAAGCTTCACTTTAGTTTCAACATTGTTGCTCCACATTGTTTGGTCACATGTTTGATGAAATTCATTTTTGGGGTATAAATGACCCCAAGATATTTCATCCTGTCCTGTGGTCTAATCGTCATCATCATCATCATCGACACTGCAACCGGGAGCCGATTTTGGCCTTATTTCTAATCGTAGTACTTCTTTGTATTCGAATATTCTGTGAATTCGAGGAGTAGGTTGGGAGTGTTTACTACTCACAATTATAGCTACTGCTTTGGATGGGTTAAGTCGAATTTTCCATCGACTGTAATACTGATACAGTTCGTCCAGGTGACGGTTGAGTCGATTTGTTGCGAGTTTAGGGCTTTTGAATGACGTGTACACTGTGTACACCGTCCGCAGGGCGAGGAATATCTGAGGTGTAGATATTAAATAGGATGGGGCCTAGAATGAAGCCTTGCGGTACGCCTGTAGCGGCGGTGAAAGTTCGGGATAGCTTTCCATTCACTCCAAATTGAAAAGTTCTGTTTCGAACTAAATGGTAGATGATACTGCACAGCGTCCTTACTAAGAGCAGTGTTTAATAATTTAAAGACGAAACCTTCGACCCACGTTGTGTCAAAAGCCTTTTCAATGTCCAGGGTCACCACAATGGTGGGTTCCTCATTAAAGAGGCGCACGCAGACGTGGTTTTAAATACATTGAGAGCCATAGTGGTGTTGTGCGCTCTTCTAAAACCAAATGGGAATCAGGTATTAGGTTCCTGGCACTGATGAAGTTATTTAGCTTCTCTCGTATATACATTTTTATATGTTTTGCTAATGCAAATGAGGAGGGAGATGGGGCGAAAGATTGAGGGGTGATATGTTGGTTTCCCAAGTGTTGGTGGATCTGATCACGAATCCGAAATGTGCCGCCGTTTTATATTCTGTGGGGACAGAGATTTATTAAAAATTTTACTTAACAATTCCAAGAAGCACAAAAAAGATTTGTTGTGTGCTTCAATTAGAATGCGGTTCTAGGAAGTGTAAGGGAATTCGGTTGAACAAATTCCCGGAACGAAACATTATGAAATGTGTTTAGGCATTTCATAATGTTAGGGTTATTGGGAATTGAATCAATGTGCGACAAATGGATTTTTGGTTTAATTTGTCGCTCATATGATACATATGGGAAAGATATTGGGATTTCGGTTAAGAAATTTCGCGGAGGGCACAACCATGGAATGCATCTGAAGATACGCATTTCATGATGTTATCATTCCAGGGAATTGCTCAATGCACAGTATGAACTTACGGTTCGTACTATGATGCATCGTTTGGGGAAAAGGAATTAGGTTGAGGCTTATTAGGAATTGGCTGCGGGTGGTGATTTAGGATCACTACAGCTTTTTTGTCTTTAAACTTTATCACCGTCGCACTTTAGATCATCCAACACTTGGTTGGCCAAATAGAGTATCCTTTATGCTGGGCCTTCACAAATTGAATTGGATCTTATGCAGATCTATATATATAATTTACTGATATATAACACAGATTTCGTCCTTTTTAGTTCCTCGTTGGTACTTTAACTTTACCGCAACCACAAAACTGCCTTACCTGTTCGTCTTACGAGCCCAGCCTTTTATTTATATTCTGTTGTTGATTAGGGCTACCTCGGCTGTAAATCGCTCCACATTTCAATTTGCCAACATTTCTGTAGCAGTGATATACCAGGTGTATGTATAAGTTGTTTCCGGTTTAACTAAAGACACCTTGAAATCGCTTGGATGGGACATCCTTCTGCACCCGCCGTACTCCCCAAACTTGGCGCCATCTGACTATTACCTCCTCGCATAAATGGGGCGCACGCTCGCAGAGCAGCACTTCGGCGATTTGTAGGAAGTCGGAAAATGGTTCGACGAACGGTTTGCCACGAAAGACAAGCCGTTTTTCTCGCATGCTATTCATAAATTTGGGCTCCTCGATAGTATAGTGGTTAGTATACCCGCCTGTCACCCGGGAAACCGGGGTTCGATTCCCCGTCGGGGAGCCCCTGGCGCAAGACTAATGACCTTGCCCAGACAAAATAAATCATTATGGAAAATTTAACAAGCCTCATGACTTGCTAAATAAGGCCAAGACCGGTTCCCGGTTGTAGTGCCAATGATGATGATGATGATTCATAAATTACCTGAAAGATGAGTGAAATGTGTAGAAGCCGATGGCCAATATTTTGAATAAAAATAAATTAATTTCCCTAGAAAATTACGTATTTTTTTACCAAAGAAACCGGAAAAAACGTATACATACACCTGGTTCATTCTGTCAAATGTCTATTCACAATTTCTCAATAAAACAACAAATTTGAATTAATCATCATCTTTGTTTTATGGCTTTCAAAGTAAGCCACTTCCGAGGCAATACACTGATGCCAACGATTAATCCAATCATACACACACCTTTGTTTGGCCGCGGCCGAGATCGATTTGAGTTTTGCCTTCGATTTTTCTTTTATGGCTTCAATCGACTTGAAACGTGTTACTCGAAGTGGCCATGTGAGTTTGGAAAACATGGAAAAGTCACAGGGCGCCATTTCTGATGAATACGGTGCTTGTACGGACGGTGCTTCGATCAGATTGGTTGAGTTTTTGGTCAAAAACTCGCTCACAATGGTAGCTTTGTGAGATGTTGCATTATCGTGGTGCAAAATCCAAGATATGTCTTTCCACAAATCCGGCCTCTTTTGACGAACACTCGCTTCATATCACCAAAGTAGTAGTCCTTATTCACTGCAGAATGAATTCATAGTGCAGCACACCATTGTAAATGAAGAAAACAGTGGGCACGACCTTAATTTTTGATCGATTTTGTCGTGTTTTTTTTTGGTTCCGGCTCGTTTTGGTAGCGCCGTTGGGATGATTGTTGACTTGTTTGCATGTCATTCTCGTAGACCCATTTCTCGCCAGCGTCGCATAAATGTAGACTCACTGGCGACTTGAGAAATCATGTCTTCAGCAACCGCTTTTCGATGCGGTTTTTGCAAAAAATTCAGCTCTTTTAGAACAGATATTGCTGCAACGTGATTCCGGAGACGCTCCAACTATGAGTTGTACGCGATCTGCCTTGAAGTTAATGTTGTAAGAAAAATCAAGCTCGGTAGACACCGGTGGGCGGGATACCTAGCTCGAATGAGCGAAGAGGAGCCTGCCCGGATAGTTCTTTGTGGCAGGATGTATGGAAGGAGACAGCGCGGCAGATCTTGTTTGCGATGGAGGAATGGCGTAGACCAGGACGCTTAGAGCCTGGGAGTATCAAACTGGATGACATCGGCTAGAAATCGGGACCAGAGAGGTTACTTTCTAAATAAGGCCAAGACCGGATCCGGTTGTAATGCCGATGATGATGATAATTGCTGCAACGCGTCTCATCTTCAAAATAACGACCAAAATCTTATGAAACGATTCGTGTGAAATGTTTATCTCTTGTGCTAGCTCTCTCAAACTATAATGACGATTTTCAAGCACCAACTCTTTCACTTTAGCGATGTTTTTCTTCTTTCAAGAACGAAGCGCTCTCGCGAGGCGAATCATTATCCTCTTGGCAACCACTTTTGAATGTTTTGTACCATTCATACACTTGTGTTTTCGATAAAGCTGAGTAGCCATAGGTCTTAAGCAACATCTTCAATGGTTCCGCACAATAAATTACATTGGAAATACAAAATTTAATCCAAACTCTCCCCGATCAAATTATCCATTATAAAAAAGGAAAATAAAAACATTTTTGAGGTAAACCAACAAAATCAGCAGCTGTAAAGAAACTAATCGACAGAAAGCGCTCAAACTTTAAGCCATTATGTCTTACAGTGGTCCCAACCTAGTGGCAAAAAAGAGAAGAAATTTGACAGTAGGCTTGCGCGGGATTTTTAAATGAGCAATTCCGGGTAGACATTTGAGAGATTGTATGTTTATCAAACGATCCAAGATACATCCAAAACACAATGTCGTCTTTAGTGTAAAGTGCTTATTCAACATTTTTAAATGATTACAGTATCGGTAATAATATGAATTTACATTACCGCTATACTATACTACTATTTCCTGGTCTGTAGGAACCAGGAAGTTCATCACTTCACTAACTCGGTTACCGCATTGTTCTCTGTTCTGCGTACTTTCGCCCCACATTTTACGTCTGATCCGATTTGCTCAAGGTCACGCTTTATATTCTTCTCCCATCTCCATCGTGGCCTTCCACAGGTCTCCCACATTCGTCTTTCCTCAATAATTCTATAACTGGTTTTTTTGTTACCATTTTCGCGACATCTCAAGGTCTCGTCTTACATTTTTCTCCCATCTCCGTCGTGGCTATACTATACTACTATTTACTGGTCTATAGGAAGCAGGAAGTTCATCACTGCACTAACTCGGTTCCCGCATTGTTCTCTGTTCTGCGTACTTTCGCCCCACGTTTCATCATCTCATCCGATGTCCCCACGGTCACGCCTTACATTCTTCTCCCATCTCCATCGTGGCCTTCCACAGTCTCCCACATTCGTCTTTCCTCAATAATAATTCTATAACTGGTTCTCTTGTTTCCCCATTTTCGCGACATCTCAAGGTCTCGTCTTACATTTTTCTCCCATCTCCGTCGTGGCTATACTATACTACTATTTACTGGTCTGTAGGAAGCAGGAAGTTCATCACTGCACTAACTCGGTTACCGCATTGTTCGCTGTTCTGCGTACTTTCGCCCCACGTTTCATCATCTCATCCGATCTCCCCACGGTCACGCCTTACATTCTTCTCCCATCTCCATCGTGGCCTTCCACAGTCTCCCACATTCGTCTTTCCTCAATAATAATTCTATAACTGGTTCTCTTGTTTCCCCATTTTCGCGACATCTCAAGGTCTCGTCTTACATTTTTCTCCCATCTCCGTCGTGGCTATACTATACTACTATTTACTGGTCTGTAGGAAGCAGGAAGTTCATCACTGCACTAACTCGGTTACCGCATTGTTCTCTGATCTGCGTACTTTCGCCCCACGTTTCATCATCTCATCCGATCTGCCCACGGTCACGCCTTACATTCTTCTCCCATCTCCATCGTGGCCTTCCACAGTCTCCCACATTCGTCTTTCCTCAATAATTCTATAACTGGTTCTTTTGTTGCCCATTTTCGCGATATCTCCTCAAGGTCTCGTCTTACATTCTTCTCCCATCTCCGTCGTGACCTTCCACAGTCTCCCACATTCGTCTTTCGTCAAGAATTCTATAACCATTTCTGTTGTTGCCCATTTTCCCGACATTTCCTCAAGGTCACGCCTTAGATTCTCCCATCTCCGTCGTAGCCTTCCACAGGTCTCCCACATTCGTCTTTCGTCAAGAATTCTATAACCAAATCTGTTGTTGGCCATTTCGCGACATGACTGTCCCTTCTTAAACCTCGCGACATGATAATTTTCACTGTGGAATTACATGAATAATTTAATGTAATTCCATTTATAATTATTAAATTTATAGGGCAAACGTATTGTTTAAGTACATCAAACATCTTCGCGTGTCGATTTCCAATTGGCTTTCGACTCGCTATTCTGGATCGACTCACTTTCTTTTTCTTTTCTAGTCTTCCCGCCCACGCAAAACTCTCGCTATTTCATTGCGTCCGATCACAATCAACATAGGATGCAGATGCAATCTCCGCATCAGATATTGTAATGTTGCCGAAGATGCGATAAGAATCGTGTTGGATTTTCCCAACGTGTTTGGTGTTTCTTTTTTAGAACAATTTTACGCTGGGTGAGTTATGATCTCTTCGTTCGCATTGTTAATTGGCAAACATTTTGGTGATGGCTAGGTTTTATCTCTCGGTGGGTACGTTGAAGAGTAAATGCCATAAAATATGCATTATATTTATTACTCTTAATGTTTTTTTAATGGCAATCTTATTGGAAAATTTCCGTGGACGAAAACTCAGTTAGTTTGGAGGTCAAACGGGGATCGTAATGTTAGATTTCGTTTGATGCTTCTTTTATTGCGTTCTTATCGCTTTACATTTTCCAAGAAAACCAGCATCAGGCGATGATGGGTTTTTGGAATTGTATTTACCCAGCATTTGAGTCACTGGACAATTTCTGTTTTACAACCGTGTTTCATAAGGTAGCTGTGCAGTCTTGGGATACACATAGGTACGATCCCTTTGCTTGGTGAAGTGTCTAATGATTCTCTGAGTTTGTTGGGGGATTCGTAGAACCGTCATACTTCAGCTTCTCGATTAACAAAAAAAGCAAACAGCCTTTGGCGTTTCAACCACGCTCCCAATATCCATTGTATACCTCTAGTGTGAACACGCTATATCGGGTGATAATCCTGTTTCATCTTTTTCAAGTCCAATCCTTCGGCCTTCGGTGATAAACGCTTCCATCTATAATTTGACCATGCCGACAAAACTTGAATAATAACAAAAGCCGCTTCCTCAGCTTAAGTGCGTTTCTGAGCGACGAGCAATTGCCCTTTAGAACGCTGCCGTTTAAAAACTACTCGAGATCCGACCTTAAAATTTTAGTATGGTATTCTCAAACATATACACTATCGAAAACAATATTTTTTTGTTTGGTATGTATCACACTAGCTATGTCGCTTGAGCATATTCAAGAGCAACATTTAAACAATAAAATGCTCATTATAATTCTCTGAAAATCTAAATCCCTTGGAAAAAAAAACATTCTACTTGCGGTGAGGATAACTTAATATCTTTAGTTGAAATAAAAAAACCTAACATTTTCTGTTACTAGATTGGGTGTTAAGAAAGAATGTTAAAAAACTTTGGATATTTGAATTTTTGGTCTGCAAAAAATAACCATTTTCCAAAAAATTGATTTTTCAAAAGTATTGTAGCGAGCACAGGATTCGCTGGATTAATTATTTTAATAATTAAGAGCCGTTAAATCGATTTTGAATTAATGTAAACCTTTATTTACCGTACACTTAACGATTTCTTCACTTATCGCTTCCGTACTTATCGCGTCTTTTACTGCTTACCTCCTCTTCTTGATCTGCGTGCGACGTATTTATACCGTTTCCTCATTCTGATTCGGCGGTTTGTTTCCGTCCGTTCCATAGCCTCGAATTTTCTACTGTCCATAGTCTCCAGTTTTCCAGTACTTTCTAGAATATTCTAGTACTTTGTTTTCGACTTTCTAGAATATTCTAGTACTGATTGTCATATGCGTTACAGTATCGTTCTAGTTGTGTGCCTTAAACTCGAGCACTTTGGACTTTTTATATCTGCAAAGTTTTGTTTTTATTTTCTTTTAACTGCAACCGGTATTTTGGTAACTAATGGTCTATCAACTGAGTCACTTTTCTCCGCATTAATTTCGACTTTCTAGATGACTATTGTATTTCACAGTCTTAATCCTTTAACCCTTCACAGTATTAGCTACAATGCAACGTCATTCGAATAGCGTTATTCTCCTTTCAGAACGATGTGTTCACAATCTATATCCTGCTGTCCTAGGAAGCAGATGCAAACAGAATTTTAACCATCCTCACATATTTCCTGCTAAATTATTGATCATCTTTTCCCACCAGATTCTCTTCAATTTGTAAATTAACACATTAGTAATCACCAGTCAACGATGTGCCACCACTTGCGGATGTAGTTCTAAAATTTCTGTTTGAAGAGAGGAACCAACACAAGAAAAGAGTTGGAGAAAAAACAAAAGGTGCAATGCTCGATCAAAGTCGTACATCAGTTGGAAGCCGGAAGGCATCAACTTGCGAGAGTCTCAATACATCGCTCAATTTAAGCAATGGTTTCATCGGCATTAGTTTACCTGACCATAAATGTCCACTATGTTTTCAATCAAAGAGACATCAAGAGAACGTCGACGGCACCACATTTGAGAAGCAGCAATGGCGCATTCGAGAACGTATGAAGACTGCAAGCGTTGCCTTAGTTCTTTGTTTGAATATCGGTGTCGACCCGCCAGATGTAGTTAAAATTCAACCATGTTCCCGTCTTGAATGTTGGATCGATCCATCATCTGTGTCAGCTCCAAAAGCAATGGAATTAATTGGATCGAATTTACAGAAGCAATATGAACGCTGGCAACCTAGAGCGCGATATAAGAAATGCCACGATCCAACAATGGACGACGTTAAAAAACTCTGCACTAGTCTACGCCGAAATGCAAAGGAAGAACGAGTGTTATTTCATTACAACGGTCATGGGGTGCCAAAACCCACAGCTAACGGAGAGATTTGGGTTTTCAATTTAACTTTTACACAATATATTCCACTATCGATTTTTGATTTACAATCGTGGATGGGAGCGCCTTCTATATACGTTTACGATTGTTCCAATGCCGGTATCATAATAAACTCATTCAATCAGTTCGCCGAGCAACATGAGAAGGAGATGGAGAAAGTTATGCAGACAATAGGAAATTCAGCCTTGCCAATGGTTTCATACAAGAAATGTATTCACTTGGCGGCATGTTCAGCAAACCAGATTCTACCGATGAACTCCCAGCTGCCGGCCGATTTATTCACATCCTGCCTGACGACTCCGATTAAAATAGCCCTGAAGTGGTATGCTATGCAGGGAAAGTTCGATTTGGTACCGAAGATGCACAGTGACCTGATTGATAAGATTCCGGGACAAGTAAACGATCGGAGGACGATGCTTGGAGAGCTAAATTGGATTTTTACAGCCATAACTGACACGATCGCATGGAACACATTGCCTCGAGAACTCTTCCAAAAACTCTTCCGACAAGACTTATTAGTGGCGAGTTTATTTAGAAACTTTCTACTGGCGGAGAGAATTTTGCGGTCCCACGATTGTACACCAGTGTCGAGTCCTGCGCTGCCTCCATGTTTTCGTCATCCAATGTGGGACGCATGGGATCTTGTTGTTGACTTGGCGCTGCAACAACTTCCCGATATTCTCGAAAAGGGCCTTCCGTATAAGACACTACCATTCTTCGAGGACCAGTTAACGGCGTTTCAAGTCTGGTTGGACCGCGAGTCTGAGTCACGAGTACCTCCTGAACAATTACCAATTGTACTACAAGTGCTTCTTTCCCAAGTGCATCGCCTTAGAGCTTTGGAGCTTCTCGCTCGGTTTATAGACCTTGGACCATGGGCGGTTAACCTCGCCCTAGGTGTTGGAATATTCCCCTACGTACTTAAACTTTTACAAAGCTCCGCAAAGGACCTACGACCTGTTTTAGTATTTATTTGGACGAAAATCTTGGCAGTAGATCCTTCGTGCCAAGTCGATCTTGTCAAAGACCACAAATATTTCCTCAACGTGCTACAAGACACCACGATTACCAAGGAAATTCGAACGCTTGCTGCATTTGTTCTATCCAGCATTGTAAGGAACTTCTTAATGGGTCAAACATCAGCACTACAAGGTTCATTAGTCTCCATTTGTCTAGTTCAATTAAATGACGAAGATTGGCTACTGCGCCAATGGTTAGCAATTTGCTTGGGACACCTGTGGCAAAATTTCGACAAAGCTCGTTGGTCTGGGGTCAGGGATTTAGCCCACGAAAAACTATATCCCTTACTGCAAGATCGTGTTCCAGAAGTTAGAGCTGCTGCTGTATTCGCTTTGGGTACGTTCATCAGTTCTGTGACAGATCGCTCAGAGGAGCACGCCAACAATATAGATCGAATTATCGCCATCACATTATTAGACACTGTAGCAGATGATATGTCGCCTTTGGTGCGTTTGGAGCTTGTAGCTGCCCTGCAATGGATGGTCATACTTTTTGAGTCACAATTCGTTACTGTTTACCTTCAAGAGTTCCTATCGACTTCAGCCTCACCCGCTATTATTTCACACAGTCCGACAACGCACACCCACCACACTACACACAGTTTGGAACGGAATATCAACATGAAACGCGGCTATAGTTTTTCCTGTATATCGAATGTGGCATCTGCTTCCTCGAATATTCCATTTCATTCAATATTCCTTAAACTCTGGCAGGGAATCTACAATCTCAGTCAAGATCCGTTTCCTAAGGTTGCGGATGCTGCTCAGATGGTAATCAACTTCATAAGAGACTCCGCTCTTTACCTTATCACAGCCAAGGAGGCCACTTCTGAGAAATGCATCAGTCTTAGCGTCAGTCTGCCACCTAGTCCCAATACGCGAACGAATTATTTAAGTGAATCGCCCCCCGTAGTCATGAATCACTCGGAAAGTAAGTCCGGTGGTGTTGGTAACAAGCTAAGCGCCCTAGCCAGTGGTGTAACATCGAAGTTCCGAGGCAATTGTTCCCTATTCACGGATCTAGACTATTTGGATAGAAAGATGCGTACATCGTCTATGAACGATGAAACTGACAGTGCCGGACCATCCAACAGTTCCCTCAACACAGGCGGCAAACCAGACAATTTGAGAGGACCATCGGGCAAGAGAATTCTAAAGCCTATCGTGACTACATCATTTCTTCCCTGGGCAGTAAGTTATTTTACCCGACCGATCAAAAGTCGTTACCCCACAGGTTCCGGCAGTGACAGTTCAGTGCCGGTGGATAAGAATTCTCATGAATATCGATCTAGAGAATGGCGATTCAAGAGGAATTCTAGCGTCCGCCGCATTGCCACGGATCAGGAAAAGTACGCCTTCTCAAATGTGATTGACACTCAAGTGTGGATGGGCAAGACACAATTCACTCCGTCAATAGTTAAGCTACTCCCATTTGAGCCTCAGATCGCTGTGGCCTACAAAGAGAAGGTAGCTGTGTACGATTGGAATCGGAACTCCGTGTGCTCTTATATCCCTGGTAGCAGCACCCTTGGACAAAACAACAAGAAGTCCGGTCTTAGCAGTGGAAGTACATCTCAAAACGCTACGTGTGGAGGCCAGTCCGTGACGCCGCCGGCGAGAGTGAGTGGTATAGAATTCGTTAATGCTCATGACGTAGCAATGATATTAGTCGGCCATGATGATGGGATCGTGCGTTTGTGGCAAGAGCCTTCGTTCGAATCAAATCGAGAGTCTAGTCGCCTGATTACCGCTTGGGAGGCATTACCATTAAAAATGCAAAAGAAAGAAATGTCGGGTATGGTTATGACCTGGCACCAAGTAACACAACAACTAGTAGTTGGTGGTCCAACCCGGTACCTGCGTCTGTGGGATGCCGACAGAGAGCTTAAAGTTTGTGATATACCAGTTGGTGCTGATGTAATAGTGAAGTCGTTAAC